>CATIWC010000482.1:2500-358302 GCA_948472305.1 Vicia faba
AAACCCGAAAGGGCGGTCTAGGAAAAATTTAGGGAATTAAAGCGTATGACTATGTCCCGTTGGATCACCGTAAGGACAACCTTTGGCTTCCACTGACAAACTCAGAGGTGCTGATCAATTCAATCATCTTCAGACAAGGAAACAAATAGACAAGATGCTCAGAGATACAAAGGCTATAGCAGAATAGGAACCCCATGGGATTATTGCATATAGCTATCTTTTCTTTGTATTAAAATTTTCATTTTTTGCGACGACATTCTCTTACTAGAATGCTTGTCTCATTGTACAAACATACTTACTCAAAGTCAATAAAAGGATATCCCTTTTGAAAGTGCAAAAACTATTTATTTTTCTTTTCGCTTGTGTTTTATTTACAAAAACGTCCAATGATTCATTGTTGAACATATGCATTTGAACATAATTATTATTTACAAATAAACAAAATAAAATACAATCGCTGATGGCTTTAAGGGATAGGGAAATCTCTCTAAGTTTATCTCCATAAAGTTCCCCATAGTGGGCAGTTTAATTCCCAATGGAACAAAACTTCCAATTTATCAATCCCCTGTAGAAGTCGCTAAATTTCTCAGAATTCCCCAACCAGGATTTTTCAAACAGTACACAACATTCCCTTTACAACAGAGTTTATTTCTCTAAGGAGAAATTCACCAGCACTTCAACTTCATAACATGAAAACTTATACTCCATATCCTCGGCAGCGGACAGGGATTTATTTTCCCCAATCCAATAGCAGTACCGCAGAATCAGCTCACTTACGCATACATTGCATCCATATTGTGATACGGTGGGAGAACTGACTTGAAGGTTTTGCGTCTTATCGCAAATGTTGCGGTTAGCAAGAGTCGCCACCGACTTTTCTTTTATCCAAAAGGAAAGGTAAAAAAGCACAGGAAAGACCTTTGAGATTGTTTCTTGAGTTCGGGGGGTAGATTATGAAAAGGGAAGGTATTAGCACCCTTTTCATCCATGGTTTTCCATGGGCTCTTAGTTACTTTCTAGATCACTTGCTTTTGTTTGAAATTGTGCTTTGTGTGGTTTTGAAAGTATTTTGTAAAAGAGGTCATTGTTTAGGCAATCTTTGTAATAATTCTTGTTCGTAAGAATATATACAAAGATGTTTTTCTTTTTGAAAATGTTTTCAAGTTTGTAAGATGTTTTGAAATGTGTGTGTTTGTTTTGAAAATAGAAACGATATTTGTTTGAAATGGATCAAGTAATTAGGAGCATTCTACCTACTCAAAAGTCTTTCTTGTTCATTTTCTTTTCCTTTGACATTGTTGTCTTACCATTGATTTAGTAAGCAACCCTATCTTTGGATGTAAACGGGACGGGTGTGGGTCATCGTATAACCATGATTAGCAATGTTGCAAAGTATCTTAGCATTTTGAGGGACTAAGATCATTTTTGTAAGGCAACTTTGGATAGCGTCGTCGAGGGACTATGATCTTGTTTTTTTTTGTTTGCTTTGCTAAGATACCTTACATGCGTAATATGGCCATTTTATTCAGAGCAACCAAGTGGAGTAACCCTAGGGGTGTTTGTGTGCAAGTGTGTCATTTTCATGCTTGATTTTGTCTTGAATTAGGGTTTTCTATTTGATTGGTTTTATCTTGCCATACAAACCCTAATTATTAACATGTTATATATAAAGCGATAAATTGTGGAAAGTAAATATCCTACGCTATTACAATCATTTGGGGATGGGGTGTACAAATTTACAAATGGGGATTGCAAGAAATTAAATTCCTAATTATCTATTACAACCATATTGAATAGCCATGAAGAAAATATATGAAGCATGTAAAAATAAAGAAAAAAATGAAAGGAAAAGAAAACATTTTGGATCATTATGTGTCGACACATGCCGTAAAATCAAGCTTCTCGAATGCACTTTTGTTTTGATAAAGACAAATCATGATTAATAAAGAAGGAAAAAATTATTGATCAAGCTAAAAGCCTCTTTGGATGAAGTCTTTGGTTCAAGCCCTTAGCAAATTTCAAGGTATAATGATAATACCTACCTTGAACTTAAGATATAGATGCTCAATGGTCAAAAAGAAACATTTTATATTGTCCAACTCTTTATTCAAGTTTTTTCAAAGAAAAAAATTCAATTTTCATTTGAGTGCAATAGATTTACATGTTAGTGCAATTGATTGCATGCTTCAGTTTTTCAAAACATTGGCTACTGACTTCCAGTGAAATTGATTTGCATGGTTGTGCAATCGATTGCACACTCAAAATATTTTGAAATCTGGCTACTGGAACCCCGTGTAATCGATTTGCATGGTTGTGCAATCGGTTGCACACTAAAAATATTTGGAAATCTGGCTACTGGAACCTCGTGCAATCGATTTGCATGGTTGTGCAATCGATTGCCTGCTGTATGGTTTTGAAAAACAGCTACCTTACACCTGCCTGTTCATGATGTTATTTCATGGAAAACTTTTCACTCAATCTTGGCAATTGTTCATGATTTTTTACAAACCTTTTCTTCAAAGGTTACTGCATTTTAGCCTCAAAAATGAACCAAATGATGATGATTGAAATGAAGAGTTTAAAGTTAAGGAGACTTACCTTGCAGCTAGAATTTATGTTTTGAACTTGAGGTGTTTCCTTGTGGACTGTTATGACCTTTTTCAGTGATGAGATTTTGAGAGTTTGTCAACAAAACTTCTGGTTTTCTTTCTCTCTTTTCCTTCTTATCTTTCTCCTCCTTTTTCCTTGCAATTGGCCTCTCTATTTATAGAGAAGGTTTGAGACTTCAAACAACTCAGATTTTGAAATCACATGTTATGGTTATCTTGCTTGTTTTTGAAGCAAACATGAAGGACAGGTTTCCAATTCTTGTACCAAGCTATGTAAAATGGTTGATCACTTTAAACATGTTTGTTATGACTTGTAGAAGTTGAGTGTGATTAGAACAACAAGTTAGAGGCTCAAGAAATTGACTTTATGATTAAAGTGAACTTTGCAAGAATGGCAATGGTGCCTTTGTGCCAAAAATGGAAAGATGCAATGGACAATACTTGAACCACTTGGATAATGGTTCAATCAATTGTATAAACATCTCATTATGGATATATTTGCAAGTCAAGAGGTCTGCAAAGTGAAGATTATGCAGCATGACTAAGATTTATGTTCCTTGTTCATCACAAATCTGCCTTGTAAATCAAGAATGAATGTCCAACTTCAGATCCTTGTATCTCCTAGCTCAAATATGATAAATTTGTGCTCTTGGATGTTTTGGAAAGCTTGAAACACCCTCTATAAATTTCATGTTGGCCACTTTTGTTAAATCAAACTGGAACTTGATGGAAATTGGCCATGAAGTTAGGATAAAAACCTGTCCAAACCTGCTGAAAAATTCTCTAAGTGTTTATTTTAAAATGCCATGACTTCATGAATTTATAACTCAAAATCCAAACATTTCTAGAAAAAGTCCTGATCTACAATGTTTTAGATCTCATTTATATCTACAACTTTTATGTCGGAGATTTTCCTTGAATCATCTTGCATCATGGCGAAAAATTGGCATGAAGTGGTGAAATTTTCATGTGTAAAAACACTTAAGAAAATTTCTAAGTCTTGGAAATCTTGACTTTTCAAGTTGACCTTTGACTTTCTTAACTTCTTGATGGTCAAGCTTTATATTTTTGAATGTCTTGATGAATTGTGATATCTGAAACTTAATGTTGACCAAAAAGTCAAAGTTTGACTTTTGATGCTACAGTTGACTTTTTTCACCAATACGACTGATTTTAGATCATCTGATCAATTGACTGAGCAAAAAATGCGATCCAAGACCTGATACTTGACATGAGCAATCTTGAGAGTCCAAAATGATCCGTGAAAGTCAAATGGGGCATTAAAAGTCCATTTGTCCTTTTGCAAACTCAAACCTTAATTTTCAATCATCAGTGCTTAAGGAGATGTCTTGAGCTGACCAACCTTAGTGCAGTCTTGAACCAAAGGAGATCTTGTGAGATATTAATTGAGAAATGAGAGGGAAAATTTTGGGGTACAATATCTGCCCTTGTTCAATCTTCTTAAGCCTGAAGAGTTAGATTAGCGAGTTTTACCATTCGTTATCTGAAGGTGGAAGATGATTGGACACTAGAGTGCCCAGAAATTTGCACTCGGTGATGTGATGGTAGAGGGAATGGGCTTAAAGATGCCATTTGGAGGGATGATAGAATCTTGTTGGAGATGGGCTTGTAGATGCCACCCAAAAATGCTTGTTGAATTGTAATTTGTAAGCTGAAAGAATGAGCATCGGAATATCGTCCGTGTCTGGAGCGTATTTGAGTCGTATCTGAGGGTTAAATGAGTATCAGAATAGCATATGTGTCTGGACTGTATCTGAACTGTATTTGAAATTTGAATCTGAATGAGTATCAGGATGGCATCTGTATCTGGAGCGTATCTGAACTGTATCTGAAAGTTGAATCTGAATGAGTATCAGGATGGCATCCGTATCTGGAGCGTATCTGAACTGTATCTGAAAGTTGAATCTGAATGAGTATCAGGATGGCATCCGTATCTGGAGCGTATCTGAACTGTATCTGAAAGTTCTGAACATTGTTAATGATAGCTGTTAATCTTATCGTGAAAAGGAAAAATGTTAGCTAAAGTGCCAAGTCATGATACATGAAATGTATTCATAATGGTATTATGTTGTATGCATTCGTGTTTATTAATGTTTATGATATATGAATGCGATGTATGCGTATGTGAGTTGATTTGCTGCATTGCTGTTTGATTTAGGGAAAATAAATCCCTGACTGCTGCTGAGGATATGGAGTGTAAGTCTTCATGTTGTGAAGTTGAAGTGTTTATAAATTTTTGTTTAGAGAAATAAATTCTGTTGTAAGGGCCATGCCATGTACTGTTTGTAAAATCTTATTGGGGAATCCTGAGAAATTTGACGAATTCTACTGGGGATTAATATTTTGAAACTTTATTCCGCTGGGGATTTAAATGACGTACTGTATGGGTTTACTTATGGAATAGCTTAGAGATATTTTCTTATCCTTTCAATCTATCAGTAATTGTCTCTTTTCATTTTGTTTATTTGTAAACAGTAATTATGTTCAAATGCATATGCTCAACAATGAATCATTGGACGTTTTTGTAAAAAAAACACAAGTGTAAAGAAAAGACAAATAGTTTTTGCACTTTCAAAGGAATATTTTGTATTTGACTTTGAATAAGTTTTTTTTGTACAAGGAGACAAACATTCTAGTAAGAGAATGCTGTCGTAAAAAAATGAAAATTTTGATACAAAGAAAAGATAGTTATGTGTACAAAAATCCCATGGGGTTTCCATTCTGCTATAGCCTTCTTATCTCCGAGCATCTTGTCTATTTGCTGCCTCGTCCGAAGATGATTGAATTGATCAGAACCTCTGAGTTTGTAAGTAGAAGCCAAAGGTTATTCGTAAAGTGATCCAACAGAACATAGTCATACGCTTTAATTCCCTAACTTTTGCCTGGACCGCCCCTTCGGGTTTTCAATCCACCGGGAAACCCTTTTTTGCCCAAGTCTCCCTTTTGGGTTTTCAACTTGCCAGGTGTACAGATTTTTTTATTTTATCCCTAAATTTTGCCCGAACCTTTTTGGTTCGCCGGGATGCCCTTGTTTTGCCTAGGTATGTCAACCTAGTGGGTCTATTATGCATAGTATCTTTTGACTATGTCCGCGTTCGCAGGGTGCGGAAGGTCGTCGCCATCCATGGTGGTCAAGATCATTGCCCCACGAGAGAATATGTTTTTGATTACAAATGGTCCTTCATAGGTAGGAGTCCATTTGCCCCTGGAATCACCTTGCGGCAATATGATGCGTTTGATCACTAGATCCCCAACTTGATACACTTGGCATTTGACTTTCTTGTTGAAAGCCTTGATCATCCGTTTTTGATACATTTGACCATGGAAAACAGCAGTAAGTCTCTTTTCATCAATCAAGTCCAGTTGATCAAGTTGAGTCTGCATCCAATCGTCTTTATTCAACTCTGCATCCTTCATAATCCTTAGAGAGGGAATCTGAACCTCGATAGGCAAGATAGCTTCCATGCCGTAAACCAAAGAATAGGGTGTTGCCCCGGTTGATGTGCAGGCCGTGGTACGATATTCACGGAGAGCGAATGGTAACATCTCATGCCAGTCTTTGTATGTGACTATCATTTTCTGTATGATCTTTTTAATGTTCTTATTCGCAGCTTCGACATTACCATTCATCTTTGGCTGATAGGGAGAAGAATTATGATGTTGAATCTTGAATTGCTCGCACAAGGCGGTGATCATAGTGTTGTTGAGATTTGTACTGTTGTCAGTGATGATCCTTTCGGGGATACCGTACTAGAAAATGAGATTTTGCTTGATGAGGCGGGCAACAACGTTCTTGGTGACGGAAGTTGCCTCCACCCATTTTGTAAAATAGTCAATGGCCACTAGGATGAAGCGGTGTCCATTGGAGGTTGTCGGCTTGATTTCCCCAATCAAATTTATTCCCCACATAGCAAAGGGCCAAGGAGCTGTTAAGACATTCATAGGAACCGGGGGTACATGCACCTTGTCAGCATAAATTTGACACTTATGGCAGGTTCGAGAGTGTTGACAGCAATCTGCTTCCATGGTAGACCAGTAATGGCCTGCCCGTAGGATTTTCTTTGCCATCATATGCCCACTAGAATGGGTGCCAAAAGTGCCTTCATGTAATTCATCCATGATCCTTTCCGCTTCAACCTTATCTACGCACCGAAGTAATACAGAGTCATGATTGCGTTTGTACAGGATTCCATTAATAAGGAAGAACTTAGCAGAAAATCTCCTTAAGAACTTCTTATCATTGATTGAAGCTCCTTCTGGATATTCCTGAGCCTCGAGATACCTCTTGACTTCGTGAAACCAAGGCTGGTCCACTACTTCTTCAGTATTAATCTCGTGACAGTGTGCTGGTTCATCCATTCGCTCGATGGTGATCTGGGGAGCCTCATTATCCCAATTAAGTTTAAACATAGATGACATTGTGGCTAGAGCGTCTGCTAGCTGATTTTCTTCTCGCGGGAAATGCTCGAAGGTAATTTTCTCAAAGTGTGGTAGCAATGTCAAAACATGTTCTTTGTAAGGGATAATGTTAGGGTGTTTGGTGTCCCATTCTCCTTTGATCTGACTGATGACCAAGGCTGAGTCTCTGAATACATCCAATGATTTGATCCCCAAGTCTATGGCAGTTCTGAGACCAAAGATGCACGCTTCATATTCTGTCATGTTATTCGTACAATTGAAGCAAAGTCTGGTAGTAAAGGGAGTATGACACCCTTATAGAGATATGAGTACAACACCAATACCATTACCAAGTGCTTTGGATGCTCCATCAAAAAACAGGGTCCATCGGGATCCTTGTTCAGGTCCGTCATATGGCATGAATTCTTCACAGTTGTCTAATGTCATGATGTCCTCATCCTGAAAATTGAACTTCATGGACTGGTAGTCTTCCACAGCTTGGTGATCAAGGTGATCGGCTAGTAGACTACCCTTTATAGCTTTCTGGGTAGTATATTGTATGTCATATTCTGTCAGGATCATCTGCCATCTCGCTATTCTCCCAGAAAGAGCAGGCTTCTCGAAGATGTATTTTATCGGATCCATCTTAAATATCAACAAGGTAGTATGAGTCAGCATATACTGTCTTAGCCGGTGAGCAGCCCATGCCAGAGCGCAGCAAGTTTTCTCGAGCAGTGAATATCTGGTTTCACAATCGGTAAACATTTTGCTCAGGTAGTAAATTGTGTTCTCTTTTCGGTCAGACTCGTCATGCTTCCCCAATACACACCCCATTGAGTTTTCTAAAACAGTCAGATACATGATCAATGGTCTTCCCTCGACTGGTGGCATCAATACAGGAGGCTCTTGCAAGTACTCTTTGATTTTTTCAAAAGCAATTTGGCATTCATCATTCCATTTGACTACTTGATCTTTCTTCAAGAGCTTGAAGATTGGCTCACAAGTAGCTGTCAGGTGAGAAATGAATTTGGCAATATAATTCAAACGTCCCAAGAATCCTCTGACTTCCTTCTCAGTACGAGGAGCAGGCATCTCTTGTATTGCTTTAACTTTGGTAGGATCGACCTCAATACCTTTTTTACTGAAGACAAAGCCTAAGAGTTTACCGGACCGTACCCCAAATGTGCACTTGTTTGGATTCAACCTCAGCTTGTACTTCTTCAGTCTCTCAAACAATTTTTGTAAGTGATCAAGATGCTCTTCTTCTGTTTGCGATCTGGATATCATATTGTCTATGTAGACCTCTATTTCATGATGTATCATGTCATGAAATAAAGCTACCATGGCGCGCTGATAGGTTGCCCCAGCATTCTTCAATCCGAATGGCATTACCTTGTAGCAGAATGTGCCCCACTGTGTGACAAATGTTGTTTTCTCCATGTCCTCGGGTGCCATTTTGATTTGGTTATAACCTGAGAATCCGTCCATGAAGGAAAACACTTTGTGTTGTACCGTATTGTCAACTAGGATATCAATGTGGGGGAGTGGAAAATCATCCTTATGGCTCGCCCTATTCAAATCTTTGTAGTCCACACACATTCGTACTTTGCTGTCATTTTTAGGTACGGGAACAATGTTGGAAACCCATTGAGGATAGGAGGTGACAGCCAAGAATCCAATGTCGAATTGTTTCATGACCTCTGCTTTAATCTTTTCTGACATATTAGGCCTCACGCGTCGAACCTTTTGCTTTACTAGCGGACAATCCTCTCTTGTAGGCAGACGGTGTACCACGATGTCTGTATCACGTCCTGGCATGTCTTCATATGATCAGGCAAAAACTTCAACATAATTGTGTAACAACTGAATCAGACGCTCCTTAACACTGGGTTCCAGATTGGCACCCACCTTGACCTCTTTTTTGTCCTCTTCGGTACCCAGGTTGATTGTATCCACGGATTCCTCGTGAGGCTGAATGGTTCTCTCCTCTTGTTGTAGCAGTCTGGCAAGTTCCCCTGGTACTTCACAATCTTCCTCACCTTCGTCTTCGGCTTGGTAGATTAGATTCTCAGAGTCACGAAAGGCCATAGCAGTATCGTTACCCATGGGATCCAGAATGGATGGATACCTGCATTGTGAGTGTGGGTGTGTGTAAGGGTATAGCTATCTTTGAAAGAAAATAAAAATTTAAAAGAAAAACAATAAGCACAAAAGTTTGTATGCGAAAACGTCCATGATTCATTGATGTCATATGAAGATTAAATAATAACCCTTATAAATGGACCATTGTGCCTCGGGTAAGACACAAGGTTTTAAGAGTGTGAATTGTTTTTGAATATTACAAATCCAACAAAATGTAAAGATAAATTACTGGGGGATGAAAGTGATTGGGATGAAGTCTCTAGCCTCCCAATTGCTTAGCCCTCCATTGACAGTCGGGAAGATCCAATCCTCCAGGTTGCAATCATCTTCACCATATTCTACTGTGTTGACTTCACGGTTGTTGATCTTCAAGGGTGGCCCTCCAGCATGGGCACGGCGTATAGTCTTTTTAGCACTTGAATTGAAATCTAAGCCAAACTTGTCAGACTTATACGGGATATCCGGAAGTTTCCCCCAGATAGTGCATCCTCCTTCTTCTACCACTGCTTTGGTATCCTTCAGAGATGACATCCGGAGTGGAGGCCTTGTAATTTTGGGAACATCTTTGGTCACTTCCACCTCTTGGGGGACCTCTTCAAAGTGTTGAAAAGGAGTTTCAATGAATTCTCCGTCCAATTCCACATATCTGAAGGAATTGAGATGGATGATCATGTATTCTTCCTCTCCATGGACAGTGATAATCTTCCCTTGAACCGGATACTTCAGCATCTGGTGCAATGTATAGGTAACAACGCCAGCATTATGGATCCATGGCCATCCTAGCAGACAGGAGTAAGAAGGGCAGATATCCATTACATAAAAGGTTGAATTGAAAGTTTGAGTCCCAACCTTTATGGGGATATCCACTTCCCTGTGTACCATCCTCTTCGAGTCGTCAAATGCCCTTACCACTATGTTGCTTGGCTTCAAAGTCAACCCCTTACAGCCAAGTCTGTCAAGAGATTTTTTCGGTAATACATTCAAAGATGAGCCAGTGTCCACCAGAACATGGGCCAAAGTTGTGCCCCTGCATTCCACTGAGACATGTAATGCCTCATTTTTCTTTCTTCCCCTTGGTGTTAGATCAGCATCTGAGAAGCCTAAGCCGTTATTCGCTATCAAGCGGACCACGCAGTCTTGGAATTGATCAGTAGACGTCTCTTGAGGCACATGGGCTGTTTTTAGGAACTTCACCAAGGCTTTCGCATGTGCCTCAGAACACAATAGTAATGCTAGCATGGAGATTTTGGAGGGAGTTTGCCCCAATTGTTCAACTACATCGTATTCGCTCTTCTTTATAATTGTTAGGATATCCTCCATTTCTTTCTTGGAAGTCTCGGGGATAGTTAATGACTGGGCCTTCGTCCGGACAGGCTCGACCAAAATACTTTTTCCTCGAGTTTCAGCAGCAGGAGTGTTGGTAGGAATGATAACAGGGGTTGTAATGTCTTCATCGATAGGAGCGCTTGCAGAGATGATTTTGGGTACGGAAGTAACCTTTGGAGCAGCCACGGGTATGATCACGGGTCCAGAAACTGCTTTTGGGGAGTAATTTCTGGAGAAAAGATCCTACCGCTTTGGGTAATTTTACTAGTTCCGACAATATTGCTGATGTCGAAATCTTCTTCTTTGGAGTTTATCTCTTCGGTGGCCGGCCAGTCTTGTTTGATGCCATGGTAGTAAAAGTCCCCTCTGTAATTCCAAAGCATGGTTTTGTCTGATTCATATGGGATTGGCCCAAGCATTGTGATTATTAGAGGAGTTGCTTTCGGAACTGATGTAATTCTAACGGGTCTTTTGGTGGAGACCCTGGATGAATTGGCGAAAATTGTAATGATTGAAACATCTTTAACAAGAATAGGTGAAACAAGAGTTTTTTCAAACAAAATCTCTTGGTTATCTATCAGGCACTGAATACCTGCCTTCAACAGAGGACAGCCAAATGGTGAGGATAAGCAGAGATTGAAAACTTCATTACAGTCCGGGAACACACTGGCTTTCAACAAGTTTATCTTAATGGTCGGAAGTGGGGTTATGAGCTTTTCAACTGAGGTAACAAACAAATCTTCTTCAATAGCATTGGTATTGTGACCATGTCTGGGCATAGGAGCAGAAATGACATTCGGCTTCTCGGGCGCATCGAACTCAATTTCTTTTGCTTCAATGAGGTCTTGTATTTTGTTCTTCAAGGCCCAACAGTTATTAGTATCGTGACCCGGACTTTTAGAGTGATATGCACAATGGGCATTGGGATGATAATGAGGGGATGTTGTATTGGGGTTTTTCGGAGCTTCTTTTAAGGTTGCTAAGTTGGATCTCAGAAGATGCGGTAATACTTGAGACAGAGTCATGTTAATTCTGGTGAATTTCCTGACTGGCCTTTCCACCCTTAGTTGATTACTTCTTTGTTGATCAGATGTAGGCTTGGGAATCACAACAGCCCCTACCATTGGTCGGCGTTCGGCTCTATCCTGGTTTCTTTATGGATATACAACAGCTATCTCTTTCTTTCTGATGAAAGGCTTCCTTACAGCTGTAGAAGAAGATGAATCCTTCTGAATCTTTCCACTTTTTATGCCAGCTTCCACCCTCTCTCCGGTCAATATTAGTTCAGTAAAGCCTGCAGATGAACTTCCTATTAAATGGTTGAAAAAGGGACCAGATAAGGTGCCTAAGAACATGTCTACCAATTCTCTTTCAGACAGAGGGGGTTGAACTCTTCCAGCCAAATCTCTCCATTTTTGTGTGTAATCCTTGAAACCTTCATTGGAAGCCATGTCCATACTCTGGAGTTGAGTACGGGTAGGCACCAAATCAGCATTGTATTGATATTGCTTGTAGAAAGTTGCGGCAAGATCTTCCAATTATGGATGTTGGCTCTTTCTAGTTGGTAAAACCAGTCGAGTTGTGTTCCAGACAGACTGTCTTGGAAAAAGTGCACCCATAAGTCTTTATCAGCGGTATGGGGTTGAATTTTCCTCACATATGATCGGAGATGCATTTTAGGGCATGACACTCCATCATATTTGGAAAATATAGGCACTTTGAATTTCGGAGGAATCACAATCCCCGACACTAGTCCCAATTCCTCAAAGTCTAAGCCTGGCACCTTTTGTATTTCCATCGCGCTCAACTGCTCTTCAAGATGTCTGTATTTGTCATCAGCTGAAGGATATTGTTCCTCAGAGTAGTCTTCCTCTTCTTCTAATTCTGACAGGACAGTTGTTTCCTTGCCTTTCCCCTCTCCTTCACCAGATGTTGTTGCAAAGTTTAAGGTTCTTCTAGTCTGCCCATGAAATCTTCT
Organism: Vicia faba; assembly: GCA_948472305.1. Taxonomy (NCBI): domain Eukaryota; kingdom Viridiplantae; phylum Streptophyta; class Magnoliopsida; order Fabales; family Fabaceae; genus Vicia; species Vicia faba. Next base: position 14,975 of record CATIWC010000482.1, read on the forward strand.
CCCCATGTTTAAGACCCCGGTGACCTTCTTTGTTTTCTTTTTCCTCTCTTCAGCCAGCAGAGTCTTCAATTCTTCTTGCCCCTTGGCTAGGGTCATGAGTAATTGTTGAAACTGCATATTCTGGGCTTGGAGATCTTTCACTGTTTGCTTGAGATCCATCTTACTGAAATAAACAGTAGAGAGATGAGGAGACTTGTTGTAAAAGACCTGTTTATGTTATGATGAATGGTATATGCGTATGCAATGTTCTCAAGGATTTCAAAGATTCAAATTTGTTTTAGACAAAAAAGGAAACACACGTTATATTAATAAGATAAAGTTTGAGTACATCAATGCCCCCTTGGGCAAAATAATACAAAACTCTAAGATAGAAAAGTAGTGTGCATCCTCTTTGGTGCAATGTGGGCGTTCAAGGCCCGCTCCTCGTGGAGTAGCCTAATGAGTTCCAAAACCTTCTTCTCACTTGCGTAGAATTGGGCTTCAAAAGTATCTTGCTCTCCTTTGAATTGTATCCAATCCCTTTGTAAGTATTCAAGATATGTGGGCATGATAGTGTATGGAACATCTCCCTCCTTGACAGGCTCAATGATTACCGGGAGAATGGAGGGGTAAGGCATCATAAGACTCTGAGCGCGAGTTCGTACCCATTTGAGGTAAGGCTCAAGAGGTATGGAATTCTTGTGCCCCAAAGTCTTGCTATCCACCTTGTTTAGCATCCTCCAAGCTTGGATAAATCTCTGGCGAAGACCTTGATCGTCGTTGTCGTAGTTGAATATCAAACCTTGAATCAACATCTCGTGCGGGCCATCCCTTCGGGCGTAAACAAATTGTCTTAAGGCTAAGCATGGGTTATAGGTGATTCCTCCCCTAATGCCAAGTAGAGGGACATTAGGGAATTCTCCACAATAGTCGACAATGATAACATTCTCTTTGGATCGAGAGCACCAATGAATGTCTGAATGTTTGAGCATCATTAACCTTTGTGACCACCTTAATCCTTGCTCATTCTTTAATACAGATTGGGGAAGATGAGAAATAAACCATCTTTCCAAGAGAGGAGTGCAACACATAAGGACACCTCTTTTCCTCATTGTGCGAGTGTGAAAAGAGTGTAGGATATCCTCTAGCAATGTAGGCACCGGGTTGCGTGACATGAAGATTTTGATGGTATTTACATCTATGAGTTGGTCAAGATTTGGAAACAAAACCATCCCATAGATGAGAAGAGCCACAATTTCCTCAAAGGCTTGCAAGTCTAAGGAATTCCAACAACTTAGGGATTTCTCAAACAGGAACTTCGCTAAGAAACCTTCGAAACCACTCCTTGTTTCCCAATGGGTTGTGACATCAGATGAGTGCAAGTGTAGAGCTTGAGCAATCTCTTCTGGATTTGGGCCTCTTTCCGTACTGTTGAAAGGTAGTTGATTTAGAATTGGAATCCTCAATAGTTTGGAGAATTCTTCCAAAGTAGGCACAAGTTGATAGTCGGGAAATGTGAAGCAATGGTGCAAAGGATCAAAGAACTGAAAGAGCACCTTCATCATATCCTCATCTGTATTGGAGGTGACCAAGTTGAGTAGACGACCATGTCTTTCGGTGAATGGAGAGTTCTCGGGAATCTTTGAAGCTAGCTCTTTAAGTTGTGGATGAATTCTTACAAGGTTGACTTGAATAGTTTTTCTGCGAAGTGAATCCATATCCTACAAAACAAGAACAAAGATGAATCCCAAAATCCTTGAAATGGTTAGTGGATGTATATGATGTTTATGATGTTCATGATGTTCTGTACAAGTATGCATATACAAGAAAAGCAAACAAATCCTAGGTTTAGGCTTGCATGGAGTTTTATAGGTAAGTACCCTCTTGAAATTTAGTTAGCTTAAACTTGTCCTAACAATAGTAACCGGGTTCTAAGGAGCTCAATATCACTGGATTGTTTCCTTGGTCATTGTTTCAGCTCAAACCTCTTTAATGGTGACCTAAATATCCCAAGAAACCAAACCTCAATGAGTGTAGTATCGAGTATCTACCAACTTCGGACTGCACCAAAGCCGGTCATCTCACTACATCCTAAAGGCCAAGTTGGTCGAGTAAAGGTTCTAGAAGTTCATTAGTGCTTCATGACATCACTTAGCGGCCCCATATTCCCTTTGATTAACTCAAAGGATACCGGTACCCACAAATATGTCGCACTAACGTAGATATTGCTTAGACCATGTCGGTATACCCCGCACAGTTTCCACAACGTATTGCTACTTACCTATAATGTATCCCAAATCTGGGTAGAGGATTCAAACCCAAACAAAGAACCATAATGTAAAGCATACAAGTCAAACAATGTAAGCAAGTAAATGTGATCTAAACCCTAAGGTAACCCCACTTTTAAAATTTTCCCCAGCAGAGTCGCCAGTTCTGTGATACGGTAGGAGAACTGACTTGAAGGTTTTGCATCTTATCGCAAATGTTGCGGTTAGCAAGAGTCGCCACCGACTTTTCTTTTATCCAAAAGGAAAGGTAAAAAAGCACATGAAAGACCTTTGAGATTGTTTCTTGAGTTCGGGGGGTAGATTATGAAAAGGGAAGATATTAGCAACCTTTTCATCCATGGTTTTCCATGGGCTCTTAGTTACTTTCTAGATCACTTGCTTTTGTTTGAAATTGTGCTTTGTGTGGTTTTGAAAGTATTTTGTAAAAGAGGCCATTGTTTAGGCAATCTTTGTAATAATTCTCGTTCGTAAGAATATATACAACGATGTTTGTCTTTTTGAAAATGTTTTCAAGTTTGTAAGATGTTTTGAAATGTGTGTGTTTGTTTTGAAAATAGCAAGAATATTTGTTTGAAATGGAGCAAGTAATTAGGAGCATTCTACCTACTCAAAAGTATTTCTTGTTCATTTTCTTTTCCTTTGACATTGTTGTCTTACCATTGATTTGGTAAGCAACCCTATCTTTGGATGTAAACGGGACGCGCGTGGGTCATCGTATAACCATGATTAGCAATGTTGCAAAGTATCTTAGCACTTTGAGGGACTAAGATCATATTTGTAAGGCAACTTTGAATAGCGTCATCGAGGGACTATGATCTTGTTTTTTTTTTGCTAAGATACCTTACATGCGTAATATGGCCATTTTATTCAAGGCAACCAAGTGGAGTAACCCTAGGGGTGTTTGTGTGCAAGTGTGTCATTTTCATGCTTGATTTTGTCTTGAATTAGGGTTTTCTATTTGATTGGTTTTATCTTGCCATACAAACCCTAATTATTAACATGTTATATATAAAGCGATAAATTGCGGAAAGTAAATATCCTACGCTATTACAATCATTTGGGGATGGGGTGTACAAATTTACAAATGTGGATTGCAAGAAATTAAAGTCCTAATTATATATTACAACCATATTGAATAGCCATGAAGAAAATATATGAAGCATGTAAAAATAAAGAAAAAAATGAAAGGAAAAGAAAACATTTTGGATCATTATGTGTCGACACATGCCGTAAAATCAAGCTTCTCGAATGCACTTTTGTTTTGATGAAGACAAATCATGATTGATAAAAAAGGCAAAAATTATTGATCAAGCTAAAAGCCTCTTTGGATGAAGTCTTTGGTTCAAGCCCTTAGCAAATTTCAAGGTATAATGATAATACCTACCTTGAACTTAAGATATAGATGCTCAATGGTCAAAAAGAAACATTTTATATTGTCCAACTCTTTATTCAAGTTTTTTCAAAGCAAAAAATTCAATTTTCATTTGAGTGCAATCGATTTTCATGTTAGTGCAATCGATTGCATGCTTCAGTTTTTCAAAACATTGGCAACTGTCTTCCAGTGAAATCGATTTGCATGGTTGTGCAATCGATTGCACACTCAAAATATTTTGAAGTCTGGCTACTGGAACCACGTGCAATCGATTTGCATGGTTTTGCAATCGATTGCACACTCAAAATATTTGGAAATCTGGCTACTGGAACCCCGTGAAATCGATTTGTATGGTTGTGCAATCGATTGCCTGCTGTATGGTTTTGAAAAACAGCTGCCTTACACCTGCCTGTTCATGATGCTATTTCATGGAAAACTTTTCACTCAATCTTGGCAATTGTTCATGATTTTTTACAAACCTTTTCTTCAAAGGTTACTGCATTTTAGCCTAAAAAATGAACCAAATGATGATGATTGAAATGAAGAGTTTAAAGCTAAGGAGACTTACCTTGCAGCTAGAATTTATGTTTTGAACTTGAGGTGTTTCCTTGTGTACTGTTATGACCTTTTTCAGTTATGATATTTTGAGAGTTTGTCAACAAAACTTCTGGTTTTCTTTCTCTCTTTTCCTTCTTCCCTCTCTCCTCCTTTTTTCTTGCAATTGGCCTCTCTACTTATAGAGAAGGTTTGAGACTTCAAACAACTCAGATTTTGAAATCACATGTTATGGTTATCTTGCTTGTTTTTGAAGCAAACACGAAGGACATGTTTCCATTGCTTGTACCAAGCTATGTAGAGTGGTTGATCACTTTAAACATGTTTGTTTTGACTTGTAGAAGTTGAGTGTGATTAGAACAACAAGTTAGAGGCTCAAGAAATTGACTTTATGATTAAAGTGAACTTTGCAAGAATGGCAATGGTGCCTTTGTGCCAAAATTGGAAAGATGCAATGGACAATACTTGAACCACTTGGATAATGGTTCAATCAATTGTGTAAACATCTTATTATGGATAGATTTTCAAGTCAAGAGGCCTGCAAAGTAAAGGTTATGCAGCATGACTAAGATTTTTTTTCCTTGTTCATCACAAATTTGCCTTGTAAATCAAGAATGAATGTCCAACTTCAGATCCTTGTATCTCCTAGCTCAAATATGATAAATTCATGCTCTTATATGTTTTAGAAAGCTTGAAACACCCTCTATAACTTTCATGTTGGCCACTTTTGTTAAATCAAACTGGAACTTGATGGAAATTGGCCAAGAAGTTAGGATAAAAACCAGTCCAAACCTGCTGAAAAATTCTCTGTGTTTATTTAAAAATGCCATGACTTCATGAATTTATAACTCAAAATCCAAACATTTCTATAAAAAATCCTGCTCTACGATGTTTTAGATCTCATTGAGATTTACAACTTTTATGTTGGAGGTTTTCCTTGAATCATCTTGCATCATGGCGAAAAATTGGCATGAAGTGGTGAAATTATCATGTGTAAAAACACTTAGAAAATTTCTAAGTCTTGGAAATCTTGAATTTTCAAGTTGACCTTTGACTTTCTTAACTTATTGATGATCAAGCTTGATATTTTTGAATGTCTTGATGAATTATGATATCTGAAACTTAATGTTGATCGTCAAAGTTTGACTTTTGATGCTACAATTGACTTTTTTCACCAATAAAGCTGATTTTAGATCATCTGATCAATTGACTGAGCAAAAAATGCGATCCAAGACCTGAAACTTGACATGAGCAATCTTGAGTGTCCAAAATGATCCGTGAAAGTCAAATGGGGCATTAAAAGTCCATTTGTCCTTGTGCAAACTCAAACCTTAATTTTCAGTCATCAGTGCTTGAGGAGATGTCTTGAGTTGATCAACCTTAGTGCAGTCTTGAACCAAAGGAGATCTTGTGAGATGTTAATTGAGAAATGAGAGGGAAAATTTTGGGGTACAACACATATATCATAAACATTGATAACACAAATGCATTATACTATGCATTTCATACAACATGACTTTGCATTTTAGCTAACATTTTACCCTTTTCAGGATAAGGTTAACAGCTACCATTAACAATTATCAAAATTTTCAAATACAGTTCAGATACGCTCCAGACACGGATGCCATTCTGATACTCATTCAGATTTGAACTTTTGATACAGTTCAGATATGCTCCAGACACGGATACCATTCTGATACTCATTCAGATTTCAACTTTTGATACAGTTCAGATACGCTCCAGATACGGATGCCATCCTGATACTCGTTCAGATTTCAACTTTTGATACAGTTCAGATACGCTCCAGACATGGATGCCATTCTAATACTCATTCAGATTCAATTGTCAGATTCAGTTCAGATACGCTCCAGACACGGATACCATTCTGATACTCAATTCAGATTTCAACTTTTGATACAGTTCAGATACGCTCCAGATACGGATGCCATCCTGATACTCATTCAAATTTCAACTTTTAATACTGTTCAGATACGCTCCAGACATGGATACCATTCTGATACTCATTCAGATTTCAACTTTTGATACAGTTCAGATACGCCCCAGATACGGATGCCATCCTAATACTCATTCAGATTTCAACTTTTGATACAGTTCAGATACGCTCTAGACACAAATGCCATTCTGATACTCATTCAGATTCAATTGTCAGATACAGTTCAGATACGCTCTAGACACGGATACCATTCTGATACTCATTCAGATTTCAACTTTTGATACAGTTCAGATACGCTCCAGATACGGATGCCATCCTGATACTCATTCAGATTTCAAATTTTGATACAGTTCAGATACGCTCCAAACACGGATACCATTCTAATACTCATTCAGATTTCAACTTTTGATACAGTTCAGATACGCTCCAGATACAGATGCCATCTTGATACTCATTCAGATTTCAACTTTTGATACAGTTCAAATACGCTCCAGACACGGATGCCATTTTGATACTCATTCAGATTCAATTGTCAGATATAGTATAGATACGCTCCTGATACAGATGCGATCCTGATACTCATTCAGATTCAACTCTCAAATACAGTTCATATACACTCCAGATAAGGATGTCATTCTGATACTCATTTGGTTTCAGCTTACAGATACGGTTCAACAACCTTTCTGGATGGCATCTACAATCCTATCTCTAACAACTTTCTATCACCTCTCCAAATGGCATCTTTAAGCCCATTCCCTCAACCATCACATCACCGAGTGCAAATTTCTGGGCACTTTAGTGTCCAATCATCTTCCATCTTCGAGTCACGAATGGCAGAATCGCCAATATAACTCTTCAAGTGTAAGAAGATTGAACAGGGGAAGTTGTTGTACCCAAAATTTGCCCTCTCATTTCTCAAAGGATCACCCTAGACCCCCGGGTTTGTTCCCGTCCAATTTTAAGCCTTGAGTTACAAATTTTCCAAGAAAGTCATTCACAAGGGCAAAATGGTCATTTGCACACTAAAAAGTCAAACTTTGACTTTTGGATTAAAAAAATCAAGTTCCAAGAATCATATTTCATCAAGGCATGAAGTTTGTTTCATCAAGAAATTCAAAAGTCAAGATTACTTTGGAAAAGTCAAAATTCTAAATACTTAGAATTTTTCTAAGTGTTTAAGAAATATGACAAATTCAGAACTTCTGATCAGATTATCACCATGATGCAAGCTGATTCTAAAAGAACATCTGGCACAAAAGTTATAAATTTCAATAAGATCTAAAACATTGTAGAACAGAACTTCTCCTAGAAATGCTGGGATTTCAAGTTAAATACTCAAAGAAACGTCCATGAAGCTGAAGCATTTTGGTCATAACTTCTGGGCCAGTTTTCACAAAGGTTCAGTCAGAGTTTGCAAGGGTAATTCAAAGAAGGTTACAAAGCATGCTGCAAGCTTCCTGGAAAGTCTGAGAACTCCTTCAGAACATGCTGGAGCAATGAGATACAAATATCAGAAGTTAGATGTCTATTCTAAGTTACGCTGAAGCTGAACTTCTGATCCAGAATTAAGCAATGATGCAGAATCTTGCATTGCAGGATTTCTGGTTGGATAAATCTCATCATCATTTAATGCTCACAACCACTTTTGGGTATTTATCCAAAGGACTTCCCCACGTGCGGCATAGAAGTACCATCACTGAAGCAACTTTTGCACAAGAATAGGTTGGGCCCATGCGTTGCTTTTGCTTTTGAGGTTACTTTTCCTTAATTCCCGCTTACGAATCCAGCTTAGGCACGACTAAGAAACTGCTAACCACCATACCTATTTGAACTTGCTTCAAGAACAAGTCAACGCCTAACATATGATGGTTGTACCCTTGATCTCTACAAGCTAAAATATCCTTGCCCATAAATTGAAAGCCATTGGCAACTGTAAAGAGGTCGGAAATTTGAGAAAGAAAATGCCTTGAACCCCTGCTAAAATTCCAAGAGTCCAAAACTGTAAACACAAAAATACAAAACCTGTTAGCTTTTGATTCTTGCATTCAGACTCCATTTTTCCTCAAGTGTTTCTTGACCAAATCCATCCATACAATTTTTGATATACATTCAGAATCCATCTTAACTTCTATAGTCAAACTGTAACACACTCTCCATCAATATCTACCTCAAAGAAGTCAGAACTTTGCTCCTTGGCTGTTCCAGAATTTTCCAATCATTCATAGCCCGAGTTGAAAGTTTCCAGCCTACTGAGCATGTGAGGAAGCTGGTCAGAACATCACAAGTGGTCAGAACCAGACTCCAGCTCACAGAACATTTTCCAGCTGCAAGGTAAGCTTCTGCTGACTCTCGTCATATTACTTAAACATTGTTATATTTGCACGTTCAAAAACACAATGTAGACATCCTGACTTTGATTCAGTATATTCATATATTCCATGTATGTTTGCCTAAGTAGGGAGAATTTCAGTCCGTAACTTCTTGAAGAAATTAGGACTCAGAATTAGGATTATCAAATTCATGCTTGCTTCTGATTTATAATTCTGATATTTCTTGTTTCTGAAATATTATGAAACCTTCCATAACTGTTATATGCGCATCTTCTGTTTTGTTGAGAAATGACTAAGTTGCAGATGTTCTGACTATCATGGAGAGGGAGACGAATTTATGCCAGTGGCATCAGAACTTCTGAAGTCTTCTTTGTTCCCAGCGGACCCAGAACTTCTGACTTTACCTATTTCTACTAATATGATTTCTGTTTTTTATAGCACGCCAGAGTCAGAACTTCTGATCTCTTTTAGTTCAGCAATGCGTCGATTCTATTTTCTTTTTCCTTACTATTTTTTCTATCACTTCTATTTTCACTAATCAAAAACACCAAAAACATTTTACATTTTACATGCTTTATTTTATTTCTTAAAACAAAAAGATCAAAAATATTTTCTTAAACAAAACTTATTTCTTTTCTTAAACAAAACAAGTCCATTTCACATTTTCTTGTACATTCTTATCCATTCGATATCTTTGTAATAGTAACTTAGGATTTAATTTTATTTGCAATCCCCATTTGTAAAAATGTACACCCCATCCCCCTAATAATTATAATAGTGTAGGATATTTACTTTCTGCACTTTTTATTGCTTTCATATATTGCTAGTAATTAGGGTGTATGGCAAGACATGAAATCAACAAATAGAGAACCCTAATCCAGACAAAAATGCATGCAATCAAACACACTTTGCACACATGCACACCTTAGGGTAATCTCACTCGTTGCCTATCGGAAAAATAGTCATGTCCCTTGAACATGGGCATTTTAGCAAAAGACCCTCGATAAAATATCGTAGTCCCTCGATAACCCTCGATGTTGCCTTTGATAAACGATCTAGTCCCTAAAAAAACATTGCTAAAACGTTCGATGGGTTGCCTTCTATGACTATACAAAAACGTCCCGCACCCGTCCCTTCACATCCAACGATGGGGCTTCTCACCAAATCAATGGTAAGATAGCAACACCTAAAGGAGGAGGAAAAGAACATCTAAGACCTTTTGAGTAGGTAGATTCGCTCCTAGTTGCTTGCTTGCTCACAACAAAAACATTCTATACACATACACTCTCACTTTGAAACATTTTCAAAAGAAATCACTTTGTATGCGTTCTTATAGAGACGAGAATCATTACAAAGACACCTTTTCAAAATCACTTTCAAAAACACATCTCACAAACACTTTTTTGAATCATTTTTTGAAACAAACACTTTTGTATGCGTTCTTATAGAAACGAGAATCGTTACGAAGTTACATTTTAAAAATACTTTCAAAACCCACACCACAAGCACATTCAAACAAAAAGCAAGTGATCTAGAAAGTAACTAAGATCCCATGGAAAACCATGGATGAAAAGGGTGCTAATACCTTCCCTTTTCATAATCTACCCCCCGAACTTAAGAAATAATCTCAAAGGTCTTTCCTGTGCTTTTTCACCTTTCCTTTTGGATAAAAGAAAAGTCGGTGGCGACTCTTGCTATCCTCACATTTGCAATCAAATGCAAACACCCAAGTCAGTTCTCCCACCGTATCACAACTCAGTATGCCATACCCTGTCACTTTTCCTATCATCATGGAGCCTTTAGTTGGAGAAGATGTCCCTTATGATATCCTTTATCCTACCATGCCTACTTCTCTTGAAGACTTACAAAGTGCTTGGATCCAGCTGAAGGAAGAACGAGATACCTTCAAAGCCCAGTTCTACGCGAGTGAAAATAAGGTTCTAGAGCTTACAAGACAACTTCATGAGGAGCGAAATCTAAACGCCTACATTGCGCCAAAGAGGATGCGTTCGAACTTTTTGTCTTAGGAGTTTAGTTTGCTTTATTTCCTCCATTGTAAGCCCAAGGGGAATGGTTGTATCAATTTAAACTTATTAATACAATTGATGTTTGCTCCTTTCTTGTCTAAAACAAATTTAAATCTTCTATGTCCTTGAAAACATTACATCCACATACCATGTATCATATCATGACAGGCTTTTCCCACAGGTCTCTCACCTGCTTATTGTTTATTTCAGTAGAGATGGCTCTAAAACAGACTATCAAGGACATTCAGACTCAAAATGCTCAACTTCAAGAAATGTTCTTGAACCTATCCAAGGGGCAAGAAGAAGTGAAAGCACTCCTCACTAGGGGCTTGACCATGGAGAATCTTGAGGATGACAGGGATGACCAGTTGGAGCGGATACAAACTGAGATAGCCATAATGAAGGTCCAAATGATGGGGCAACTGGTAGGCCAGATGGCTCTTATCCAAAACTTGGCTCAAGGACAAGAAGATCTGAGAGTCCTTGTCAACAAGCTTCATCAAGACAGATGCAACCAAATGGGGGAAATAGGTAGAATTGGGGATTGAGACATTAATCAGCCTCCAATGAAGAGTGGAACTTTCTAAATTGTTTCCACGTCATGGGCCCAACAACGACCTCGTCAACATCAACAGGAAAATCAGCAAAGGCAAAACAAGCCCGAGAGACAATTTACTAACATCAACATGCCACTGTCTCAAACACTGCAACACATGTTGAGTATGAATCTGATTACATTGATAGGACCTCATCCAAACCCCAATACTTCTTCCCCCCGCTATAATCCCGATGCAAGGTGTGTCTATCATTCCAACAGTCCTGAGCATGACACAAATGATTGTTGGGCGTTGAAGTACAAAATTCAAAATCTGATCGACGAAGGAGCGTTGGAGTTCACACAAGACGGTCAACTGGAGCTCTTCTACCACCCCTCAAGGGCATCCAATTGAAGTGACGGTCTGGGCGAGGAAATTTTCTATTTATTCGAATTTTCAGTTGTAATTTCTTTGTTTACTTAAACACTTATCTTTATGTCAGACTTTGGTTACTCTCATTAATGCATTAAATATGTTTGTCTTGAAATAATACATTCATATTCACTCTATTTAAACTATGTTTTTACTTCCTTTATGATATTCAACTCTTGTTTCAAAAAGTTGTAAACCTTTAGAGGGAGGATGACAAAAACAATGCCATAATCTCATACAGTATACTTTTGGACAAACCTTGCTAACAATGTACAAGCGTTTCTTTCAATTCCTAACCACTGGAGTTATAAGGAAGATAATCCCTAGTAAACCCCTTTGAGCCTAAGAAGTATGAGTTTTCTTTTTCACACAAATTAAAACCTTTAAACAAAACCTGGGGCATGGAAGTCTCTCAGTTAATTCAAATGTGCGTTCAGTCACAAACTTTCACTTCGTATACAATGAATGACATAAAAAACATTCCTATGGAATCAAAAGACGAAAATGGTTCCCTATCAAATAAGCAGTCATTATCTTTCAAAAGAAAAGCCCGCTAAGTCAAAACCTACGAAGGAGATTTAAGAAAAACTGGGGCATCCCGCTCATTATAATCTCAAAACAAGAACAGTCAGGCAAAAATCAGGGATAGAGGATCAAAAAATCCAAAAGAGGTCACTACAAATCCTCGACAACATGAAAAATGTTGTAAAAAAATGACTACCTTCTGTGATACGGTGGGAGAACTGACTTGGGTGTTTAGCGTTTGACCGCAAATATTACGGTTAGCAAGAGTCGCCACCGAATTTTCTTTTATCCAAAAGGAAAGGTGAAAAAGCACAGGAAAGACCTTTGAGATTGTTTCTTGGGTTCGGGCGTAGATTATAAAAAGGGAAGGTATTAGCACCCTTTTTATCCATGGATTTCCATGGGATCTTAGTTACTTGCTAGATCACTTGCTTTTGTTTGAAATTGTGCTTTGTGTAGTTTTTGAAAGTATTTTGTAAAGAGGCCATTGTTTAGGCAATCTTTGTAATGATTCTCATTCGTAAGAATGTATACAAAGATGTTTGATCTTTTGAAAATGTTTTCAATTTTGTAAGATGTTTGAAAGCGTAGGTGTTTATTTTGAAAATAGCAAGGATGTTTGTTTGAAATTGAGCAAGTAATTAGGAACATTCTACCTACTCAAAAGTATTTCTTGTTCATTTTCTTTTCCTTTGACATTGTTGTCTTACCATTGATTTGGTAAACAAACCTATCTTTGGATGTAAACGGGACGGGCACGGGTCATTGTATAACCATGATTAGCAATATTGAAAGGTATCTTAGCATCTCTCTTGAGGGACTAAGATCATTTGTAAGGCAACATTCGTAGCGTCATCGAGGGACTATGATCTTGTATTTTGATTGTTTTTGCTAAGATACCTCACATTCGTAATATGGCCATTTATAAGGCAACCAAGTGGATTTTACCCTAGGGGTGCTTGTGTGAAAGTGTATTGATTTTCATGCTTGTTTTGTCTTGTATTAGGGTTTTCTACTGGTTAATTTTATCTTGCCATACACACCCTAATTACTAATAATTATATTAAAGCGATAAGTTGCGGAAATTAAAATCCTACACTATTACATCATTTGGGGGATGGGGATACAAATTTACAAATGGGGGGATGAAAGCAAATAAATCCTAATTTACTATTACAACCATATTGAATGAATAAATAATGTACAAAAATAAATAAATATAAAAAAAAAATCTGTGTTGAAATTTTTTTATGTATTGACGCATACACTTATGTATTGATACGAAAATAGTTTATGTATTGACGCGTGCCATTATGTATTGATACGAAAACAGTTTATGTATTGACGTATACCATTACGTATTGATACGGAAACAATTTATGTATTGATGCATGCCATTACGTATTGATACGAAAACAGTTTATGTATTGACGCATGCCATTACGTATTGATACGAAAACTTCCTTGCTGCTGAAAAATGAAAATTAACTCAGTATGAGTCGACGCATTCGCATTTCGTGTCGATGCATGCAACATTTCGTATTGGCGCATAATAGTTTGCATCGGCTCATAACCTGTTTTGGACATAATATGTGTCGACTCATAGCATTTCGTGTTGACGTATAACTGCTGCTTTTTGTTTTTATCAATGTTTTGCTACATGTAAAAGTCAATTCTCAACACATGGTTAGTGAAAATGAAATGCAAGCATATGGTTAGCTTTAAGGCAATGATATCTACATTTTATATTCACAAATGAACCATTAATGATGCTTGTATGAAGAGTTCAAAATCAAGAAAACTTACCTTGAAACTGAAATTTGTGCTTTGAGTTTGAGCTGCTGTATGGGCTGTTGTTGAGCTTGGGAAGTGATGATAGTGATGTTACAGAAGTTTTTCTTGTGTTTGAACAACTTTTATATGATGTATGTGAAGTGTTTAGATGGTTGGACAGAATTTGCAAGGTATGAGAGGTTCAAAGGTTTGGACTTTAAAACTCAAGAGTGGAAGTTTTGTGGACTGTTATGGCTTTTGTGAATATGAGATTTTGAGGGTTTACCAATAAAACTTCTGGCTTTTTTCTCTATCTTTTCTAACTAACCCCTTTGTCTTGCAAATGCTTCTTCTATTTATAGGCAGGAGGTTTGTGCATATGAGCTGACTAGGTTTGCAAGACAACATGTTATGGTTTGGTTGGATTACAAAGATCAAATTAAGTCAAGTACTCCATAGTCCCAAGATGAAGTACCAAAGTTGCTGGTATAGAGGAGCTACTTCCCATGATTTATGGTGGAGTATAATCAGCAACAAGCAAGGTATGGGCTCAAGACAAACTTTGTACAAAAAGCTTGCTTTTCAAGAATATCAATTATGCCTTTATGCCATAAATGGAAAGATCTTTTTGGGCAATGGTTTAAACACTTGGGTAATAGCTCAAGCTCTTGTATAAACATTAAATTATGTAGAGATTTTCAAGTCACGAGGCCTTCAAAGTAAGATTGTGCAGCACATCATGACAATTGGATTATGTGTTCTTCAACAAAAATGGCTTGCAATTCAATAATGGATGCCCAACTTCAAGCCCTTGAATCTCCTAGGACAAATATGATAAATTCATGCTCTTGGATGTTTTGGAAAGCTTGAAACAACCTCTATAACTTTCATGTTGGCCATTTTGACAAAATCATCTTGGAACTATGTGAAAAAATGTCAAGAAGTTGGGATAAAATCCTGAACAAAATCTGTTGAAAATTTCTCTAAGTGTTAAATGAAAATGTCATGACTTCATGAATTTATAACTCAAAATCCGAGCACTTCTAGGAGAAGTTGTGTAAATAAATGTTGTAGGTATCATGGAGATCTACAACTTTCATGTTGAAAGTTTCCCTTGAACCATCTTGCATCTTGGTGAAAGAATGGCATGAAGTTATGAAAAAAAATGAACTTTCTAACACTTAGAAAAATTTCTATGTCTTGAAAAGTCTGACTTTTCAAAATGAATTTTGACTTTCTTGATTTCTTGATAAACAATCTTCATATTCCAACATGTCTTGATGAAATATGATTCTTGAAACTTGATTTTGATCCAAAAGTTAAAGTTTGACTTTTCAGGGTGCAATTGACCATTTTGTCCTTGTGCCAATTCCAAACATAAATTGATGTATTAGTGTTGAAAATTTAATGTCATGAGATATTTTGGTAGGAAATTCTTGAGAAATGAGAGGGAAAATTTTGGGGTACAACAGCTGCCCCTGTTCAATCTTCTTAAACCTGAAGAGTTAGATTGGCGAGTCCGCCATTCGTGACTTGAAGGTGGAAGATGATTGAACACTAGAGTGCCCAGAAATTTGCACTCAAAGATGTGTTAGTTGACTGTGTAGGGAATGGGCTTAAAGATGCCATTTGGAGGGATGATGGAAAGTTGTTGGAGATGGGCTTGTAGATGCCACCCAAACTAATTGCTGGTAGGAATAGAAGAAGTGTCAGAATAAATCTCTGGTTGATTTATGCTGGAATAATGGATGTGTTGGATTGAGTATTAGAATAATATCCATAAATGGATTGTATCTAACTTGTATCTGAGAGCTGAATCTGAATGAGTATCAGGATGGCATCCGTGTCTGGAGCGTATCTGAACTGTATGTGAAAGCTGAATCTGAATGAGTATCAGGATGGCATCCGTATCTGGAGCGTATCTGAACTGTATCTGAAAGCTTAATCTAAATAAGTATCAGGATGGCATCCGTATGTGGAGCGTATCTGAACTGTATCTAAAAGCTAAATCTGAATGAGTATCAGGATGACATCCGTATATGGAGCATATCTGAACTGTATTTGAAAGCTGAATCTGAATGAGTATCAGGATGGCATCCGTGTCTAGAGCGGATCTTAACTATATATGAAAGCTGAATCTGAATGAGTATCAGGATGGCATCCGTATATGGAGCGTATCTGAACTGTATCTGAAAGCTGAATCTGAATGAGTATCAGGATGGCACCCGTATCTGGAACATATATGAACTGTATCTGAAAGCTGAATCTGAATGAGTATCAGGATGGCATCCGTATATGGAGCATATCTGAACTGTATCTGAAAGCTGAATCTGAATAAGTATCAGGATGGCATCCGTATCTGGAGCGTATCTGAACTGTATATGAAAACTCAGCAGGATGATGAAGGAATCTTGGATGATTACTACCTCAGTAGGATGATGAAGGAATCTTGGATGATTACTACCTCAGCAGGATGATGAAGGAATCTTGGACGATTATTACCTCAATAGGATGATGAAGGAATCTTGGACGATTACTACCTCGGTAGGATGATGAAGGAATCTTGGACGATTACTACCTTAGCAAAATGATGAAGGAATCTTGGATGATTGCTACTCCAAAAGATGATGAAGGAATCTTAGACGATTACTACCTCAGCAGATGATGAAGGAATCTTGGACGATTGCTACTCCAAAAGATGGTGAACTTTATCTGTTGATTGATCTTTCCTGAAAAGGTAAAGAGTTAGTTGTATTCAATGTCATGATGTATGCATTGCATAATGATGTTCTCAAAATAAATGAGATTTATGTTATATATATTTTGTATGCATGTGCTATGAATGTTGTTGAAATGTAATTTTGTCTTGGAGAATAAATCCTTGACAAGTGTTAGGGAGTTATTAAATCCTGGATTGCTGTTGAAGAGTAGGTATGTCTTCAAACTTTGCTTAGAATGCTTCTGTTGTACCCCAAAATTTTCCCTCTCATTTTATCAAGATTTTCCCCTCAAGACTCTTTGGACTCAAGACCAGATTAGGGTTTGCTCAGCTCAAGACATCTCCTTGCACTGATGACCTAAAATTAGGGTTTGAGTTTGCACATGTATTTTTGTACTTTCAATGCCTCATGTGACTTTCATACTTCATGTTGGACTTATAAGATTGCTCATACCAAGTTTCAAGCCTTGAATCAAATTTTTGCCCAGTCAATTGGACAGTTGACCTAAAAATCAGCTGTATTGGGGAAAAAGTCAACTGTGGCCAATTTACAGTCAAACCTCATAATTTTTTATCCATATCAACATTATAGACTCATATGAACCATTTGGTCAAGTTTGTACCACAACTCCTCAAGAAATTTGATCAGACCATCAAAAGGGCAAAATGGTCATTTTTAGGGTTTTGACTGCAGAAGGGCAATTTCTGATTTTTAACCTAGCCAATGGAAAATTGGGTTCAAGCATGGTTTCAAGGACTCAATGGAATTATCTTGACCTAATCACAAGGTTCAAAAGATCTCAAATGCATTGGATTGACAGATGAATTTTCCAGTCAACTGATCAAAAATCAACTGTACACTGAAAAGTCAAACTTTGACTTTTTGGTCAAAATCAAGTGCCAAGGGTCATTTTTCATCAAGATGTTTCAAAACATGAAACTTGTTCACCAAGAAACCTAATTTTGGAAATTAGGGTTTAAGATTGAAAATTTTCATAACTTAGAAATTTTCTAAGTTATGAAAATTTCTTATTTTTTCCCAACTTTTCCCAACTTTTTCACCATGATGCAATTGAATTAAAAGAAAACTTCCAACATGAAAGTTGTAGTACTCCACAAAATCTACAACTTTTATTCACAAAGTTTTCCCAAAAGATTCTTGGATCTCAAGTTATGATTTTGTGAATAAGGGTCCATGAAACTTTTAACTTAGTGAAATTTTGCCCTAGTTTAGGCAGGATTTTAACCTATCTTCATGGCAACTTTTCACCTAGTTCCAATTGGAACTTCAAAATTCATTTCAAATATGGATTGTAGAGAATGTTACAAGATTTCCAAAATGTCCAAGAACTCTCCAAGATCATTTGTGGTTAGGGAGAATCGAAAGTTTGAAAATGGCAAATTATCACTTTTGTCCATCGCATTTTTCACATTGGCACAAGTTGCAAATCAGTTTGGATCATGCTTGTACTTGTTTTACAGGACTTAATCCTTTTCACACTTATAAATTAAATGCAAACACATTGGATTATGGCATTGTTCTGATCTATGAAGCATTGTACAAAGGTTTAATCCAAAAATGGCAAAAAGTTAACATTGCCACTTTGATAAAGCACACTTTATGCAAACTTTGTTTATTTTGAGCCATGGACCAAAGCTTTGGCTGCAAACCAACTCCACAAACATCAGGAAAAGCTCACCAACTCTCAGCAGGCCTCAAGCTAGCTTGTACAACCTTGGCTTTTGTCAACTCACCTTTTGCTTCAAAAACAAGAAACCTTGCAAAAGGTCCACAACTCTTCCATATGATAAAACCAAGTCTTGTAACATTTTCAAAGGAGTTCAGCATAATATACCAAGCCAGAAACACGATTGCCAAGCCTCTCAAACACCCTTAAGCACAAAAACACCAACTTCTGCCCAAAACAGGGCAAGCTCTGCAGAACTCAAGCCATCTCCACATTGCCTCGTGCGTTTTGCTTGAAACCACTTCAGACACACTCCATACATCAAACCTAAGTTGTCCAAACCTTTCTCAAGCAACTGTAACCTTGTTTTCACACTTCACCATTTTCACTTTGAAGCTGTGCAGGTTGAGTTCTACAAGGAGGTTCAGGCCACTTCAAAGCAAGCAAAGCATTGGGAAAGGTTGAGACAACTTCAAGCAAGCTCAAAAGACCTTCAGGCCTCACTCAAAGCTGCTACATTGCCATAGCCAACTTCAACTGAAACAGGTATTTGTCAAGATTCTAACTCCTTATTTAGGCATCATTAGGCTTAGGTTTGTGAAGCAAAAATGTAGTCCTTAATGTCCTTGAGCTGTACATATGCATAGCTTGTATTTATATTAACTGAGCTAGGAGAATTTGGATGTTGAAGTTGCTGAAAAAACTAGGTCATAAATTAGGGGCACTGAAATTCTCCCTAGTTTCTTAGAGTTAGATCAAGTTTCTTATATGGTTGGAATCGTGATTTAACAAGCTACAAGTTTCATGTTGCAAGATTTCGTTTTTAAGCACGTATGCGGGAGATACGATTTGAGTTGCAGAAGCGCGCGTTTTGTTCCAAGGACATGGATGAAGTGAAGTCTGGGCCTGGGCCTGGCTTGCCTTGCTGTTTGCACCCTCCATTGTGTTATTTGCACCCCCTGGCCCATTTTTTTATTTTTGCATATTTTTCATTTCTTTTATATTTTCTGACTTTTATTATTTTTTCTAAATATTAAAAATCACCAAAAATATTTTCTTAATTTTTACATTTTTATTTTATTATTTTTATTATTTTTTATGACAAAAAATAGTTTATTAGGTTAGATACTTTTATTTTCTTGAATAAATTTGTAAATAATATTAAAATACTTACATATTTTTATTTTATTATATTATACACTTAAAATATTATTTTCTCACATATTTTATTTTTTAACATCTTTGTATATTTTTATTTATCATCTTGTACATAAATGAAATAAATAAATAATATAGAGTATATTTTCTTAAAACAAAATTAGGGTTTCCTATCCTTTTCCAAAAATAATCATTTTTATTTTCTTATTTTTAGGACCCAAATAAAATTATTTTTGCATACATAAAATAAATACAAAAAAGCATTTTGCATATTTACATTTATTTGCATATTTAAATATTTGCTTATTTATTTATTTGTACAAATAAATTCAACTGGGTTGTAATAGTAAATTAGGGCTTTATTTTGTGCAAATACCCCCCTATTCAAACTTGTACCCCCCACCCCATAATAATGTTGTAATAGTCTTAGATTTACTTTTATGCATTTTATCGCTTTCAAATACCATGATAGTAAGATTAGGGTTTTGTATGCAAAGACAAAAATCAAGCAAATAGCATGACTAAACACAAGACAAAAAATACATGAAAAATGACAACACAATGCACACAAGCATCTCTAGGGTTTCACCCACTTGTTGCCTTAAAAACATGGCCATGGTATGCATGCTAGGTATCTTGGCAAAGTCAAAACAAAACAAATATCATAGTCCCTCGATGACGCTATCTTGGTTGCCTAAACAAAATGATCTAGTCCCTCAAAAACTTGCTAAGATACTTGGCAATATTGTTATCATGGTCATACGATGACCCATGCCCGTCCCGTTTAACATCCAAAGATAGGTTTGTTTACCAAATGCAATGGTAAAACAACAATATCAAAGGAATAAAAATATGTAGGAAAGATCTTTGAGTAGGGTAGACAACTCCTAGTTACTTGATCAATTTGCAAACCATCCTTGCTATTTTCAAAAACACATACACAATTTTAAAACATTTTCCAAACAAACTTTCAAACATTGAAACATTTTTCAAAAGACAAACACCTTTGTATACATTCAAACAAGAATCATTACAAAGGTTGCCTAAACAAAGGCCTCTTTTCAAAATACTTTCAAAACCACACACAAAAGCACCATTTCAAACAATTGAAAAGCAAAAGCAAGTGATCTAAAACAAGTAACTAAGAGCCCATGGAAAACCATGGATGAAAAGGGTGCTAGCACCTTCCCTTTTCATAATCTACCCCCCAAACCCAAAAACAATCTCAAAGGTCTTTCCTGTGCTTTTTTACCTTTCCTTTTGGATAAAATAAAAGTCGGTGGCGACTCTTGCTAAACCGAAACATTTGTGAACAAAAAACGCAAAACCTCAAGTCAGTTCTCCCACCGCATCACAGCTTCCACTGAGGATCCCTGTTTTGTTGAGGAGAACTCCGATGGGGAAAGTTGAAAACTCTGCGGAGAGTGTTGATTCCTGCTTGGGGAAAAGAGTTCAAGAGTCTTAGTCGTCTGTTGCTCTACTGGAGAGTCGAAGTTGAATTGATATCTGTTCGGGTCTAGGTTTCACAGTAACTTGTTGGGGATTATAGAGTAGTCTACTGGGGAAGAGGATTTATGGTCCTTTGATTTGTAGTAGTCGGAGAGGCCACCTCAAGCTGGGGAATCCTGTCGTTTGTTGGGGAAATAAACCATGTTGCTTACTCTATTGGAGAGGCGGCGACTTCACTGGCAGAAATCCTCGAGGATTCTTGAAGTCGACTCAGTTGGGAAGAGGTTTTCAGAGATTGAAAATTTGGCTGGGGATCGTCCTATGAGAAGGATTTTGGGGAGATTTGTCACTGCCCCTAGTAGCGAGTGTTTGTGGCACTGCCAGGAAATGTTTTACTGTAAGTAACCCTTTGTCGGGATTTGCATTCAATGCCCCATGTGATGGAGATGGAGACCTGCCCCTGGTTATTCTGTACTTCTTGAGAGATTTCTTGGAATCTTGACTGGACTTCCCCAGATGTGCTGGATATTGACATGTCATGCCCCTTGTTTATAGGGGATTTTTCGTTGGAAGTGTCATCCCACTTGAAGTGATTTTGTTCACTGAGAGAGCTTTCGTTCACTGGATATTCGTTGTATGAATTTCTCTGCTGTCAAACAAAATAGCCGTATGCAAACAACAATATTCAAATAATGCAAAGTTTATGCTTGTCTTAAAATTTTAAAAATGCGTTTTAGCAAGTGAAGAAGTTTTGTAAGTAAATTCAAACTCGGGATTTAGGGTAAAGCCTTACAGGAGTCAGGATACCTTTTGTAACAGTATGCTTTCGAACTAACCCATGCTTCAATTAGGACTTTGAAGGGTTGTAGCGTGGCTTGGTTTACGGTTTAAGAAACAAAGGATAAAGGCTCAAAATGTGTTTGTACCCACCCGCTCTTCATGATGTTCTTCAGTCCTAAACTAAGTTAATTATGTGTTTGAACTCCAATTGAGTCTGGAATGGCACTTTAGTGATGGTTCAAACAAGTTAAGTTTGTCGGAAGGCAGTCATTTTTGCAACATTTTTCATGTTGTTGAGGATTTGTAGTGACCTCTTTCTTTTGATTTACTATCCCTGATTTTTGTCTGACTGTTCTTGTTTTGAGATTACGGTCAGCGGGATGCCCTAGTTTTTCTTAAGTCTCCTTTGTAGTTTTGACTTAGTGGGCTTTTCTTTTTTGAGAGATAATAACTGCCTACGTGGTAGGGAACCATCATTTGTATTTTGATTCAAGAGGAATGTTTTTGATGTCATTCGTTGTATTACGAGATGAGAGTTTGCGGTTTAACGCGCATTTTAATTAACTGAGAGACCATCCTGCCCCAGGTTTTGATTTAAAGGTTTCAATTTGTGTAAAAAAAAGAAAACCTCTACTTCTTTGGCTTGAAGGGGTTGACTAGGGATTATCTTCCTTATAACTCCAGTGTTTAGGATTTGAAAGAAACGCCTGTACATCGTCAGCAAGGTCTGTCCAAAAGCATACTGTATGAGATTATGGCATTGTTTTCGTCTTCCTCCCTCTAAAGGCTTGTATCTTTTAGCAAGAGTTGAATGTCAGGGGAGTAAAAAGCATAGTTTAAATATAGTGAAAACGAATGGATTAATTCAAGACAAACATATATAATGCATTAATGAAACAGAGTTTGATATTAATATATAAGTGTTTGAACAACAAAAGAGATTACAATTGAAAATTCAAACCAAACAGGACGCTCTTAATGGTTTGGCATAGGAGCAGTGATCACATTAGGAGTCTCTGGAGGGTCGAACTCAATCTCCTTGGCATCAATCAAGTCTTGAATCTTGTTCTTCAAAGTCCAACAGTTGTCAGTGTCGTGTCCAGGACTATCAGAGTGGTAGGCACATCTTACGCTTGGATTGTACTTGGAAGATGAGGTATCAGAATTTTGAGGAGGATCCTTTAGTGTGATCAGTTTCACCTTCAGGAAATGTTGTAACACTTGAGACAAAGGCATGTTGATGTCAGCGTACTGCCTTTCTTGGTATTTTATCCTACGCCTATTGCCCTGTCTTTGTTAAACAGGTGTAGGATTAGAGATCAGGATTGTCCCTAAGTGCTGATCGTGATCACCTTGGTTACGACCTTTTTGATCGTACGCGGTGTCAGACTCTTTCTTCCCAATGAAAGGTTGTTTCCTTGTACTCGAAGATGCACCCCATTGGATTTTACCTCTTTTGATGCCAACTTCGACCCTTTCGCCTGTTAGTACTAATTCGGTGAACCCGGCTGAGGAGCTTCCGATTAGGTGATTGAAGAAAGGTCCTGTCAAAGTTCCCATGAAGATGTCAATTATCTCCCGGTCAGTTAATGGGGGTTTCACCCTACCAGCCAGGTCTCTCCATTTTTGGGCGTATTCATTGAAGCCCTCGTTGGAACGCATGGTCATATTCTGCAACTGCACACGAGTTGGTACAAGATCAGCGTTGTATTGGTACTGCTTGTAAAAAGAAGCAGCTAGATCCTCCCAGGTGTGAATATGGGAACTCTCCAATTGATAGAACCACTTGAGTTGCGTCCTAGCTAAACTCTCTTGGAAGAAGTGGATCCAAAGCTTCTGATCAGTTGTGTATGGTTGAATCTTGCGGACATAAGACTTTAGATGCATCTTAGGACAAGAGACTCCATCATACATGGAGAACGTAGGGATTTTAAACTTTGGCGGGATGACCACTCTGAAAACTAAACCCATGTCTCCTAAGTCCAAACCAGGCACAACTTGGATCTCCACAACTTTTAGTTTGTCTTCAAGTTTTTGTATTTTTCATCTGCCGGTGGATACCGCTCCTCAGACAAGTCATCGCCATCAGTAGCTATGTTAGCTTTAATGCTTCCAACTTCCTTTTCTTGACTGTCTTCAGAAGAAGCATCTTCTTTTTGAACTAGCTGGGCATGCCCCTTAGACCTTTTTCTCACATTGAGGATAACATACTTTTTCTTCTTCTTGCTCTCTTTGGTGAAGAGTGTTTTCAGATCTTCTTGCCCCTTGGCCAAGTTTATGAGCGCTTGTTAGAACTGAGCGTTTTGAGCTTGGAGATCTTTAATTGTTTGCTCTAGAGCCATCTCTACTGAAATAAATAGTAAGAGGATAAGGAAACCTGTACGGAAAAACCTGTTATGATGACATGCATGACATGTGGATGCAATGTTTTCAAGGATCCCGCGAGGTAAACACGAGAAGATGTTAGAATTTGAGAGTTGATCCACAACTTTTATTGGAAAACTTCGTATCGCTGGATGTCCTTCCACGAGAATCAAGCTCACCATGTTAAGTGGGTCATAGCCCTTGACTCAAGTTTGTTGTACTTGATTTTTGACGGTGTTTTGGTTAGAGGAAAATAAATCCTCTTGCCCCTTGATAGACGTCTGGTTCATTGTGACCCTGCATCAAAGACCCTCGAGATCCTTGAAATGGTTATTGAAAATGCTATGGTATGATGTTATGATGCTACGTACAAGTAAATATATACAAATAAGGTAAACCAGCCCTTAGGTTTAGGATTGCATGGAGTCTCATATGTAAGTACCCTCTTGAAGTTTAGTTGGCTCAACCTGTCCTAGTTAATAGTAACTGAGTTCTAAGGTATCTCAATATCACTGATCTTTCCCACAAACTTTGTTCCGATTGACAACTGACTTGCCACCAAACAAAGCTCGGGAGTCAAATCTCAATGAGTGTAGTATCGAGTATCGACCAACTTCAGACTGCACCAAATTCGGTCATCTCACTACGTCCTAATGGCCAAGTTGGTCAAGTAAAGGTTCTAGAAGTCAGTTAGTGCTTCATGACATCACTCAACGGCCCCATATTCTCCTTGACTACTCAAGGGCTACTGGTACCCACAAATATGTCACACTAACATAGCTATTACTTAGACCATGTCGGAATACCCCGCACAATTTCCATAACGTATTGCTACTTACCTATAAGGTATCCCGAATCTGGGTAGAGGATTTAAGCCCAAACAAGGAACCAAAATGTAAAGCAATCAAATCAAACAATGAAAGCAAATAAAGGTGATCTAGCCCTAAGGTAACCCCACTTTTAAGAAAACTCCCCAGCAGAGTCGCCAATTCTATGATACGGTGGGAGAGCTGACTTGGGTGTTTTGCGTTTGATCGCAAATGTTGCGGTTAGCAAGAGTCGCCACCGACTTTTCTTTTATCCAAAATGAAAGGTGAAAAAACACAGGAAAGACCTTTGAGATTGTTTCTTGGGTTCGGATAGATTATAAAAAGGAAAGGTATTAGCACCCTTTTTATCCATGGTTTTCCATGGGCTCTTAGTTACTTGCTAGATCACTTTCTTTTGTTTGAAATTGTGCTTTGTGTGGTTTTTGAAAGTATTTTGTAAAGAGGCCATTGTTTAGGCAATCTTTGTAATGATTCTCGTTCGTAAGAATGTATACAAAGATGTTTGATCTTTTGAAAATGTTTTCAATTTTGTAAGATGTTTGAAAGTGTAGGTGTTTGTTTTGAAAATAGCAAGGATGTTTGTTTGAAATTGAGCAAGTAATTAGGAACATTCTACCTACTTAAAAGTATTTCTTGTTCATTTTCTTTTCCTTTGATATTGTTGTCTTACCATTGATTTGGTAAACAAACCTATCTTTGGATGTAAATGGGACGGGCGCGGGTCATCGTATAACCATGATTAGCAATATTGCAAGGTATCTTAGCATTTCTCTTGAGGGACTAAGATCATTTGTAAGGCAACATTTGTAGCGTCATCGAGGGACTATGATCTTGTATTTTGATTGGTTTTGCTAAGATACCTCACATTCGTAATATGGCCATTTATAAGGAAACCAAGTGGATTTTACCCTAGGGGTGCTTGTGTGCAAGTGTATTGATTTTCATGCTTGTTTTGTCTTGTATTAGGGTTTTCTACTTGTTAATTTTATCTTGCCATACACACCCTAATTACTAACAATTATATTAAAGCGATAAGTTGCGAAAATTAAAATCCTACACTATTACATCATTTGGGGGATGGGGATACAAATTTACAAATGGGGGGATGAAAGAAAACAAATCCTAATTTACTATTACAACCATATTGAATGAATACATAATGTGCAAAAATAAATAAATAAATAAATAAAGAAAGAAAATTGTTTTGAAATTTTTTTATGTATTGACACATACACTTATGTATTGATACGAAAATAGTTTATGTATTGACGCATGCCATTATGTATTGATATGAAAACAATTTATGTATTGACGTATACCATTACGTATTGATACAGAAACAATTTATGTATTGATGCATGCCATTACGTATTGATACGAAAACTTCCTTGCTGCTGAAAAATGAAAATTAACTCAGTATGAGTCGACGCATTCGCATTCCGTGTCGATGCATGCAACATTTCGTATCGATGCATAATAGTTTGCATCGGCTCATAACCTGTTTTGGACATAATATGTGTCGACTCATAGCATTTCGTGTCGACGTATAACTGCTATTTTTTGTTTTTATCACTGTTTTGCTACATGTAAAAGTCAATTCTCAACACATGGTTAGTGAAAATGAAATGCAAGCATATGGTTAGCTTTAAGGCAATGATATCTACATTTTATCTTCACAAATGAATCATTAATGATGCTTGTATGAAGAGTTCAAAATCAAGAAAACTTACCTTGAAACTGAAATTTGTGCTTTGAGTTTGAGCTGCTGTATGGGTTATTGTTGAGCTTGGGAAGTGATGATATTGATGTTACATAAGTTTTTCTTGTGTTTGAACAACTTTTATATGATGTATGTGGAGTGTTTAGATGGTTGGACAGAATTTGCAAGGTATGAGAGGTTCAAATGTTTGGACTTTAAAACTCAAGAATGGAAGTTTTGTGGACTGTTATGGCTTTTGTGAGTATTAGATTTTGAGGGTTTGCCAATAAAACTTCTGGATTTTTTATCTATCTTTTCTAACCCCTTTTTCTTGCAAATGCTTCTTCTATTTATAGGCAGGAGGTTTGTGCATATGAGCTGACTAGGTTTGCAAGACAGCATGTTATGGTTTGGTTGGATTACAAAGATCAAATTAAGTCAAGTACTACATAGTCCCAAGATGAAGTACCAAAGTTGTTGGTATAAAGGAGCTACTTCCCATGATTTATGGTGGAGTATAATCAGCAACAAACAAGGTATGGGCTCAAGACAAACTTTGTACAAAAAGCTTGCTTTTCAAGAATAGCAATGGTGCCTTTATGCCATAAATGGAAAGATCTTTTTGGGCAATGGTTTAAACACTTGGGTAATAGCTCAAGCTCTTGTATAAACATTAAATTATGTAGAGATTTGCAAGTCACAAGGCCTACAAAGTAAGATTATGCAGCACATCATGCCAATTGGATTATGTGTTCTTCAACAAAATTGGCTTGCAATTCAATAATGGATGCCCAACTTCAAGCCCTTGAATCTCCTAGCACAAATATGATAAATTCATGCTCTTGGATGTTTTGGAAAGCTTGAAACAACCTCTATAACTTTCATTTTGGCCATTTTTACAAAATCATCTTGAAACTATGTGAAAAAATGCCAAGAAGTTGGGATAAAATCCTGAATAAAATTTGTTGAAAATTTCTCTAAGTGTTAAATGAAAATGTCATGACTTCATGAATTTATAACTCAAAATCCAAGCACTTCTAGGAGAAGTTGTGTAAAGCAATGTTGTAGATATCATGGAGATCTACAACCTTCATGTTGAAAGTTTCCCTTGAACCGTCTTACATCTTGGTGAAAGAATGGTACGAAGTTATGAAAAAAATGAACTTTCTAACACTTAGTAAAATTTCTAAGTCTTGAAAAGTTTGACTTTATTGATTTCTTGATGAACAATCTTCATATTCCAACATGTCTTGATGAAATATGATTCTTGAAACTTGATTTTAATCCAAAAGTCAAAGTTTGACTTTTCAGGGTGCAATTGACCATTTTGTCCTTGTACCAATGCCAAACATAAATTGATGTATCAGGGCTATAAATTTGATGTCATGAGATATTTTGGGAGGAAATTCTTGAGAAATGAGAGGGAAAATTTTGGGGTACAACACCTTCCAACATACTTAACTTGTCTGAACCATCACTCCAGATTCAATAGGAGTTCAAACGCACAATTAACTGAGTTTAGGGACTGAAGAACATCACGAAGAACGGGCGGGTACAAATACACTTTGAGCCTTATCCTTTGTTTCTTATACCATAAACCAGACCATGATACAATCTTTCAAAGTCCTAATTCAAGCATGGGTTAGTCTGAAAGCATGCTATTACAAAAGGTATCTTGACTCCTGTAAGGCTTTACTCTAAATTCTGAGTTGAATTCACATTCTTTCTTTTATCTGCAAAAACGCATTTTCAAAACTTCAAGACAAACATAAACTTTGCATTATGTTGAATACCTCTTTTTGCATATAGCTATTTATTTGACAACAGAAAAATTTGCACGACAAATATCCAGTGAACAAAAACTCTCTCAATGAACAGAACCACCTCAAATAGGATGACACTTCCAATGAGAAATCTCCTATAAGCAAGGGGGGTACAACATGATCATTATCTAGTACATCTGGGGCAGCCAAGTCAAGATTCCAAGAAATCTCTCAAGAAATGTTGAATATACCAGGGGAAAATCTGCGTTTAAGTCGCTTGGGGAATTGAATATTGAAATTCCTATAAATGGTTACGTACGGTCAAGCAAAAAATTTTCTGGCAGTGCTACCAACACTTGTTACTTGGGGCGGTGACAAATTCCCATAAAGTCCTTTTCATAGGATGACCCCAAGTCAAGTCCCCATAGAGTTATTACACCGGGAAATCCCCAACCAGAGTTTCAATCTCTGGAAAACCTTCCTCCCAACTGAGTTGGTCTCAAGAAGAATCCTCGAGGAGTTCTGCCAAAATAGAACACCTCTCAAACAGATTGGCAACATGTTTTATTTCCCCAACAAACTACATATTCCTCAGCTTGAGTTTGCCTCTCTGACTACTACAAATCAAGGGACCACAACTCCTCTTCCCTAGTAGGCTTTCCTACAATCTCCAGTAAGTTTTTGCAAAGCCTGGGAGACAACCAGATAACAGTTAACTTCTTTATCCCCAACAAGTTGTTAATTCCCTTTCTCTTCCATCAAGAGATAACTCTTCAGTGAAGCAACAAACAACTAAGACTCTTGAGCTCTTTTCCCCAAGCAGGAATCAACACTCTCCACAAAGTTTTTCCTCAAGCAAAATTAACATTCCCCGACGAATTTCTCCTCAATCAACAAAACAGGAATCCCCAGCGGAAACATTCTAAAAGAAAGGTCTGGAAGGGTGTGCATACTCTTCATCCCCAATGGCCCTCTGGGATTCAGCTTCCCAAAACTCCATAACATTTGTTAAGAATTTATTTTCCAAGACAAAAATTACATTCCAACAACATTTCATGCATCATATTTACATACATGATAAATGCATATAGCATAATCTCATTTATTTTGAGAACATCATTATATCATGCATTTCATACATCATGACATTGCATGCAACTAACTCTTTACCTTTTCAGCAAAAGATCAATCAACAGATGACTATCAACAACCATTTTCAAAAGGTCAGAGATTAATACCTGAAACTAGACATGACAACTATCTCAAATGACCAACAAAAACAAGTTCTAGATTAACACCTGCAACTAGCCAGGAAAACTATCTGCGAACGACTGATTGTAGATTAATACCTGTAACTAGCCAGGAAAACTATCTGTGGACGACTGATTGTAGATTAATACCTGTGACAAGCTAGGCAAACTATCTACACGAAGAGATTGGAGATTAACATATGTAATAAGCCAGGAAAACTATCTTTCTTTCTCAGGTTGTAGATTAATTCCTGAAACTAGTCAGGACAATTATCTACACGACCAGCTGAAGTAATCCTACACGAGATCTTTCTTATACACTATTTCAGATACAGTTCAGATGTGCTCCAGATATGGATGCCATTCTGATACTCATTCAGATTCAACTTTCAAATACAATTCAGATACACTCCAGATACGAATGCCATTCTGATACTCATTCAGATTCAACTTTCAGATATAGTTCAGATACGCTCTAGATACGGATGCCATTCTGATACTCATTCAGATTCAACTTTCAGATACAGTTCAAATATGCTCCAGATACGGATGCCATTTTGATACTCATTCAGATTCAGCTTTCAGATACAGTTCATATACGCTCCAGATACGGATGTCATTCTGATACACATTCAGATTCAACTTTCAGATACAGTTCAGATACCCTCCAGATGCGGATGCCATTCTCGATATTCATTCAGATTCAGCTTTCAGATATAGTTCAGATACGCTCCAGATACGGATGTCATTCTGATACTCATTCAGATTCAACTTTCATATACAGTTCAGCTTTCAGATACATTTCAGATATGCTTCAGATACGAATGTCATTCTGATACTCATTCAGATTCAGCTTTCAGATACAGTTCAGATACGCTTCAGATACGGATGTCATTTTGATGCTCTTTCAGTACATCTCTCAGATGCGAGTCAGGTATAATCCATTTATGGATATTATCTTGATACTCATCCCATTACATCTACTATTTCAGTATAAATCAACCAGAGATTTATTCTGATACTTCTTCAAATATTTGTCACCAATCACTTTTGGATGGCATCTGTAAGCTCATCTCCGACAACTCTCCATCATCTCTCCGAATGGCATCTTTAAGCCCATTCCCTACACAATAAACCACCATGTCATCGAGTGCAAATTTCTGGGCACTTTAGTGATCAATCATCTTCCACCTTCAAGTCACGAATGGCAGACTCTCCAATCTAACTCTTCAGGTTTAAGAAGATTGAACAGGGGCAGCTGTTGTACCCCAATGTTTTCCCTCTCATTCCTCAAGGAATTCATCACAAAGATTCTCAAGTTTCAAGTTTGCACAAGTACAATTGGATTTTTCAGCATTAAGTTAAATAGGAAACTGTTAAAAAATGGGAAAATAAATAAAAAATAATCTTTTGACAAAATTGAAGGAAAAACAAGTTTCTTTCGATTGGACTTCTGGCATCTTTCGATGCAAGCTTGGCTTGCATCCTTCGATTGGGCGTGGGCCTCTGGCACACTGGCTTTGATTCACAAGGCAGGAGCTTCTTGCATTCCACCTTCGATTGCATCTTTGGCCCCACAGGGTTCACAATGCAATGGCTGCCTATGTGCCTGCTTTGATTGGATGTTTGATGCTTGCATGCCTGTGTTGACTGGACAAATATTTCCCCCCATGCTTGCTTTGATTCACAAGTTGATGACTAGCTGCATACAAGCCTTTGATTGAGCCATAACTTCTTTCTTGCGTGCAAGAGGCTCCCACCATGCTAGCATGCACAAGGCAAAAAGTCTCATGTAGCCTCCTTCAATTCCAAGGCAAAAATCCTCCTTTTGGCATCCTTTGATTGCACAATTTGCTTCCTGCATACCTCTTTCGTCTGGGCATCTTTGCAAGCCTATCATGCCTCTTTCATTTGGGCATGTGGCCCCCTTTGTTGCAAGCTTCATTTGTGCCCTTTACTTCCTGCATGCTTTCTTTGTTTGGGCGTGTGAGTTTCTTCATGACAAGCTTGGGTTTACATTCTTTGTTTGGGCTTGTGGTTTCCTTCAAACACAAGTTCGTTTGGCCATATGGACCTTTGGTAGGCAAAATTTCGTTTGAGCAAAGGCCTCTTACATGTTTTGTTTGAAGTCACAAAGCAAGGGCCTTCTGTAAATCCCCTTCGACTCAAAAGCCTTTGGTTTTGCATGTTTTCCAAACTCTCAAGGCAGAGTTTCCCCTTTGTGTTAGCTCCCTAAAGCAGGGACCTCCTGCATGGAACCTTTAGTTTGGCCATGTGACCTCTGGCAGGCAAGCCTTCGACTGGACAAAAAACACCTTCACACAAGGCTTCAATTGGAACTTTGATTCCCTTCGAATCAGCATCTTTCGAACCCAACTCTGGATCCTTCGAAGCAAGTTTGTTTAAAGAACTTTGAGCAAATCTCATAGCCTTACCCTACTTGTCAGGCTATGTTGCTTCCAAATCTTTACATGATCATAGGCTTACATAAAGGTTTGGAGCTTTGTCTACTGGATAATATCATTCTTGGTTAAAATAGCAAAATGCTACGTATCCTTTTTTCATAAAGAGTACTTTTATCACAAAATCAGCTCCCAACCTGATTTGTGTCGGAACGAAAAGCAGTGCCAAAGGCATATGTCAAATCTCCTTCCAGCAGGTCCCCACTTGTACTTAAAACTTGGGATCAACGAAAAGGGACAAAACTATTTTCATTTTCAACCAAACCATAGTTTGTTATCCTACAAACCTGGATACTTCAAACACTTCCAGCCTTTTCTCTATAAATAGAGAGACATTTGCAAGCTAAAGGAGGACTTTTTGGCTGGAGGAACGAATTTTCAAAATCATCAAACACTCTCAAACACTCTCAAACACTTAAATACATATTCAAACCCAGAATCTAAACATTTGCCTCTTTCGAATCTGTAACATCCCCACATTTTGTTTTCCTTCGAATCCAGTAGAAAGAACATCACACTTGTTCTTCTCTTTCGAATCCAGCATTAGAAACGTCATCTTTGTTTCTTTCCATCAAATTCAGGGACATCCAAGGCAGCCACTCAAGGTCCAGCACACGACCCATCTCCAAACATGGTAAGTCACTCTTAACTTTGAACCTTTCGTTTCTAACATAACATGTGAATAATCTTTCCTTTCGTTTCAAACATGTACATCACATTTATTTCCTTTTCGTTTCCGCCCTTTTAATTTGTTTTCATGACTAATCTTTTTGGTTTTGTTTCTTGACTTATTAAATATGCTTTAAGAACTAACCTGGCCATAAGGTGATGCTAGCATGGCCTTAGGCCATGTTACTATCCAAGATCTTAAACGAAAGAAACAAGAGGAAGGAAGTATGAAACGAAGCCTTAGGCTTCCACATTGACTTCCAAGCCCCAATTGAAGGAGGTAGCAAGGGACTTAAGGTGAAGAGGGTACTCCATGCTAAACGAAATAAGCAACCAGAAAGTCAGGCTACACCACACTGACTTCCAGGCCCCAGTCGAAAGACACACCACACTAACTTCTAGGCCCAATCGAAAGGCACGCCTTCACTACTTCCAGACCAAATCGAAGGGAGCCAGAGAAGAAGAATCGAAGGATGCTTCTGCCTAAATTGAAAGAGCCCTTTTTCTTTCCTTTATTTTATTTTGCCTTTATATTTTCATGCTATTCAATATGGTTGTAATAGTGTAGGATTTATTTTCTTCATTTTTATTACTTTTGTCTAAATGCTAGTAATTAGGATGTATGGCAAGATAAAAACAACAAGTAGACAACCCAACAAAATCAAAGACTAAATACATGTAAATCAAACACACTATTCACACATGCACCCTTAGGGTAATCTCATTTGTTGTCTCGGAGAAATAGTCATGTCCCTCGAATATGAGCATTTTAGCAAAGACCTTTGATAAAAGATCGTAGTCCCTCGATGACCCTTAATGTTTCCTTCAGTAAACGATCTAGTCCCTAAATGACATTGCTAAAACGTCCCATAGGTTGCCTTTTATGATTATATAAAACGTCTCACGCACGTCCCTTCATATCCAATGATGGAGCTTCTTACCAAATCAATGGTAAGATAGCAACATCTAAAGGAGGAGGAAAATAACATTAAGACCTTTTGAGTAGGTAGGATGCTCCTAATTGCTCGCTTGCTCACAACAAAAATATTTTATACACCAACACTTTCACTTTGAAACATTTTCAAAAGACAAAACACTTTGTACGTGTTCTTATAGAAACGAGAACCATTACAAAGACATTTTTTCAAAATCATTTTCAAAAGCACATTCCACAAACACCTCTTTGAATTATTTTCAAAAAACAACATTTTGTACGCGTTCTTATAGAAACGAGAACCATTACAAAGACGTTTTTAAAAAACTTTCAAAAACCACACCACAAGCATATTTTCAAACAAAAGCAAGTGATCTAGCAAGCAACTAAGAGCCCGTAGATAACTACAGATGAAAAGGGTGCTAATACCTTCCCTTTTCATAACCTACCCCCCGAATTCAAGAAATAATCTCGAAAGGTCTTTCATGTTCTTTTCAACCTTTCCTTTTGGATAAAAGAAAAGTCGGTGGCGACTCTTGCTATCCGCAACAATTGCGATGAAATGCAAAACACCCAAGTTAGTTCTCTCACAGTGTTACATTGTTCTACAATTCCTTTTTGCCTCTCTGTGCCCTAGCTTTCTTTCTCTGCAGCGTTCTTCCAATTCTTACGATCGCCCAGAATGATCGTTCCAACTCCCAAACCTTCCTTATATCAAACTTACCCCTTGGACCCTTAAATATGGTCTTCCACTATTGTCCTCATTTATTTTTCCCAAATGACCACCTTGCCCTTATTTTCTCTACACCACCATCCTATTTATTTAATCCAAACAATTCTAAATAATTATTATTAAATCTAAATAATTCTAACTAATTATTTAAATTCTAAACATCTCTTATTATCCACCATACACCACACAAATCATCATTTTAAATATCATATTCATCTCGACATCATAGTATATTTCATACTCATCTCGACATCATAGTATACTTCATATTCATCTCGACATCATAATATACTTCATATTCATCGAAACATCACAAATCATCACGGGGACTACACGGTTAAGTGTTTGACTTGAGAATCAATAACAGAGCCGGTGCTCTGATATCAATTGAAGGTTGAAAAAAATATAAGAAATGGGGGTTTGAATCGGGGTTTTCAAAAACTATTTCTTTTGTAAATGTTTCTCACAAACAAACAATGATAACTAAGTAAGAAAGAAAAGAGACACATTTGGTTTATACAAGTTCACCTTAGAAAATGCTACTCTTGTCCACCCGCCAAAGTGATTTTGTCTTAGAAAATGACTTAATCTAATAATATAGGAAGATTACACCAACCTCTAAGAGTTTACAAAAACACCTTTAGCCCTCTCAAGTAATTCTGACTACAACTTAGTCACTCGAGAAAATAAATCTAAAAAGATTTACAATCAAACAGTATTTACAAGAATGGTTCTAAAAAGCAGATTTAACACCACATCAAAGAATAAATGTTTGCACACAAATGTGAGCAATAACTCTTGTATATACAACAATGATAAAATTAACATAATAACGAACAACAATTCTTGTGTTCTAGAGAATATAAATTAACACAAATCTAAAAATATATGTATTGTTATCAGCAAAACACAAATTATAAACCGAATCAATTCTTACTCTTACGTTTTTTACCAAATCTAATGTCAATCAAGTAGACCACTTGGTAAATGAATTCTAGACTTTATAATCACTTTGTTTACTCTTCAAAAACTAAAACAAAGCATCCACTTAATTCTAGAACAATAGTACTCCTTGTAGTGACCAATTGGAGACACAGGGCGGTACAATGTAGGATGAAACCAATTTCCTATTTTTGTTTGAAAAAAGTTAGAATACACGTTCCTCTAATTCCTCTCGAACGTTAAGAAACATGTCTCTCACTCTTAACCTTCTAACCCCTTCTTTCTCTCCCCACAACAACCGACTCATTTCATGCTCTTTCTCTTCACAATCTCTCAAGGTCACTCTCTCACTCTCTTCTCTTTTTACATCTTCACAAGTAATCAAATTTCAACAATAACAACAAGTGCTTCTTGTTTTTGTCTCTGTAGTGTAAGAGAGAGTACACCAGTGTGATGATAGTGCCCACTGGAGTTGGAGCCGCTATTGGTGGATTCGCTGGTGACTCTTTGCCCGTTGCTCGCGCTCTTTCGTCAGTTGTTGATTGCCTTATCACTCACCCTAATGTAACACTTTCTTTTCCAATTTCTTGCTATTGGTGGATAATATGGTCTTTTCACTTTTTGTGTTTTCTTTGTTGGTTGAAATTGTCAAAATTTTCCAGGTTCTTAATGCAGCAATGATGTACTGGCCAATGCCTAATGCTTTATATGTTGAAGGTTATGCTCTTGACAGATTTGCAGAAGGGTCATGGGCTTTACAACCTGTTCACCAAAATAGGGTATGACAAATCAAGTATTACTATTTGAATGCTATTCTTTTCTTTCCAATGAGAATAATGTACTGAGCTTGCTTTAATTATGTAAAGTAGGTTGGAATAGTTCTTGATGCCGGTATAGAGGAAGATCTCCGGATTCGCCAGTTACAAGTAGCCGATGCTGCACGAGCTTCCCTTGGATTGCCTGTTGTGGAATATATTGTCACAGACACTCCACTTGAGGTATTATTCAGTATCATCTTGTTTTAACAAGCCTAATGAAATTGAATTGTGCCTACCAGGCTACCACGATCGTTAAATTTTACAGGTAGAGAAATGGATTGATCCCAAAACTGGAAAATCAACAGGGAGGATTAAGCACCCTGATTCTTTACTTAGAGCTGTGCAGACCTTAGTGAGTAGGTCAAAAGTGAATGCTGTTGCTGTTGTCGGACGTTTCCCAGACGATGATATTGATGATGTTGATGAATATCGGCAGGGATTGGTATGAGTATGACAGCAATGGCTATTGAAATTATATGACCATGATCTAATACATATGAGTATAAGTGGATTAATTGTGCAACTTTATTTTGAATTAAGAGAAATCATGATGATTATGTTCTTTTTCTATCTTTGTCTTCAAATTTTAACTTGATGTGAAAAAAAATTCCAATCTGCTTATGAACACTGTCCCCAATTTTCACAGGGAGTAGACCTATTGGCGGGAGTTGAGGCAGTTATAAGCCATCTAGTGGTGAAGGAGTTCCAAATTCCTTGTGCACATGCTCCTGCAATGGCTCCAATTCCTTTAAGTCTATCTTTAAGTCCCAAATCAGCAGCTGAGGAGGTTAGTAAACTCTAGACAACAACTAATTTGATTGTTGGTTCAACTATTTCACAATAGGGCTATGTAGTACAAACACTTTAGATTGAAGACATGGTCCAGTGTCCAACACATACATGAGTCGTTGTGTCCAACACCAATATGACATCGACATATGTAGTTACATTCAATCACTTTATTTTTTCTAAATTTTTATCGTATCTATGTGTCAGTTCTAGTTTCTGTGGATAACTTGCTCTTGTCAAATAGATTGGGTACACTTTCCTGCCATGTGTGCTAGCTGGCCTCAGTAAAGCTCCGCAATACTTGGTCATGCATTCTGAATCAATGGAAAAGGGTTGCATATTGGCAAGTGATGTGGATTCTGTAGTCCTTCCTAAAGATGCTTGTGGAGGGGAAGGGACTCTTGCTTTTGCAAGAAATGAAAAACATAAGGTATAAATGGAGGCATTAATCCATCTTCTTTTTTTTTAACTCTGATAACAAAAGCAACAATTATTTCATGTCCTGATGATGAAAAATTAGAATTTCTATGATGCCATTTTTCTTGTGTAACAATCCTAAATTTCCTTGCAGCCACTTATCATTACTGTGGAAGAAAATGAAACTGTTCTGGATGATACTGCATATAAACTTGGTTTTGAAGCGGTAAGCAATTTTTCATTTAGTCTAATGATTTGCACTGACAATTTGTTATATTATTTCTTAAAATAGCGCAAGAAACATCGAAGTGACGAGATTTGATTGAATGATCATGTAAAAGTTTTATATTGTTGAAGCGTTATCTTGACAGCGCTTCATTTATCTTCCAATGCAATAAAAACGAAAAACATTTTTTGTTGATGAAATCAAAATGACATCTTCTGCAGCTGCATGTCTCAAATTATTGGGAGGCTATTGGAGTAATGGCTGCTCACAAAGCGGGGATAGATCCATTTTCACTGAGAAGAAATAAAATTCCTAACATCGGTTGCACTTCTTCTAAGCCGGTCAATGGTCGCTACAATACAAGAGAAAGAGCTATCTACTGATATAAATTTTGAGAGCTCCATGCTAGTATATAATTTTTAATTTTGTTATATTAACACCATTAGAGGAAATAGTATATTGAGTTCTGGATTTTAGGTCTTGTAGCCTTTTGCATTTCTCAGATGGTAGAATTTTTGTACTTCTAAGTTCTAACTATCTTGTAAGATATGGTAGGATCAATTTTGTAGTATATACTGAACTCAACTCATTTTCACTCATGTAACATTGGCCTTTTGTTTTTCCGATAAACATGATATGTTGTTGTGTTTTCGTTTTTCATATAATCGTTATTTTTGTGCTGTTGATTTTAACCGAAGGAAGCGTGACCGAGTATTTTTTTTCTTCTGATTTCTGCGATTTGGTATTTTGTTGCTGATTTTTTGTATCTTATTGCAATTCCAAGAAACTCTTTCTGCTCCTCCGTTTGAAATATTTGTGTTAATCATATAAGTTTATCTGCAAGTGTTAACTTCATAAATATTTATGTGTTAATTTTATTTCATTAATATTATGGAAAGACTTATTTAAGTTTATCTGTTGTTAAATATTTGTAAGATTGTTTGAGAGAACTTGTAGAAATAATTTAAGACATATTTATAAGTTGTTTTCTATTTGTTTTCATAAGCTTTTCATGATAGCTTATAAAAATAACTTATAGGTTATACTGAAACAATTTGACTTTATTTAATCTTTTGTTATAAAAGTAACTTATATTTAAGTAATTATGCTATAAACACTTGATTCAGTTGTTTATCCAAACAAATTCTAAATTGAATACACATTTTCTTTTCTAATGCAGGGAAGAGATATTGTCAACACCAATCGTTTCTGCTGTGATATAGAAGAAAGAGGCAAGCAAAACAAACTCCTTTTCTCTTTAGCAATATTTTAGTATATAGAGATGGCATAAAATTTCCATTAAACTTGATCATTTATTCTCATTTACTTAAACTTCAACAGGAAATGTTAGATTTATTATGAGTGCGAGCCATAACCCTGGTGGGCCCGAATATGATTGGGGTATTAAGGTGACTTTCCTAATTAATTCTCATCCTTACTGATATTCAGATTGTAATAAGATTCGGAGGTTTTTGTAGTATCTCGATGAATACCCTCATTGATACTATTTTGGATTGGGCATGCGCTTGACCCATCGTCGAGTAGGTCCAATTTAGCGCCTTTACTATGGCCCAATAACATACGACCCATGTCAGTAACCTTTGGGAAATTCTCCATGTGCCCACCAAGGAGACGTGACTAACGGTTATCCGGAGTTACCATAATCCTATCCATCGAGAATAACGGGTCTATAACTTCCCTATTATCTCGAAGCAGTTGACCAGGGAGGAGACCACATGCTGGTCTCCACTACTCACATAACTGTGACAGTCTTTGTTATTGGGTCTAACAATTTGGCTCAGTTCGTAGATCTTGGCCCAGTGTTGGGGGTTATAAATACCCTATATACTTGCATTGTTGTTTAGATACTTACTTTGACATTAGAGCATCTTGCAGGTACCTCCCACTTCACCTTCAACCGACGTTTCAGTTCCAGTTCATGAGTCATCGACGATCTCTTCTGATCAATTACAATCAAATAAAATATGTTCTTATGGATATTTATTCAACATTTTTTTAACCTCATTTATGCTTTCTACACATACATGTTCCAAATCATGTTGCATCCAATACATTATTTTCATTAACTACTAATTTGCATCCTCTACTTTGATATGATATTTTATCCATAATCCATTTTGAATTTTAATTAGATTTGCCTATAATTATAACCACTACTTTAAACTAATTTCATACCTTGCCTATCATACAAAACTTAACAATCTTAGTATCATTGTAAGGTTCATATTTGTACTAAACAATTATTTCTTTGCCTATTTCCTAATTATGTGAAACACTATTGAGGAGATCTCACACAATATCTTCAATGTAGACAGACTAACATGTTAGGAGATCTCATACAATAGCTTGTTGTGAATCATGTCTTACCAAAATTATTGTTGATCCTAAAACTATGGATCTAACAATTTCCTCCTTTGATAAATTTTGACTAAAACAACCTTAGCACAATCAAACTAGAGAGAGAAATAAAACCACATTCATAAAACACAAGCCACATGAAAAACATATAAACTTTATACAAACTCAGAGGGGCATATTATCCCCTTGACACACATGATCAAAACTCCCCCTCAAGAGGAAAATCCAAATCACAAGAAAATCAAACCAATATGAACTATCTAAGTTCACACATCAGAGGCACATGCAGCAGAAGAAAAATAAGCCTCGCAAACAGAGAAACGAAGTTACCAGGGTTCTCCATAAACACATTAGGCAAGATGTCAGAACATCTAGTATGACATCATTCATACACACAAATACCACCATCAGCAGTAACATCCATATAAGCACCAACAAGCATGACATACAATCATACTTCCTCCTAAATAGTTTCATATAGCAAGCAACCACAATATACTACTCTTCCCTTAGCAGTAGTATAGTCCTATCACAATGTTAATCAACATGTCAAGACATGTGATATGACATCTAGACAAACAGAAACACTAACACTTTACTTTCCATTTTTAGCCAAAAATTGACAAAAATAGAGTAAATGTAAAAACAATTGAAAGCATACAATGAATACAAGCATAAACACAAATGGAAGCACAAAATAGCAATAGAAATAAACAAAACTCATATGGAAACACACAATCTTGGATGGAAACACACAACAGATGGAACCTAAGGTTCCTCAAAGAGGCGAATCCCCAGCTCACCCCTAAGCTTTTCAAACTGATTTGCATCCAAAGCTTTGGTGAAAATATCAGTCAGTTGTTTCTTGTCAAGACTCATCTTAAATTCTGATTGTATTTGTTTGACAAAATGTTGAACCATCTGGTCCGACATCCCTCCAAACACAATGTCATCAACATATATTTGAGCAGACATGAGTTTACCATCCTTTTCTTTGACAAACAAGGTTTTGTCTATTCTTCCTTTATTGTAGCCACTGTTGACAATAAATTATGTCAACCTCTCATATCAAGCCCTAAGAGCTTGCTTTAATCCATGGAGATCTTTCTTTAGTTTGAACACATGACCTGGATAAGTAGGATCAATAAATCCCTTGGGGTGTTCAATATAAACCTCTTCATGTAAGTATCCATTCAGAAAGGCATTTTTCACATCCATTTGAAATAGCTTAAAATTAAATAAACATGTCACTCCTAAAAGAAGTCTCTGATGGATTCAAGTCTAACAACTGGAGAAAAAGTCTCATCAAAATCTATACCTTCAATTTGAGTGTAACCTTGTGTCACAAGTATTTCTTTATTTTTGGTGATAACTCCACCTTCACCAATTTTGTTCTTGTACACCCACCTTGTACCAATGACATTTATTCCACTAGGCCTAGAAACTAAATCCCAAACTTCATTCCTCTTGAACTGACTCGGTTATTTTTACATGGCATTGATCCATAATTCATCAGTTAAGGCTTCCTTCGCATTCTTTGGTTCAATCTTAGACACAAATCAAGAATTAGAAACAACTTACCTTGATCTAGTAGTAATCCCTTGATTAGGATTTCCTATAATGAGTTCTTTGGGATGATCTTTCCGAATTCTGATTGAAGGACTCTTATTTACTTGATTGTCATCAGGTTCAACATCAATGAGGATTAATGTTATCATCTTCCACATCTTCTGACTCATCATTCATCTGGAATGATGTTCCAACATTGTCTTCAACATCATGCTCACTATCTGTGCTTGAGTCATCAACCACAATATTTATGGATTCCATCATGACTTGAGTTCTGGTGTTGAAAACTCTATAGGTTCTACTGTTTGTAGAGTAGCCCAGAAATATCCCTTTATCACTTTTGGGATCTATTTTTCTTCTTTGCTCGCAATCAACCAAGATGTAATATTTACTTCCAAAAACATGATAGTATTTAAGTGTAGACTTTCTTCCTTTCCATAACTCATATAAAGTATTTGCAGTGTCAGTCTTTAAGGTGACTCTATTATGAATATAACACGCAGTATTCATAGCTTTTATCCAAAAATAATATGGAAATTTTTTTGCATGAAGCATAAGTCTTGTTGATTCATGAAGAGTTATATTCTTCCTCTCAACAACTCCATTTCGTTGAGGGTGATAGGTGAAAAAAATTCATGACTAGTATCTTTAGAGGCACAAAATTTAGCAAACTTGTTATTTTCAAATTCCCTATCATGATCACTTCTGACCCTAACAATGTTACTTTCCTTCTCTCTTTGAAGCTTTTGATACAATTCCTTGAAGACATTAAAGACTTATGATTTTTCCCTGATGAAATTTACCCAAGTGAATTTTGAGAAATCATTAACAACAACATAAGCATATCTTTACACCAATACTTTTAACTTGCATGGATCCTGTTGTACCCCAATTTCCCCCCCTAAGATCCCTCTATCACATCAATTCAATCCCAACAAGATCACACTAGGGTTTGGCTCTTCTCCTTATCTTTAAGTTTT
Organism: Vicia faba; assembly: GCA_948472305.1. Classification (NCBI taxonomy): domain Eukaryota; kingdom Viridiplantae; phylum Streptophyta; class Magnoliopsida; order Fabales; family Fabaceae; genus Vicia; species Vicia faba. Next base: position 57,364 of record CATIWC010000482.1, read on the forward strand.
GCTCATGGGGAATCACCAAGCACATTGACTTGTATTTTGTGATTATCTATGCTTTGTAGTGATTAACTTTTAACTAACAAATTCAAGGAATGTTTTCCCTAATTGATGATGTTATAGGTGAGAGCACAATACATTCCATCAAGTTGATCTATATGATCATGAGTTCATTTTTGTGTCTTCTTCAACAAAGCTTCATTGAGGTTCAAGTTTCACTATTGAAGATATTTTGAAATAACATTGTGACAAAGTCTATTATGATTCATCATGCCTCAAGTTGTCAAAAATAGTTCAAAGGTATAAGGATTGATTGAAGAAGTTTTACATAGTTGGACAAGTCTTTGTTTCCATTTATCACAAGTGCATATCTCCTTCAATTCTCAAGATTTGGAAGTGGTGTTGGTTGCTATGGTTTCTCATTATTATTCTCAACAACTTCTATTTACATGATAAAAGTATTTATGCAAGAAAGTTGATCAAAATTGCAAAGGCTTCCCAAAGCATTTTGTTGCTCTAGGAGCTAGGGCTTTGAATTTTAAAGGGGGTATATCTTGCTCATCTTTTGGTATTTTTGAGTGATTCCAAAGACATGCTTCTCTTTAAAGGGTTATTAACAAATTACTTCAAAAGTTTCAAGGAAATTTTGTGTGGAAGAAATTTAATGATGAAGGAAGATTACAAGTCCTCCAGATGAACCCTCAAATTCCATTAGGTGATTTTAAAAGATCATAACTTGGTAAATTTTTATCACCTTGAGCCTATTCTTTTTCCATATTTATCTTAGAGATGTGAACTTCAACCTTTCTTTTAAGTGAAAAATGTGAAAATGGATGGAAGATGCCCTAAGGATGCAAAAGATTATAGGTCATTTTATGAATTTTTGCCAACTTCAACAAGTCATAACTTCCTCAATTTTTGGCAATTTTGAATGGTTCAAGTCTCAAAATTCCATTCAAGAGGTCTACTTCATGCCATCTTTTTTGATCAAGAGAAAATTTCAAGTGGAAGGCCATGTTTGAATGCAAGAGGTTATAAGTCATTTTTGAAGAAAAACTTAGAAATTTTCTAAGTGTAGAAAGTCAACCTCTTTTTCTCAACTTTGACTCATCACAACTTCCAGCTCAAACATCCATTTGATCCTATTCTTTGTACATTATAAAGCTTGTAATCTCATCTTTCTAAAGCTTCAAGAATCATGTCCTAAGACCCCTTGAGTTGAGACTGTCATTGATTTGAATTTGGTAACTTGAAACTAAAGTTTCTCTAAAAGTCAGAATTTAAAATCCTTGTTTTGGCTTCTAAACACAAAATTCCTGCGCGTTTTTGTTTCTAATCACGTTTAGTGAACCTTCAGAATTGATTAGCACCTTAAAACGCAAAGAATAGCTGAGTTTTGATGAAAAATTAAGTCACATTTCACTCGTGCTCGACCTCCATCCAATTTTCCTCTAAACTTCATTGTTTTCTCCAATTCTCTATCTCATTCAATCCCCTATAAATAGAGGACCTTATTCCACACATTTACACAAGCTTAGAAAGCCAGAATCACTCTGCCAAACTCTCTCTTGAACTCAATTTTCTACAACTTCGAATTCTCTCTTACAGTCTTTCTCAATCATTTTTCTTTGTCAATTCACCTTCCTTGATCCTCACTGAAGCTAACAGAAGAAGAATTAAGCTCTAAAACTCCCTGAATCGTGCTAGCCAGGTCCAGTTTCAGAGCTCTGCAACTTAACCTCAATAGGTAGACTCCTTCGCCAATTCTCTCAAACTTTGATACTATTGTGAAGCTCTCATCATCCCGACTCTAGTCGCAACATTTGTTTTTAACTGGAAGCACGTTTTGACCATGAAATTGAAAATTCCTTTTTAAAACTTTTCTTCCAAAACGACTGAGCTACAATTTATATTAATTTTTTGCGAGGGTGTGGTTGTTTTCGTCTTGATGAGACGAAGCAAATGATACCAGTCTCGAGCTCTAATTTTACAGTTTGAAGAACCTGGTTTCGAGACTGGCTGGAGGTTGAAGATGACCAACGTGTCACCCTTCAACCAATGAAAGTGTGCCATTTAGAATTTTTAAAAATCTGATTTAATATTTGATTCAGTGCTTTATTCAGTAATGACCATGATATGCATAGCGTGTCTAATCCATTGGATTAACTTACTAACGTATTTTGACTCTCATCCATTGGTCCACATTTTTTTACTTTATTTTATTTTCTGATTTTTATATTTAAATTGTTTTAAACTTAAAAAAATCATAAAAAAATTCATTTCAACTTCAAAAAATTATGAAAAACACTTTTAATTTTTATCTTTTCGATTTTTATTTTTTCATAATTTTATTTTGTGTTCTGATATTTTTTATAATTTTTTATTTTGTTTGAATTGTTTTAAATGTTTAAAAATACTTTTCTTCATTTTTAAATTCTGAAAAAATTAAGGAAGAATCCAATGATCTTTTGACAAATATTAGTGACCTCATTTATTTTTTATTTTTGACTTTACTATTTTTCTTTATTTTTGATTTATTTTTTCTATTTCTTTTAATTTTAAAAAATAGTTTCTGACTTTAAAAAATCACCAAAAAATTTATATAAATATTTGAGCTCATTTCTAATTTTTCTATGGTCTTATTTAATTTTTCTTGATTATTTTGAATATAATTGCTATTTTTTCCTCTTTATTTCATTTTTAAATCTTTTTTAAATCTTTTTTCTTATTTTAAATACAATTTTATTTTTTATATATATTTTGGCTGATCTTGGACTTTGAAATTTGAATCATAAACTTTATTAACATCATTGGATCTATGGTGTTGGGTCTAACTCCAAAAAATGGATGAATGATTTTAATAATAGTTTGATTAAATTTTTTAGTTCAAATGTGGTTTATTCCTCACCCCATCCCTTTTCATCTTATCCCATTCTTATTGTACTAAATGTTATTGGAGCATGATTTTCATATCATGTCTCAAAATATATGGTACATAGACTGCTATTGACCGATCTCAAAATAGGTGCGACTTCTATATAAGTTCACTTACGATTGCTTAGCATAACGTTAAATTTTATCCCGATTTAAATGATCATTTATGGCTCAAACCTATGTTTGCAAGCCCATGTATGTTAATTTGAACCCTTTGATCCAATAACATTGAGATTCATTGTTAGGAGGCTTTGGTCCTACCAATCCTCTAATGAATTTTCATCAACTTTGGTCAAAGTGAATCACTTAAACATCGTTGATCATTTAATGATATCTTGAAAATTCTTAAATAGATGATATACTTGACAAAAAGCAAATGTAACTTATTGTTGAGAGGCTTTGGTCCTATCAATCCTCTAATGAGTTCCAAATGCAAGATTCAAGATGGTCATTCAACTAACCACTAATTTCTAATAATTGATTTTATTTCATGATTTTACTTTATGCCTTTACTTTAAGCACATTTATTTTAGCATTTATATTTCATGCTATTTTAATCTTTGCTCACTTGAGCCTTTACTTTTATGTCATTTTTATTTTGCTCATTTGAGCTTTTAATTTCTTTTTTGAAGATACTTAATAATCAAACTTGAACCATAAAAACTTTAAAGTTACTTGGACTACTTGGTTACTATCCTTGGCATATTGGAGACATGGACTTCTTAGACTTAGGATTATAGACCTTGACCTATCTTTGAGGCCTTGTGACCTCAACTGTTATTTTGTCTGGAGTCCTTGAGGTTTACCCCAAGACATTGGGTTGTTTATTTGTTTTGTGTGCATGTTACTGTGATTACATGCTTAGTCAGTGATCTGGAATTCATCTGTATACAGTTGTTACTCTGCTCAATTTTTGTGAAGACTTAATGCAAATGGAGCTTGGTTTTCTAAGAGGTTTTTTTTTTGTAATTGTTCGTTTGGTTTCAAATCCAAAGGATGGGATTCTACATTGACTCATTGTGTCAAGTGTTGGCTTCTTGTTGGTTAGATAGTTCTTTTCCCTAGCTTTTACCTTATGCTTTAGGATAGTCCCTCCATCTCCTCTCATCTTCTTTAATTTCAAAATTTTCTCCCTCTTTTTTTTGAAAATCCTTCTTGTTTTAAAACTTGAACCACTTTCATAATAAACTTGGACTTAGGCTCATGCATTTTCAAAAAATATTTTTTTAATCAAACTTTAATAAATTTAATAATACTTGGAATTTTTGTGAGAAGATTAAAAGTCAATCAATCTCATCCAAACTATTTTGCCATTTTTGCTTTTATCTTTAAATTTTTCTCAAAAGACTAGACTCTTGCCAATCCTTGTAGTGATGCAAACAACTATACTTCTACAAAATATAGTGAAGTGAGATATTTTCCACTTGGGTGTTGAGAGAGACTTTGTTGATTATAAAATCCAAGCTATATCCTCCACTTTGAGATGACGCTAATTCTCCTTTCTCATAATTGTGGATAATAAGTATGTTTTTCCACTCGGACAATGACAATGACATCTTATCTCTTAAAATTAATCAACATACTTGGGTTTTAAATTTTTTAAAGGTGAACTACGAGTACCCTGATAACTTATTGCACGAAAGGTGGTACGTAGGCACTAAAGGTTCGCAACCGCGGAGGGTACAAAAATCATAAGAAAATAATTCTTTCCTCATCCTCACGGTCTATTTTTGTATACAATATTTATAGCCAAAATACACAAATTTTCAAAGAGGTTCCTGTGGAGTACCGTAGATGTTTAGGATGCTAATACCTTCCCTTTGCATAACCAACCCCCGAACTTAGATTTCCCCCCCCCCCTCTTTTTGGGTTATTCGCTCTTTTTTTCATTCCTTTGGAAACAATAAAGCGGTGGTGATTTTTATTTTGATTTGTGCGAGTTAAGTCAATCTAATGGCTTTGTTTCAACATTTCTATCGCTACAGGTCCCATCAAATCCATATGAAGAAGTTCCAGAACTTTTGAAGTGGTCTGATGTTGAAGCTTTAGGCGTGACATCTTGGTTTTCTTTTCAATTTGACATTCTCCACAGATTTTTCCTTCCTCAATTTTGAGTTTAGGGATGCCTCTTATATCTTCTTTAGATACAATCTTCTTCATACCTTTCAAATGTAAATGACCAAGTTTTTGATGCCACAGTTTGACTTCATCTTCCTTGGACAACATACATGTTGAATTATAGTTGATTCCTTGAAGTGTCCACAAGTAGCAATTATCCTTAGACCTGTCTCCTTTCATTAACACTTCATTCTCCTTATTAGTGACCAAAATTTTAGATTTTGTGAAGTTATCCTTAAGGTCTTGATCTTATAACTGGCTAATACTTATCAGGTTGGCAGTTAGATCTTTTACAGAAAGGACTCTATCAAGTTTAGAAGATCCTTCACAAGCTAGTCTTTCAACATCTTTAATTACCCTTTTGGCACCATATCCAAAAGTAACATAACTAGTTGTATAAGGTTTAACATCTACCAATAAATTCTCCACACCTATCATATACCTAGAGCATCCACTATCAAAATACCAGTCTTCACTAGATGAGAATTTAATAGAGGTATGAGCAATGAGATTCTTGACAGTATCTCTCACTTTCCATACCTTCCTAGTCCTAATAAAAGATGAATTTTCACTAGGTTGAGATGGAGGTTTTGGATATCCATGAAGCCTGTGGCAGACTTGTTTTGTGTGACATAACTTCCACAAAAATGAAATTTCAATGGTTGTAACTTGACTTTGGTATGAGTTTCCTGTGACCTGACAGGATGTTGTGACACTTTGTCAGACATCTTGCTCTCATCCTTTAGTTTAGCAGGGATAAATTTCATCTCAAGATCTTTCTTCTTATTTTTCAAGGATTGATAGTTAAACCCTAATCTAATATGTCTTCTTCCTACTTCTACATCCTGATTAATATCATCCAACATATTAGATACATTGTTCAACATCTTAACAACTTTGATTAAGTTATCAAGTTTTGATGTTAACAAGGTCACTTAATTTTGAAGCTCGGAAATGCCAGCTAAGCATTCCTCCTTTTTACTATAGAGTTTAGCTATGATAATTCTCATCTTTATCCCTATTTGATAAACTTCCTCACTTTTGTTGCACAATTCTTTGTAGGAGGTAGTTAATTCATTATAGGATATTTCTTTACTTCTGAAGTCTACATTAGAATTCTATCTTCATGTTAAGGTTGTCACAAGCTTGGTATATCATTTCTAAGATAATTCATTATCTGACCAAAAAATAGTCAGTCCCTTGTGTTTTCTCTTGAGATAAGAAATATATTTTATCTTGATGTGTCCAAATCCTTCACATTCATGACATTGAATCCCTTTACCTTAATTTAACATGTCTTCAGTTCTGAGATTATTTTGGGAATCATGATTATTTGTGATGTCAAATGAGATGTTTTTGACATTTGATCTTCTTCTTCTATAAATCATCTTCAATAGCTTGTTTAATTGCTTTCCAAGTAACACAATGGTATTTGAAAATCCTTTGAAAATATCTAGATCAACCTGACCATCTTTATATTCATCATTGGATACAAAAGTTATGCTATTGTTCTTATTCTCATACTTGTCATTAATAGCCAATTCAAAGGTTTGGAGTGACCTAACAAATTCATCAACTCTCATGTTATTGATGTCTTGAGCTTCTTCAATAGTTGTTACCTTCATGTCAAATTTCCTAAGTAGAGACCTAAGAATATTTCTAACAAGATTTTCTTCTGACATCTTCTCCCCCAAAGAATTAGATGCATTTGCTAAATCAAGAACCTTCATATAAAAGTCCTGAATGATTTCATCATCATTCATCTTTAAATTTTCAAATTTTGTAGTGAGAAGTTGAAGTCTGGACAAATCTTCATTTTAGATATGCTTTCATGAGTTGTCTTGAGAATTTCCCAAGCATCTTTGGCTACAGTACATGTATTAATTAACCTGAAAACATTCTTGTCTACTACATTGAATATGACATTCAAAGCTTTGGAATTTCCAAGAGCTAATTTTGTCATCCTCTTCAGACCAATCTTCCTCTGGCTTCAAGGACTCGTTCTTATCTTTGTCCTTCACAATAGGATGATTCCATCCTTTTAAAATAGCCTTCCAAGATTTGTTGTCCATAGATTTTAGAAAAGCCATCATCTTGACCTTCCAATAGTCATAGTTTGAACCATCTAAGAGAGGTGGTATGTTATTGTATCTTCCTTCCTTATCCGTAGTACTAGAAAATATTCTCCCTGGAGCTCACCCAATAAACAGAATAGGGTGCCTGCTGTGATGCCAATCGAAATTCTGGCACTTTAAAAACAAATGTTAATACTGATGTTCCAACACCAGAATACAATATCAGGACAAATCCTAATACATCAGTCTATTGAAAAAAAACACTTGCTAAAATAATAGATTATGCAGAAAGTAAATTACTGAAAGATAAATGACACAATCAATTTGATCTTACCGGTTGATCAGAACTTGCAAGGTGGTCGGGTGATGATCTGCAATCGAGCTGTGATGTTGAGGAGGAAAAAAGAGGGTTGTACCTGCAAGGCACTCCAACGATCAAGTAAGAGTGGGAAAAATGAGATACAAGCAAAGTGTTAAGGTATTGGTTGTGAATAGTGAATATTCGATACCTGGCCCTCACAAGTGTAAGGGTATATATAATGGCCATGGCGCATGGTCATTGGTTCCTGTTTTTGGGCCTGGATATGCAGGTCCGCAAAAATAGGTAACTTCCATGACTTGGTCAAACCAAGCAAATGTACCTGCAACTAGTCGTTGGTTCCGAGGAGGAGGTTAGTTACAGGTAGCGGTCTGGTCGGTTCCTGGTTGTCCGCACTACTTGAGGTCGGGCAGACTGAGAGGCGCCCATCGATTATCTCAGGTCAGTGCCGATTTGAGAGGGAAAATGGTCGATATTGCCCGACGAAGAGCAGGGGAGGTTTAGTCCATAGACGTACGAACCGTACTAAAAGAAAGGGTTAGTCTGGGTCCATTCTAGCTGTCGGGCCAGTCTAGAATAGTAGCCCTCAAAGTCATTGCTTCTGGGCACATGAGTGATGACTTTAACACCTGCTTGTGGAACAGGACGCGTCTTTCAGGGAGAATGAGTGTCGCCCGTTGCGCTTTCTCGCGGGGAGATAAGGAGTTGGTCGTTAGGAGCCTTGAACTTGAAGAGGTAGCATATTTCAGGTAACGTGTTGGCGAAGCGGCGCAATGATGGCCTAGGGACTAGGGTGTGATGATGACGACCCTAGGGTTTCCTAGGTGCATGTCTTATACGCGCGAATGGTCCTAGCTATAAATAAGAGAGGAGTAGGGAGTTTAGTGTTTTTCATTCTCTCTCCCAATTGCCCGTAATTTCTCGTTTGTCGACCACCGTCGTTCCTTGAGATTCATTGCTCGCTGTTGTTGCTTCCAACTGATCTTCTTCTTTAACTGGTAAGATTTCAGTTTTTCATTGTCGTTTTCTTTCAGTAGTTCAGGTTTTCGTGATTTTCTCCCTAGAACCAGTTTATTTTCTAGGACAGGTTGAACCAACTAAACTTCAAGAGGGTACTTACCTATAAACTTCATGCAAGCCTAAACTTAAGGACTTGTTTTGCTTTGTTTGTATATGTTTACTTGTACATAACATCATAAATATCATAACATCATAAGCATTCTCACTAACCATTTCAAAGACTTAGGGATTCATCTTTGTTCTGTTTTGTAGGTCATGATTCCCATTCGTAGGAATACCATCCGAGTCAGATTTGTGAAAGTGCATCATCAACTTCAAGAATTAGCATCAAGGGTGCCTGGAGATTCTTCCTTCACCAAGAAATATGGTCGACTTCTCAACTTGGCTACCTCAAACTTCCAAGAAGAAATGATGTGTGTGCTCTTCCAATTCTTTGATCCCATGCATCATTGCTTCACCTTTCCTGACTACCAATTGGTGCCTACATTAGAAGAATTCTCTCAACTGTTAGGAGTGTCTGTGCTTGATCAAATACCATTCACCAGTTTAGAGGAGAATCCAAAGCCTGAAGTTATTTCCAAAGCCTTGCATTTGAAGAGATCTGACATTGTGACGAATTGGGAGACAAGAAGTGGAGTTAAGGGTTTCTTAGCCAAGTTTCTGTTGGAGAAGGCTCGTTTGTTCTGGGAAGATATGGATTTTCAAGCTTTTGAGGATGTCTTAACCCTTCTAATCTATGGTTTGGTTCTATTTCCTAATCCGGACCAACTCATAGATGTGAATTCCATCAAGGTTTTCCTCTCTCGTAATTCCATATCTATTTTGCTTGGAGACATTCTACATTGTTTCCACACTCACACCATGAAGAAAATGGGTACTCTTTCGTGTTGCATTCCATTACTGTCTAGGTGGTTTATTTTGCACCTACCTTGATCAACATTGAAGAATGAGCAAGGCTTGACATGGTCTCAAAGGATGATATCACTCACATATTCTGATATTCATTGGTGTTCTCAATCCTCGGAGGACATTACTATTATTGACCGTTGTGGGGAGTTCCCTAATGTACCACTCCTAGGCATTATGAGAGGTATTACCTATAACCTTTGTTTGGCTTTATGATAGTTTGGGTATGCACGAAAAGATGGTCCCATGATGCACTTGTCCAAGGTTTGGTATTCGACCAAGGCTATCGTCAAAGGTTTGTACGAGCTTGGAGAATGGTCAACAAAGTATAAAGTAAGGCATTGGGGCATAAAAATTCCATCCCTCTTGAGCCTTATCTCAAGTGGGTATGAACTCGTGCTCAAAGTCTCGTGATGCCTTACCCTTCCATCCTACCTGTTATTTTGGAGCCCGTTGCTGAGGGAGATGTTCCTTACACTCTTCTTCATCCTAACATGTTGACTACTCTCGAGGAGCTGCAAAGGTTTTGGATTCAACTAAAAGGGGAGCGAGACACCTTTGAAACCCAGTTCTACACAAGCGAGAAGAAGGTTCTGGAGCTCACGAGACAATTCCATGAAGAGCAGAGTTTGAATGCCTACATTGCACCGAAGAGGATGCGCTCGTGGGAAGCTTGATTTTTTTTTGTGTTTTAGGAGTTTTATTTTGTATTATCTCTGTTTTTTCCATTGTAATCCCAAAAGGCATTTGTTGTAACCGTTTAGACTTATTAAAGCAATTAATGTTTGTTCTCTCTTTGCCTAAGCAAATTTAAATCTTAAAAGTCCTTCAAAACATTGCATAAGCATATCATGCATATCATCACATAAACAGGCTTCAGGACCGGTTTCTTATTTATTCACTATTTATTTCAGCAAAAAGAAATGGCTCTCGAACAAAATATTAAGGATCTTCAAGCACAGAATGCTCAATTCCAGCAGATGTTCTTGGCTCTGTCTAAGGGACAAGAGGAACTGAAGGCTCTCATTCTCAAGAAGAAAAAGACAAAGAAACCAGTGGGCGTCCTGAATATGGGAAGGAGATTCAGAGGACCAGCAAAGCGAGCTCTAGAGTTTGCAACTCCATCAAATTAGGGGGACAATCAAGAAGATAAGACAAAATAAGAGGATCATAGTCCAGGGTCTGATGAAGAAGAGGCTGACTACACTTGAGAACAATATCCTCCTACTGATGACAAATATCAACAGCTGGAGGATCGTCTCAATGCCATGGAAATTCAGAGGGTACCTAGTCTGAATTTTAAAGAATTAGGGTTGGTTTCTGGAGTGGTCATTCCACCAAAGTTCAAGGTTCCCGCATTTGCTAAATATGACGGGGTTTCATGTCCTAAGCTGCATTTGAGGTCTTATGCCAGAAAGATCCAACCTCAAACCGCTGATAGGAATTTGTGGGTACATTTCTTCCAGGAAAGTTTATCGGGGACTCAATTGGAATGGTTCTATCAGCTGGAGGGAACCAACATCCGCAACTGAGAGGATCGGGTTGCTTCTTTCTACAGGAAGTACCAATACAATGCTGACCTCTCTCCAACCCCGTACACAACTTCAAAACATGTTTATGGCTTACAGTGAGGGCTTCAAAGATTATGCCCATAAATGCAGAGATCTTGCAGGAAGAGTCCAACCTTCTCTGTCTGATAGAGAGCTGGTAGATATGTTCTTGGGTACTTTTTCAGGCCCATTTTTCAACCATCTAATCGGAAGCTCTTCAGCGGGGTTCACCGAGCTGATATTGACATGTGAAAGAGTAGAGGCTGGTATCAAGAGCGGTAAGATTCAAAGGGATGCATCTTCAAGTGCAGTGAAGAATCCTTTCATTGGGAAGAAGGGAGTTAGTGCTGCTTATGGCCAAAGAAATCAGGGTAAAGCTGAACGCCTTCCAACGGTAAGAGCTATAATGATCTCCAACCCTGCATCAACTCAACGACAAAACAATCAGCGCAGGCGGGATACACCTAAAAGATAATTCACCAAACTCAACATGCCCTTATCTCAAGTATTGCAACATCTAATGAAGGCTAGTTTGGTCACTCTGAGGGAGCCTCCTCAAAATCCCAACACTACATCTCCTCGTTATAATCCAAATGCTCGGTGTGTCTACCACTCCAACAACCCAGGGCATGATACAAATGATTGTTAGACTCTGAAGAATAAGGTGCAAGATCTTATTGAGGCAAGGAAATCGAATTTGACCCTCCTAAAACCCCCAATGTGATAACTGCACCAATGCCCAAGCATGGCCAAGGTATTAATGTTGTTGATGACGTTCTATTTGTTTCTTCTGTGGATGATTTGACTACCCCTCTGCCAACTGTTAAGAAGAATCTCTTACAAACCAGTTTATTTCTGGGTTGTGGTGAAGATTGCCACCTGTGAGCGTCTTTTCCCAATGGTTGTTTGTTGTTGAAGATAGGTGTCCAATGCCTGATGAACAACAAGGAAATTCTATTTGAGAAGACTCCCTCTATGAAAAATCTATGTGAAGATGCAAGATGTGAAGTGGTGTCAATTATTACCATTTTCGATAATCCTCCCAGGATATCCTCCAAAAGACCTGTTAGGATTACAGCTACTCCCAAGGTTTCTCCTTTAATTATCACCTTTCCAGGGCCAATACCATATTCCTTTGACAAGTCTGTTCCTCAGAATTATGGAGCTGACGTCTACTACAATGGTGTCAAGCAAGACCTATTGTTTATCAAGAATGAAGTTACTGAAGGTATTGACCCTAACATCGACAACATTGTTGGGACTAGTAAAATTACCAAAAGCGGAAGGATTTTCTCTCTTGAAATATCTACAAAGATTGTTAACATTCCTGCTAATACTCCTGCTATTACTCCTATTGCTACTCCTGCTGTCACTCCTGTTATTATTCCTGCTACTGAGTTGGCTGAGACTCGGGGCAAAGAAGTGTTGGTTGAGCCTGCCTGGACGAAGGCGCCTAAAGAAGCCATTCCTGAAGCCTCCACGCGAGAAATGGAGGAAAATTTGAAAATCACACGGAAGAGTGATTACAATGTTGTGGAATAGTTGGGACAAAACCCCTCAAAAATTTCAATGCTGGCCTTATTACTATGCTCCGAAGCTCATGCCAAAGCTTTGGTGAAATTCCTGAAGTCTCCTCATGTGCCGCAAGAGACTTCTGCCGACCAATTTGAGAACTGTGTTGCTAGTCTAATTGTTGACAATGGGCTCGGTTTCTATGATGTTGATTTGACGTCTAAAGGAAGAAAGCATAATGATGCTTTGCATGTCTCTATTAAGTGCAGGGGCACTACCCTGGCTCATGTTTTAGTTAATACGGGTTCGGCGCTAAATGTTCTACCCAAGAGAGCTTTAGACAGATTGGACTGTGAAGGACTGACTTTGAAGCCCAGTAATATTGTGGTGATGGCTTTTGATGGTTCCAAGAGAATGGTACACGGGGAGGTGGACATTCCTATTAAAGTTGGTTCCCAAAATTTTGGCTCCACTTTCTATGTGATGGACATTCGCTCATCTTTCTCCTATTTGCTAGGACATCCTTGGATTCATGGAGTCGGTGTTGTAACTTCCACTTTGCACCATATGTTGAAGTATTTGGTTAATGGAAAGATTGTTACAGTCCAAGGTGAAGAAGAATATATGGTGAGCCATTTGAACTCTTTCAGATATGTCGAGATGGACGAAGAGTTCATTGAGACCCCCTGCCAGAATTTTGAAGAGATTCCTCAGACAATTGCCACTACCAAGACTGTTGCTAGTGTTCCAAATATTACCAGACCTCCATTGAAGATGGCTTCTCTAAAGGATGCCAAAGTTGTAATTGAAGAGGGTGGGGTTACTATCTGGGGCCAGCTCCCTGACATCCCCTACAAATCTGACAAGTTTGGTTTGGGTTTTACTTTAGGAGCTCAGAAAGTTATTCGTCGTGCTCGCATCGGAAGACCGCCACTACATATCAGTAGCCATTGAATCAATGCTTTGGAGGATAATGACAGTGACTGCAACATAGACAATTCGATCTTCCCTACTATCAACAGTGAACTCGACAATTAGACGGTTAGAGACTTTGTTCCCATTACTTTCTTCCAGGAGTAATTGTTTTTTTGTTTTTTGCGATATGTAATATTTGAACAATTTAAAGTCTAAAAGCTTTGTGTCTTACCCAAGGCACAATGGTTTATTTGTGAGGGTTATCATTGCACTTTCATATGTCATAAATAAATTATTGGACGTTTTTGCATACAAATTTTACGCTCTTTGTCTTTCTTTCTTTGCTTTACCAAAATAGCTATGCCCTCTTGCACACACCCACATATCGAACTATAGATTCACATCCACTATGGATCCCATTGATAACGGTTCTGCTATTTCCAGTTATGACTTTGAAAATCCAATCTACCAAGCCGAGGACGAAGGTGAGGAAGATTGTAAAGTACCGGGAGAACTTGCTAGACTGTTACAATAGGAGGAAAGAGAAATACAGCTTCATGAAGAGCCAGTTGAGACAGTAAACTTGGGTACTGAAGAGGATAAAAAGGAAGTCAAGATAGGTGCCAACTTGGAGCATAGTGTCAAAGAAAGGTTAATTCAGATACTACATGACTACATTGAGATATTTTCCTGGTTATACGAAGACATGTCGGGGCTGGACACTTATATTGTGGTTCATCGTCTACCAACAAAAGAAGACTGTCCTTCAGTGAAGCAGAAGGTTCGTCGTATGCGGCCTGAAATGTCAGAAAAGATCAAGGCTGAAGTTATAAGACAGTTTAACACCAGGTTCTTAGCTGTTACATCTTATCCACAATGGGTTGCAAACGTGGTACCGGTACCCAAAAAGGACGGCAAGGTGCGCATGTGTGTGGATTACAGAGATTTGAATAGGGCGAGCCCCAAGGATGACTTTCCGGTTCTCCATATTGATGTTCTGGTTGACAACACCGTGCAACATAAGGTGTTCTCCTTCATGGATGGTTTCTCCGAGTATAACCAGATTAAAATGGCACCTGAAGATATGGAGAAAACAACTTTCGTCACGCAGTGGGGCACCTTCTGCTACAAAGTTATGCCATTTGGATTGGAAGACATCGGGGCAACCTATCAGCGTATTATGGTAGACTTATTTGACAATATGATCCATCACGAGATAGAGGTCTACATCGATGATATGATAGCTAGGTCTCAGACTGAAGAAGAACACCTTGATCACCTGAAAAACCTATTTGAAAGACTGAGGAAGTACAAGTTAAGACTAAATCCGAACAAGTTCACCTTTGGAGTAAGATCTGGTAAGCTCTTAGGTTTCATTGTCAGCGGCAAAGGTATTGAAGTAGATCATGTGAAGGTTAAAGATATTCAAAAAATGCCAACTCCCCGCACTTAGAAGGAGGTTAGGGGATTCTTGGGACGTCTAAACTACATTTCCAGATTCATTTCCCACCTAACCACTACTTGTAAGTCAATCTTCAAATTACTAAAGAAAGATCAAGTAGTGAAGTGGAATGATGACTGCCAGACTGCCTTTGATAGAATCAAGGAGTATCTCCAAGAACCTCCAATTTTGATGTCTCCGGTTGAAGGAAGACCTCTAATCATGTACTTAACAATATTAGAAAACTCAATGGGATGTGTGCTGGGGCAGCATGACGAGTCTGGTTGAAAAGAGCATGCAATATACTACCTTAGCAAAAAGTTTACCGACTGTGAAACAAGATACTCACTGCTCTAGAAAACGTTGCGCTTTGGCATGGGTTGCTCGCCGACTAAGACAGTATGTGTTGACCCACACCACTTTATTGACATCTAAAATGGATCCTATCAAATACATATTTGAGAAGCCCGCTCTCTCTGGAAGAATAGCAAGATGGCAAATGGTCCTGACCGAATATGACATTCAATACACTACCCAAAAAGCGATAAAAGGGAGTGTACTAGCTGATCATTTAGCTCATCAACCTGTGGACGATTATCAATCCATGAATTTTGAGTTCCCAAACGAGGACATCATGTTAGTGACTGATTGTGAAGAATTTGGACCAGATGAAGGACATGAAAAAGGTTCCCGATGGACTATGATTTTGACAGAGCTTCCAACACCCTTGGCAATGGCATCGATGCTGTGTTCATATCTCCCGAAGGCTATCATACTCCTTTCACTGTCAAGCTGTGTTTCAACTATACAAACAATATGGCTGAATATGAAGCATGCATTATGGGTCTCAAAGCTGCTATCGACTTGAGAATTAAATTATTGAATGTATTTGGAGACTCGGCCCTGGTAATCAGTCAAATTAAATGAGAATGGGGAATGAAGCATCCTAATCTCACCCCTTACTGAGATCATGTGTTTATGCTGATTCCACACTTTGAAGAAGTTAACTTTGAGCATTTTCCACGAGAAGAAAATCAATTAGCAGATGCGCTAGCTACTATGTCATCCATGTTTAAAGTCAGATGGGATAATGAAGCTCCTCAAATCACTATTGCAAGATTGGACGAAACAACATACTATTATGAAGTTGATACTGAAGAGGTAGTGGGAAAACCTTGGTTCCACGAAGTGAAAAGATACCTCGAGATCCAAGAGTATCCTGAAGGAGCTTCCGTTAATGATAAGAAGTTCCTAAGAAGGATCTTCGCCAAGTTTTTCCTCAGTAACAGAATCCTCTACAAGCGCAACCACGATTCTACTTTGCTTTGGTGTGTAGACAAGAGTGAAGCAGAGAAGATTATGGCAGATATGCACGAAGGTACCTTTAGCACCCATTCTAGTGGGCACACAATGGCTAAGAAAATTCTGAGGGCAGGGTACTACTGGTCCACTATGGAAGCAGACTGTTATCATCATTCTCGAACTTGTCACAAGTGTCAGATCTATGCTGATAGAGTACACGTGCCACCGTTTTCCTTGAACGTCTTGACTGCTCCATGGCCTTTCACAATGTGGGGCATTGACATGATCAGATATATTAGACCTACCGCTTCTAATGGGCACCTCTTCATCCTAGTTGCCATTTATTACTTCACAAAGTGGGTCGAGGCAGTCTTGTTTGCTTCTGTTACCAAGAACGTCGTGGCCCGGTTCATCAGACATAACCTTATTTGTCGGTATGGTACTCCAGAAAGAATCATCATAGATAATGGTACCAATCTCAATAATACTATTATCACTGAGCTCTGTACACAATTCAAGATTCAACATCATAATTCTTCTCCTTATCGACCGAAGATGAATGGCGCTGTAGAGGCCACCAATAAAAACATCAAGAAGATCATATAGAAGATGACAGTGACATATAAAGACTAGAACGATATGTTACCATTCGCTCTTCGTAGTTACCGTACCTCAGTGTGCACGTCAACAGGGGCAACTCCTTTCTCTCTGGTATACGGTATGGAAGTTGTCCTACCCATCGAAGTCCAGATCCCTTCCTTAAGAATCATGAAGAATGCGGGTTTGAATAAAGACGATTGGATTCAAACTCGACTTGACCAATTGAATCTGATTGACGAGAAAAGGCTCGCGACTGTCTATCATGGTCAGATGTACCGGAATTGTATGATCAAAGCTTTTAACAAGAAGGTCATACGTCAGGAATATCAAGTTGGCGACCTAGTAATCAATCGCATTATCCTGCCACAAAGTGATCCCATGGGAAAATGGACTCCCACATACGAAGGACCATTTGTGATCAAGAACATATTTTCTGGTGGAGCCATGATATTAACCACTATGGACGGTGATGACCTTCCGCATCCTGTAAATACGGATATAGTTAAAATATACTACGCATAAATAGAGACCCACTAGGTTGACTTGCCTAGGCAAAAATAAGGGCATCCCGGCGAACCAAAAGGGTTCAGGCAAAAGTTAGGGGTATATATATATGAAAAAAATTATACACCCGGCAAGTCGAAAACCTGAAAAGGCGGCTTGGACAAAAAAGGGTATCCCGATGGACTAAAAACCAAAAAGAGAGATCCAGGCAAAAGTTAGGGATTAAAAGCGTACAACTATGTTCCGTTGGATCACCTCACAGACAGACTTCTGTATCAAATTCAAATGGTACTAATCAATCCAGTCAGCTTCGGTCAAACAACAAAGTGATGATACACTCAAAGATATAAAGGCAATAGAAGAATGGGAATCCAATGGGATTATTTTGCATAACTGTTTTTATACTACTTTTTATAGTTTTCATTCTTACGACGATATTCTCTTACTAGGATGTTTGTCTCCTTGTACAAAAACGCTCGTTATAGGCAGACTTCTTCAGATTAATACAAAAAATACCTCTTTGAAAGTGCATAAACTATTTGTTTTATTTTTCTATTTTGTTTTGCAAAAAATGTCCAGTGTTTATTTTTAACATATGCATTTGAATATAATCACCATTTACGAATACACGCATAAAAATAGAAGGATAACTACTAATGGCTTTAAGAAACGGGACAATGTCTAAAAAGTCATCTATAAATCCCTGCAGATACATCCCACAATAGATAGAGACAAAGACATCCTCCTGCAAAGTCACTTCCATCTCCTCAGCATACAGCCTATTGATGTCAGAGGTTCCGACATCTCCTGCAGAGCAAGAGTCTCCAATCATCTCCCTAGCATCTTGAAGAATTCCATAATATGGTTCATTAACTTCTTGGTTTCCCCCAACAGAGTTTCATAAAAATCCTCAAGCAGTTTACGGAGTTTTCTTTTCCCAGTAGAGTTTATTTCTCTAGCCACGGAAGTCCATCTCCCAGCAATTCAACTTCAACAAATAATGAAGAATCACATTTTTTCATCCCCGGTAGCAGTCAGGGATTTATTTCTCCCTCAATTCAACGGCGCTACAAAGAACAACTGATCAATTCATATATTGCACTCATATATTATTTTACAAACATCATAGCATATGCATATAAAATACATATAGCACAATCTCATTTATTTTGAGAACATCACGCATCATGACATTACATACATCTAAAATCTTTACCTTTTTAGGAAAGATCAACAATCAAATATCATTAATTTTCAACAAGTTCCATATTAATACCTGAAACAAGACAGGACAAATATCTGTGAACAATTGATTGTAGATTAATACCTGAAACAAGACAGGACAACTATCTACATGAGCAGATTGAAGATTAACTCTCGAAATAGGACGGGGAAATTATATTTCTTTCTCTAAGGTCAGAGATTAATTCTTGAAAGAAGCCAGGGAAACTATCTCTATAACCAACAAAAAAACAAGTTCCAGATTAATCCCTGAAACAAGACAGGACAACTATCTGTGAATAACTGATTATAGATTAATACCGGAAACAAGACAGGACAACTATCTACATGAGCAAATTGAAGATTAACTCCCGAAACAGGACATGGAAACTATATTTATTTCTTTTTGGTTAGGTAAAGACCAATTCCCTAAACAGGACAGGGTGACTATCTTTATCACCAATGGTATTAACTCCCAAAACAGATTGGGTTTACCAACAAATTAATTATCGATTAATACCTGAAACAAGACAGGACAATCATCTGCATGAGAAGATTGAAGATTAACTCCCGAAACAGGACGAGGAAACTATCTTTCTTTCTTTTTGGTTAGGTAAAGATCAATTCCCGAAACAGAACGGGGCGACTATCTTTATCACCAATGGTATTAACTCCCGAAACAGATTTGGTTTACCAATAAATTGATTGTAGATTAATACCTGAAACAAGACAGGACAACTATCTACATGAGTAGGTTGAATATCAACTCCCGAAATAGGACGGGGAAACTATCTTTCTTTCTTTTTGGTTAGGTAAAGATCAATACCCAAAATAGGACATGGGGACTATCTTTATCACCAATGGTATTAACTCCCGAAAAAGATTGAGTTTACCAACAAATTGATTGTAGATCAATTCCCTAAACAAGACGGGGCGACTATCTACACGAAAAACACTTCCTTCAAGACATATATTGTTTCAGTATAAATCGACCAAAGATTTATTCTGATACTTCTTCCAATCTCTACCAACAGTCACTCTGGATGAAATTTGTAAGCCCATTTCTGACGGACCCTCTATCACCTCTCCAAATGGCATCTTTAAGCCCATTCCCGACACAATCAACCACCACATTATCGAGTGCAAATTTCTGGGCACTCTATTGTTCAATCATCTTCCACCTTCAAGTCACGAATGGCAGACTCGCCAATCTAACTCTTCAGGTTTAAGAAGATTGAACAGGGGCAACTGTTGTACCCAAAAATTTTCCCTCTCTTTTCTCAAGACATTTCTCATAAATATTTTCAAAAGCTCAAGTTTTCACAAGTATTGACTAGGTCAAGCCATCTCCTCAACACTAATACCTCAGAATTAGAGTTTGAGTTTGCACAAGTACAATTGGATTTTTAATGCCCCATATACTTTCCATGGATCATATTGGCATTTCAAGCATCAGGTTGAAGAGGAAACTTTTGAAAGGGCAAAGCAAATAAAAAAGGTGTGTAGTTGCAGATAACCATGTCGAATTCAAAATCTGGTTCAGGCTGTTTGAACCACATGACTGATCGAAAGAATTGGTTGGCAGATTTTTTACAAGTCGAAGAAGAGAAAGCTTGCTTCGATCCCCAAACTTTGACTGGGTAATGGTGTGATACAGTGGGAGAACTGACTTGGGTGTTTTGCACTTGATTGCAAATGTTGCGGTTAGCAAGAGTCGCCACCGACTTTTCTTTTATCCAAAAGGAAAGGTGAAAAAGCACAGGAAAGACCTTTGAGATTGTTTCTTGAGTTCGGGGGGTAGATTATGAAAAGGGAAGGTATTAGCACCCTTTTCATCCATGGTTTTCCATGGGCTCTTAGTTACTTGCTAGATCACTTGCTTTTGTTTGAAATTGTGCTTTGTGTTGTTTTTGAAAGTATTTTGAAAAGGTGCCATCGTTTAGGCAAACTTTGTAATGATTCTCGTTCGTAAGAATGTATACAAAGTGTTGATCTTTTGAAAATGTTTTCAATTTTGAAAGGTGTTTTTGAAGGTGTAGGTGATTATTTTTGAAAATAGCAAGGATGTTTGTTTTGAAATGGAGCAAGTAATTAGGAGCAATCTACCTACTCAAATGTCTTTCTTGTTCATTTTCTTTTCCTTTGACATTGTTGTCTTACCATTGATTTGGTAAGCAACCCTATCTTTGGATATAAGCGGGACGGGCGTGGGTCATCGTATAGCCATGATTAGCAATGTTGCAAGGTATCTTAGCATTATTTTTTGAGGGACTAAGATCATTTGTAAGGCAACTTAGATAGCGTCATTGAGGGACTATGATCTTGTATTTGCTTATTTTTGCTAAGATACCTTGCATGCGTAATATGGCCATTTTGTATAAGGCAACCAAGTGGAATAACCCTAGGGGTGCTTGTGTGAAAATGTGTTATTTTCATGCTTTATTTTTGTCTTGAATATGGGTTGTCTATTTGTTGTTTTTATCTCATCATGCACACCCTAATTACTAACAATACATGAAAGTAATAAAATGCAGAAAAGTAAAGTCCTACGCTATTACAAACATTAGGGGGATGGGGTGTACAAATTCATAAATGGGGATTGCAAATTAAATCAAGTCCTAAGTTACTATTACAACCATATTGAATGGATAAGAATTTACAAGAAACGTAAAATGAACTTTGTTTTGTTTAAGAACAGAGATAAGTTTTGTTTAAGAAAATATTTTTTATCTTTTTGTTTTAAGAAATAAAATAAGATATGTGAATATGAAATATTTTTTATGTGTTTTTGATTAATAAAAGAAAATGATGGCAAAAATAATAAGGAGAAAGAAAAACAGAATCAGCGCTTTGCTGAAATAAAAGAGGTCAGAAGTTCTGACTCTGGCGTGCTGCACAACTTCAAATAAACGTTAGTAGAAACAAGGAAGGTTAGAAGTTCTGGATCCACTAAGAACAAAGAAGATTTCAGAAATTCTGATGCCACTGGCAGAACTTCGTCTCCTTCTCCATGTTAGCCAGAGCATCTACAACTTGGTCATTTCTCAACAAAACAAAAGATGCGCATATAACAGTTATGGCAGGTTTCATAATGTTTCAGAAATAAAAGATATCCGAACTATAAATCAGAAGCAAGCATGGATTTTCTAATCCTAATCCTGAGTTCTAATTTCTTCAAGAAGTTATAAACTGAAATTCTCTCTACTTAGGCAGGCAAATATATAAAACCTCATAATGTGTACAACATCAGAATCAGGATGTCTACATTGTATTTTTGAACAAAGTTTCCTGACAATGCCTAAGTAATATGATGAGAGTCATCAGAAGCTTACCTTGCAGCTGGAAAATGTTCTGTGAGCTGGAGTCTGGCTCTGACTGCTTGTGATGTTCTGAACATCTTCCTCTCGTGTTCAGTAGGCTATAAACTTTCAACTTGGGTTGTGAGTGATTAGAAAATTCTGGAACAACCAAGGAGCACAGTTCTGACTTCTTTGAGGTGGATATTGATGGTTAGTTTGACTACAGAAGTTAGGATGGCTTTTGAATGTATATCAAAAACTGTATGGGTGGTTTTGGTCGAGAAACACTTGAGTAAAAATGGAATTTGAATGCAAGAATCAAAAGCTAACAGGTTTTGTATTTTGTGTTTTCAGTTTTTGACTCTTGGAATTTTAGCAGGGGTTCATGGCTTTTCTTTCTCAAATTTCTGACCCTTTTACAGTTTCCAATAAATTCTAATTTATAGGCAAAGGTTTAGTAGTTTGGAGAGGTTAAGTGGCATCAACATCATATGCTAGGCGCTGACTTGTTCATGAAGTCAGTTCAAATAGGTATGGTGGTTTAGTTTGGCAGCGCCTAAGCTGGGCTTGTAAGCAAGAATTAAGGAAAGGTAACCTCAAAAGCAAAAGAAACGCATGGGCCCAACACACTTTTGTACAAAAGTTTGCTTTTCCAAGACAGTAAAGGTACACGTGGGGGAAATCGTTTGGATAAAGACTCAAAAGTGGTTGTGAGCATTAAATGATGATGAGACTTATCAAACCAGAAATCCTGCAATGTGATATTCTGCATCATTGCTTAATTCTGGATCAGAAGTTCAGCTTTAGCGTAACTTAGAATAGACATCCAACTTCTGATCCTTGAATCCCTTTTCTTCAGCATGTTCTGACTGAGTTCTCAGACTTTCTTAAAAGCTTGTAACACACTTTGTAAATCCTCTTTGAATTGCTCTTGCAACCTCTGACTGAGCCTACGTGAAAACTCGCCCAGAAGTTGTAGACAACTTCTGACTTGAAAATGCTCAGAATTTGCTAAATTGCTAAGCTTCAGAGACGTGTCTTTGAGGATGTATAACTTGAAATCTCAACATTTCTAAAAGAAGTTCTGTTCTGCAATGTTTTAGATCTTATTGAAATCTATAACTTTTGTGTCAGAAGTTCTCCCAGATTTAGCTTGCATCGTGGCGATAATCTGATCAGAAGTTCTGAGCTTGTCATATTTCTTAAACACTTAGAAAAATTCCAAGTATTTAGAAATTTGACTTTTCCAAAGTAACTTTGACCTTTGAATTTCTAGATGAAGCAAACTTCACATCTCAACATGCCTTGATGAAATATGACTCTTGAAACTTGATTTTGATCTAAAAAGTCAAAGTTTGACTTTTTCAGTGTGCAAATGACCATTTTGCCCTTGTGAATGACTTTCTTGATAAATATGTAATTCGAGGCTTAGAATTGGATGGAAGCAAACCTGAGGGTCCAGGGTGATCCTTTGAGAAATGAGAGGGAAAATGTTTGGGTACAACAGCTGCCTTTGTTCAATCTTCTTAAACCTAAAGAGTTAGATTGACAGATTTACCATTCGTGACTTGAAGGTGGAAGATGATTGAACACTAGAGTGCCCAGAAATTTGCACTCGAAGATGTGTTAGTTAATTATTTAGGGAATGAGCTTAAAGATGCCATTTGGAGAGATGATGGATAGTTACTGGAAGAAGTATCAGCACCGATTTCTTGTTGATTTATACTAAAACTTGATGTTTACATGTGAGAAAAAGAGTTAGTAAAATGCAGATACATGCATGATGTTCACCGGATTTGGTATTATGCTAAATGCATAGGGTATGTACATGCTATGATGTATGAATGTGAGATGTATGTTTCTGTCCGGGAAAATAAATCCATGACTGCTGCTATGGAAATTCTGGGAGGTTGAATCCCTGAATGTCGTTGGGGATGAAGAATATGCATATGTTTAAACTTTGTTGAAAGGATGCTTTCGCTGGGGAATATCTCTTGAATGTCAACTGTTATCTGGTTGGATCCAGGCTTCACAATTTGCTGAGGATGAAGTAGTCAACTGCTATCTTGTCGGATCCAGGCTTCACGATAACTTACTGGGGGAAGAGACAAATTAACTGTTATCTGGTCGGATTTCAGGCTTCACAACAACTTGTTAGGGATACAGAAGTTAATTGTTATTTGGTCGGATCCAGGCTTCGCAGTAAACTTGAAGTGATAACTACTATCTGGTCGGGTCCAGGTTTCATGGTTTTCGGAAAGTTGTGCTATTATCTGGTCGGGTCCAGGCTTTATAGTGCATCTCTGGGGATTACAGTTAATTGTTATCCGGTCGGGCTCCAGGCTTCACAATAAACTGTTTGAAAAACTGTTATCTGGTCGGGTCCATGCTTTGTAGATTTCTGAGGTTGATGAGGTCAATTTCTATCTGGTCGGGTCTAGGATTCACAATAAACTGTTTGGGGATTTAGTTATTATCTGGTCGGATCCTGGCTTCACAACCACTTGCTTGAAAAGATGAAGTTGAGAACTATTATCTGGTCGGATCCAGGTTTCACAGTAAACTTGAAGTGATAACTACTATCTGGTCGGGTCCAGGTTTCGTGGTTTTTGGAAAGTTGTGCTATTATCTGGTCGGGTCCAGGCTTTATAGTGCATCTCTGGGGGTTACAGTTAATTGTTATCTGGTCAGGCTCCAGGCTTCACAATAAACTGTTTGAAAAACTGTTATCTGGTCGGGTCCAGGCTTTATAGATTTCTGAGGTTGATGAGGTCAATTGATGTCTGGTCGGGTCCAGGTTTCACAATAAACTAAATGGGGATATAATTGTTATCTAGTCGGTTTCCAGGTTTCACAATGAATCTATGAGGGTGATTGCTATCTGGTCGGATCCAGGCTTCACAACAACTTGCTTGAAAAGATGGAATTGAAAACTAATATCTGGTCGGGTCCAGGTTTCTCAGCAATTTGTTGGGGATATGGAGGCAAACTCTACTGGGGAAAAAAGTTAAACCTTAGTCGGATTGAATCCAGGTTCTTCTATATCTTTGAAGAGTTAGGCTACTATCTGGTCAAGTCCAGGTTTCATAGCATCTTAAAATTGAGATCAACTGTTATATGGTCGGGTCCAGGTTTCAAATACTCAAACTGTTATCTGGTCGAGTCCAGGTTTCAGCAACTTGAAGAAGTCAAACTATTATCTGTTCGGGTCCAGGTTTTAGTAATAACTTGAAAATTATACTAATATCTGGTCGGATCCAGGCTTCATATTATCTTTTTTGGAAATAGTAAAGGCTTTGCTGACGAATTTACTGGGGATCAGGGGTTGTGGCCCTATGATTTGCAATAATCTGAAAGAAAATTCAAACTGGAGAGTGTAAACTCAACCGGGTAGGAAAGACTCAGCTTGGGGAGGATACGCTCAACTGAAGATGATAGACTCCGTTTGGGGATAATAGCCTTGGCTGGGGAAGATATACTCAGCGGGGAAAATACACTCAGTTAGGGAGGACAGGCTCAGCTGGGAAATTTATGGTGTCTTGATTGTTGTATGTTGAGGAAATTTGAACTCGGCTGGGGAAATAACCCTGTTGGGGAAATAAACCTTGTTGAGGAGGTGAATTTCCTTTAGGAAGAGACCCACGAGGCTTCAACTTGTAAAAATTGACTTAGCTGGAGAGAAAGCGGCCAAGAGATTGAGACTCTGGTCGGGGATTATCCTATGCAAAGAGACTTTGTGGGAAACTCCATTGGGGAAAGGTTTATCGTAGCCATCCTTGTGGGGATGATGATAATGATAATTCTGTGGGGATATTTCATATATATTAAAGAGATGCTTGTTGCTGCTTAGTAGGACACATGTGCCAAACAATTTTAATTATATTCATATGCATATGTTCATTCAATTTTAGTCATTGGACAATCTTGAATTTAAAATAAAGACATAAATTTTGCACTTCAAAGTATATTTATATTGATATTTTTCCCCTGAATAGGCGTTTTTGTACAGAGACGAAGATCCTAGTAAGAGGAAATCGTCGAAAGGAAAACAAAAATTTAGAATGAAAACAAATAGCCATGTGAAATGATCTCATTGCCTTCCAACTCTACTATTGCACCAATGTCTTTGAACGTCCTTTGCCATTGATCGAAGTTGATTGGATTGATCTTGGACTATTCATACTTGGACCTTGATGATAAAATTGACTGTATTGATTCCAGGGACATAGTCATACGCTTTTAATCCTTAACTTTTTCCTGGACTTCCCTTTCGGGTTTTCAGCCCACCAGGATACACTTTTTTGCCCAAGTCTCCCTTTCGGGTTGTCAACTTGCCGGGTGTACAATATTTTCCATATATCCCTAATTTTTGCCCAAACCTTTTGGCTTGCCGGGATGCCCTTATTTTGCTTAGGTGTGTCAACCTAACGGGTCTCTTATGCGTAGTATTTTTTAACTATGTCCGCATTTATGGGATGTGGGAAATCCTCTTCATCCATGGTAGTCAACATCATGGCACCGCCAGAGAAAACTCTCTTGACAATAAATGGTCCTTCATAGGTGGGAGTCCATTTTCCTCTGGGGTCGCCTTATGGTAAAATGATGCATTTTATCACCAAGTCACCAACTTGATATATTCGAGGTTTGACCTTTTTGTTGAAAGTCTTGATCATCCGTTTTTGATACGTCTGACCATGGAAAACAACAGCTAATAGTTTTTCGTCAATTAAGTTCAGCTGATCCAATCTCGTTTGAATCCACTCGTCTTCACCTAGGCCTGGCTCATTCATAATCCTTAGCGAGGGGATCTGAACTTCTACTAGCAAAACAACTTCCATGCCATAAACTAAGGAAAAGGGAGTTGCCCCAGTTGAGGTTCTATCTGAAGTACGGTAGCCATGTAGAGCAAACGACAACATCTCATGCCAATCCTTATAGGTTACTACCATCTTCTGCACAATCTTCTTGATATTTTTGTTGGCCGCTATTTTTGGTCTATATGGAGAAGAGTTGTGATGCTTGATCTTAAACTGAGTGCAAAGCTCAGTAATCATAACATTATTGAGGTTAGTCCCATTGTCGGTGATGATCCTTTAGGGGATACCATAACGGCATATGAGGTTGTGTCTGATGAATCTGGCTACCACATTCTTGGTGACTGAGGCAAACGAGGTGGCTTCAACCCATTTGGTAAAATAGTTGATAGCAACAAGAATGAAGCGATGTCCATTGGAAGCTGTGGGCTTGATCTCTCCAATCATGTCAATGCCCCACATTGCAAATGGCCACGGAGCGGTCATGACATTCAGAGGGATAGGAGGCACATGGACCTTGTCAACATAGATTTGGCATTTATGACAGGTTCTTGAATGTTGATGGCAATCAGTCTCCATCGTTGACCAATAGTAACCTGCTCTTAATATTTTCTTAGCCATTGTATGCCCTTTTGAGTGAGTATCGAAGATACCATCGTGCATGTCTTCTATAATTTCCTCTGCCTCCTTCTTGTCCACACATCGGAGTAGAGTCGAATCATGGCTGCGTTTGTACAATATCCCATTACTTAGGAAGAATTTGGCTGCAAATCTCCGCAAGAACTTTCTGTCATTGATAGATGCCCCCTCTGGATACTCTTGTGCTTCAAGGTATCTCATCACCTCATGGTACCATGGCTTTTCCGTATCGGTGTCAAGCTCATAGCAATGTGCAGGTTCATCGAATCTTTCAATTGTTATCATAGGGGCTTCGTTGTCCCATCTGACTTTGAACATTGAAGACATGGTTGCCAAAGCGTCAGCCAACTGGTTTTCTTCCCTAGGGAAGTGCTCGAACGTGATCTCTTCGAAGTAAGGAATTAGGGATATCACAAGTTCCTTGTAAGGGATAAGATTAGGGTGTTTAGTGTCCCAATTTCCTTTTACTCGGCTGATCACCAAGGCAGAATCTCCAAACACATCCAAATGCTTGATCCTTAAGTCAATAGCAGCTTTCAGACCTAAGATGCATGCTTCATACTCAGCCATATTGTTTGTGCAATCGAAGCATAGTCTGTCAGTGAAAGGAGTGTGGAAACCTTCAGGAGAGATGATCACAACACCAATTCCATTACCTAAGGCGTTGGAAGCCCCATCGAATACCATAGTCCACCGGGATCCTTGTTCAGGTCCGTCATACGGTCCAGGTTTCGCACAGTCGGTTACCAGCATGATGTTCTCATCAGGGAAGTCGAAGTTCATTGACTGATAATCATCCACGACTTGATGGGCCAAATGATCTGCTAGTACACTTCCTTTGATGGCTTTTTGAGTCGTGTATTGAATGTCGTACTCAGTCAAGATCATTTGTCATCTGGCTATCCTTCCGGAAAGGGAAGGTTTCTCGAAGATGTACTTGATTGGGTCCATTTTAGAAATCAACAAAGTGGTATGAGTCAACATATACTGTCTTAGCCGGCGAGCAGCCCATGACAGAGCGCAACAAGTTTTCTCGAGTAGTGAATATCTGGTTTCACAGTCGGTAAACTTTTTGCTCAGGTAATAAATAACATGCTCTTTTCGGCTAGACTCGTCATGTTGGCCCATAACGCACCCCATAGAATTCTATAATACCGTCAAGTACATGATCTAGGGTCTTCCTTCAACTGGAGGCATGAGAATAAGAGGTTCTTGTAGGTATTCTTTGATTTTGTCAAAGGCAATCTGGCAATCATCGTTCCATCTGACTACCTGATCTTTCTTCAAGAGTTTGAGGAGTGGCTCACAAGTAGCAGTTAAGTGAGATATGAAACATGCAATGTAATTGAGATGACCCAAGAATCCTCTGACTTCTTTTTCAGAATGAGGGATTGGCATTTCTTGGATGGCCTTTATCTTGGTAGGATCAACTTCAATGCCTTTATTGCTGACAACAAAACCTAGAAGCTTTCCAGAGCGTACTCCAAACGTGCATTTGTTAAGGTTTAACCTCAACTTGTACTTCTTCATCCTCTCGAACAATTTGTGTTGGTGATCGAGATGTTCTTCTTCGATTTGAGATCTGGAAATCATATCATCCACATATACCTCTATCTCATGATGAATCATATCATGAAACAAAACTACCATAGCTCTTTGATATGTTGCCCCTTCATTTTTTAGTCCTAATGGCATGACCTTGTAGCAGAAGGTACCCCACTGCGTAACGAAAGTAGTCTTCTCCATGTCTTCGGGAGCCATCCTTATTTGATTATAGCCTGAGAAGCCATCCATGAAAGAAAAGACTTTATGCTGAGTAGTATTATCAACTAAGACGTCAATGTGTGGTAGAGGGAAATCATCTTTGGGGGCTTACCCTATTCAGATCCCTATAGTCTACGCACATGCTAACTTTCCCGTCTTTCTTTGGCACTGGCACCACATTGGCAACCCATTGAGGATAGGATGTCACAGCTAGGAACCCTGCATCAAATTGTTTTATCACTTTAGCTTTGATCTTTTTAGACATATCAGGCCTCATGCGGTGAACCTTTTGCTTGACAGGCGGACAGTCTTCTTTTGTCGGCATACTATGAACTACGATGTCGGTATCCAACCCAGGAATATCTTTATAAGACCAAGCAAAAACTTCCACATAATCATGCAACATCTGAACCAACCTTCTCTTGACACTACTTTCCAAGTTAGCGCCGATCTTGATTTCCTTCTTATCTGACTCAGTACCCAGGTTGATAACTTCAACTGACTCTTCGTGCGGTTGAATAGATTTTTCCTCTTGTAATAGAAGTCTGGCTAGTTCTCCTGGTATGTCACAATCTTCCTTGCTTTGATCTTCGGCTTGGTTGATAGGACATTCAAAGTCATAGTCGGCAATAGTAAAGTCATTGGCAATAGGATCTAGAGTGGATGTGGACCTGTAAGAGTGTGTGTGTGTGCATGTAAGATACATGGCTATTTTTTTTGAAAAATGTATTTGTAAGAAAAGAAAGACAATGAACACGAATATTTGAATGCAAAAGAGTCCAATATGATGAATGATCATATAACTAAACATAAATAAAACCCTTGACAAATGGACCAAAGTGCCCCGGGCCAGGCACATGGCTTAAAAGTCATTGTTTGAATATTACATACAACAAGTTCCTGGATTGAAAGAAAAGTAGAAACCAGTAGATTACTCCTCAACGAAGGAGACGGGTACAAAGTCCTTTGTATGCCAATTCTCCAGCTCCGTAGTAGTTGGATACACCCATTCTTCAAATGTAGTCTCTTCTTCAGAATCACCCACGTCATTGACTCCATGGCTTCCAATGCGGAGAGGTGGCTTTCCAGCACGAGCACGCCTCATTTCCTTCTGAGCTTTGACAGTGAATCCTAAACAAAACTTGTCCGTTTTAAAAGGGATATCGAGGAGTTTCCCCCAAGTATCACAGTTTCCTTCTTCAATTTCCGCGCGAGCATCTTTGACTGAAACCATCTTCGGCGTGGCCTTGACAGCTTTGGACTCATCAGAAGAACATTTAGTAGCAGAAATCATCGGTGGTACAACCTCAAAGGCTTGACATGGGGTTTCAATGAATTCTCCGTCCATCTCTACATACTTGAAAGAGTTAAGGTGGCTCACCATAAACTCTTCTTCCCCACAGACGGTGACTATTCTTCCCTTGACTGGATATTTGAGTTTCTGATGGAGGGTTGAGGTCACTGCCCCAGCTTTATGAATCCACGGGCG
This sequence comes from Vicia faba, assembly GCA_948472305.1. NCBI lineage: Eukaryota > Viridiplantae > Streptophyta > Magnoliopsida > Fabales > Fabaceae > Vicia > Vicia faba. The sequence continues at coordinate 87,780 of CATIWC010000482.1, forward strand.
ACCTAACAGACAAGAATATGCAGGGCAAATATCCATAATATAGAAGGTGGAGTTGAAGATTTTGGAGCCCACTTTGATTGAAAGATCTACTTCCCCATGAATAGTCCTCTTTGATCCATCAAACGCCCTTACCATGTTATCACTTGGCTTCAAGACTAAATCTTCACAGTCAAGACGGTCTAATTCCCCCTTGGGTAACATATTCAGAGAAGAACCAGTGTCGACTAGCACATGTGCTAAGGTAGTCCCTTTGCACTCGATAGAAACATGTAAAGATTTATTATGATTCTTCCCGAGAGGTGCTAAGTCAGCATCTGAAAACCCCAAGCCATTATCAGCTGCCAGGCTAGCCACGCAATTCTCAAATTGGCCTGTTGTTGTCTCATGGGGGACATGAGCTTTTTTCAGGAACTTGATTAATATTCGAGCATGGGCATCGGAGCAAAGCAGCAATGACAACATTGAAATCTTAGATGGGGTTTGCCCCAACTGTTCTACAATCTTGAAGTCGCTTCTTTTTATTATCTTTAAAATTTCGTCCATCTCGCGAGCGGAGGGTTCTTCATTAGTTATGTCCTTGAAGGGTACTTCAATCACGTCAGGTTCAACAACCTTCCCTTTCCCTTTTGTCTCGGTACTTGGCTTGGCGGTAGTAATGCGGATGAGCGTCTTTGTAACTACTGGAGGTGATATATTGGGTGAGAATATTCTCCCAGTTCTAGTTACTTTGCTTGAGCCAGCTATGTTGCCGACATCGTCATCTTTTTCTTCTCCGATCCAGGCATCTTGTTTAATCCCATGATAGAACACCTCAACATCGTAATTCCATGGTACCACTTTGTTTGAAGAGTAAGGAATTGGTCTAGGATTGGTAATTATTAATGGAGCAATGGTGGGTTCATTTGAAATCCTAATAGGACCTTTGGAGGTGATCCTAATAGGTTTGTTTGAGATGGTAATAATGGAGAGGTCTTCACATTTGTTAGTCAATCTCTTGGCAAATGAAGTCTTTTCAAACAGAATTTTGTGGCTATCCATCAGGCGTTGTATGCCTTTCTTTAGCCCTTCACATTCATCGAGTCGTCTTGTACAACACACATAGTCTTTTTCATAGTCAGGGAAGATCCCAGCTTTCAACAGATTGTTCTTGATTATATTCAGCGAAGTAGTCAAATCTTCAACAGAGGTAACAAAAATTATATCTTCGACAACATTAACACCTTTGTCATGCTTCGGCATTGGAGGAGGATCAAATTCACTAGTTTTGTTATCAATTAAATCCTAGATTTTGTTCTTCAAGGCCCAGCACTGGTCAGTCTCGTGCCCGGGGTTGTTTGAATGGTAAGCATACTTGGCATTCGGATTATATTTTGGTGACGAGGTGTTGGGGTTGGCAGGAGGATCGTGCAATGTCACTAAATTAGCCTTGAGAAAATGTTGAAGGGCTTGAGATAGTGACATGCCTAACCTTGTAAACTGTCTTCTTAGAGTTTCAAAACATTGATGATTTGCAGATGGTCTTGGAGTAGGAGTTGGATTGGAGATTTGGACATCATTGACAGATGGACAATCATTCTTCTTGATATGGGCCCTTGCCCCATACACATCATTAACTTCTTTCTTCGTAGAAAAAGGTTTTTTGATAGGATTGGGAGTGGAGGTAGATGCTACAGAGATCTTCCCACTTTTGATGCCACTTTCAACTCTTTCACCGGTTAAGATTAATTCAGTGAAACAAGAAGAAGAGAAGCCAACCAACAGATTAAAGAAAGGACTAGATAAAGTTCCCTTGAACATGTCGATGTGCTCCGTATCAGTCAAGGGAGGTTGGACTCTACTAGAAAGGTCTCTCCACTTTTGTGCATATTCCTTAAATCCTTCATTCTTTCCCATGGTCATATCTTGTAATTGAACCCTTGTTGGCGCCAAGTCGGCATTGTATTGATACTGATGGTAGAAGGCATTATCTAGATCCTCCCAGGTGTTGATATGAGAACCATCTAACTGATAAAACTATTCAAGTTGTGTTCCAGCCAAGCTCTCTTGGAAAAAGTGGACCCAGAGCTTCTTATCAGCAGTGTGCGGCTATATCTTGCGTACATAAGATTTCAAATGGAGTTTGGGACAAGAAACCCCATCATACTTTGCAAACATTGGTACTTTGAATTTGTGGGGAATGATTACCCCAGAGATCAGACCCAAATCATCAAAATCTAAACCGGGGACGGCTTGGATTTCAACAACTTTCAATCTGTCTTCTAACTGCTTGTATTTGATATCAGCGGGTGGATACTGCTCGTTGAAATAATCATCATCAGATTCTTGATCATTAGCACATTCAGCCCGAGTACTCTTGACCTCACTGACCTGGTTCTCGTCCTCTTCAGATGAGTCTCCTTCTACTGAGATTTGACGGATTGTCTCCTCGAACCTTCTACCCATGTTGAGCAGAGCTTTCTTCTTTGGCTTCTTCTTAACGGCCAGCAAAGCCATCATATCTTTATGCCCCTTGGCTAGGGCTAGTAAAGCTTCCTGAAACTGAGAATTCTGGGCTTGGAGTTCTGTCACAGTTTTCTCTAGATCCATCTTGCTGAAATAAACAGCAGAAAGATAAGGAAACCTGTCATGCGAAAACCTGTCATGTTATGATGCATGGAATATGTACATGCAAATGATTTCAAGGATTAATGAAATTTAAATTTGTATAGACAAGAGAATGTTAATTTTCATTAGAAAAACAAGAAAGATTACATCATGCCTCTTGGGCTTACAAAATAACTTTCTAAGATAAAAAGACTGAACGCATCCTCTTTGGCGCGAGATAAGCGTTCACACTTTGCTCTTCTTGTAGCTGCTTCGTAAGCTCTAAGACCCTCTTTTCACTAGCATAGAACTGAGCCTCAAAAGTATCTCGTTCTTCCTTCAGCTGGATCCAACCCTTTTGTAAGTCTTCGAGAGAGGTAGGAAGGTCGGGATGGAGGATGGTGTAGGGAACATCTCCTTCAACCACAGGCTCCATGATGACTGGTAGGATAGAGGGATAAGACATCACAAGCTTCTGAGCACGAGCTCGTACCCATTTAAGGTAAGGCTCGAGGGGAATGGAATTCTTGTGTCCTAGTGTCTTGCTATCTACCTTGTTCAACATCCTCCAAGCTCGGATAAATCCCTGGTGGTGACCTTGATCGTCGTTCTCGTAGTCAAAAACTAAACCTTGAATAAGCATCTCATGTGGACCATCCCTTCGGGCGTAACCAAACTGTCTTAAGGCTAAGCAAGGTTTGTAAGTGATACCTCCTCTAATGCCAATCAAAGGGACATTAGGGAACTCTCCACAATGGTCGACGATAGTAACATTCTCCAAAGAGCGGGAACACCAATGAATATCTGAATGTCTGAGTGTCATTAACCTATGAGACCACCTCGAACCTTGCTCGTTCTTTAATACAGGCTGGGGAAGATGCAAAATAAACCATCTTGCCAAGAGAGGAGTACAACACATAAGGATACCTCTTTTCCTCAAAGTGCGAGTGTGAAAGGAATGTAGGATGTCCCCTAGCAAAGTAGGCATCGGGTTACAAGACATGAAGATTTTGACGGTGTTCACATCTATGAGTTGGTCATGATTTGGAAACAAAACCATCCCATAGATGAGGAGAGCCACAATTTCCTCAAAGGCTTGCAAATCCAAAGAGTTCCAACAGTTTTGGGCTTTCTCAAACAAGAACCTTGCTAGGAAGCCTTTGACACCACTCACTGTTTCCCAATTAGTTGTGATATCAGATGGTTGCAAGTGTAGAGCTTGAGCAATCTCTTCTAGCTTTGGATCTCTTTCTGTACCATTGAAAGGTAGTTGAATGAGAATGGGAATCCTCAAGAGTTGGGAGAATTCTTCCAAAGTTGGCACAAGTTGATAATCGGGAAATGTGAAGCAATGGTGTAAAGGATCAAAGAACTAAAAGAGCACCTTCATCATGTCTTCATCAATGTTGGAGGTGACCAAGTTTAGTAGGCGACCAAGTCTTTCGGTAAATGGAGAATTTTCAAGAATCCTTGATGCTAGCTCTTTAAGCTGGGGAGGGATCCTTACAAGGTTGACTTGAATAGTTTTCCTGCGAATAGAATCCATGTCCTACAAAACAGAACAAAGATAAATCCCAAGATCCTTGAAATGGTTAGTGAATATGAGTATGATGTTATGATGTTTATGATATCATGCACAAGTAAATATATACAAACAAAGCAAGCAAGTCCTTAGGTTTAGGCTTGCATGGAGTCTCATAGGTAAGTACCCTCTTGAAGTTTAGTTGGCTCAAACCTGTCCTAGTAATAGTAACCGGGTTCTAAGGAGCTCAATATCACTGGTTTGTTTCCTTGGGCATTGTTTCAACGCAAGCCTCTTAAATGGCGACTGAAATATCCCAAAAAACTAAACCTCAATGAGTGTAGTATTGAGTATCTACCAACTTCGGACCGAACCAAAGACGGCCATCTTACTACGTCATAATGGCCAAGTTGGTCAAGTAAAGGTTCTAAAATTTCATTAGTGCTTCATGACATCATTCAGCGGCCCCGTATTCTCCTTGACTACTCAAGGGCTACCTGTATCCACAAAAATGTCACACTAACGTAGCTATTGCTTAGACCATGTCGGTATACCCCGCACAATTTCCACAATGTATTGCTACTTACCTATAAGGTATCCCAAATCCGAGTAGAGGATTCAAACCCAAACAAAGAACCATAATGTAAAGCATACAAGTCAAACAATGGAAGAAAGTAAATATGATCTAACCCTAAGGTAACCCCACTTATATGAAATATTCCCCAGCATAGTCTCCAGTTCTGTGATACGGTGGGAGAACTGACTTGGGTGTTTTGCGTTTGATCGCAAATGTTGCAGTTAGCAAGAGTCGCCACCGACTTTTCTTTTATCCAAAAGGAAAGGTGAAAAAGCACAGGAAAGACCTTTGAGATTGTTTCTTGAGTTCGGGGAGTAGATTATGAAAAGGGAAGGTATTAACACCCTTTCCATCCATGATTTTCCATGGGCTCTTAGTTACTTGCTAGATCACTTATTTTTGTTTGAAATTGTGCTTTGTGTGGTTTTTGAAAGTATTTTGAAAAGGCGCCATCGTTTAGGAAAACTTTGTAATGATTCTCGTTCGTAAGAATGTATATAAAGTGTTGATCTTTTTAAAATGTTTTCAAGTTTGAAAGGTGTTTTTGAAGGTGTAGGTGATTATTTTTTAAAATAGCAAGGATGTTTGTTTTGAAATGGAGCAAGTAATTAGGAGCAATCTACCTACTCAAATGTCTTTCTTGTTCATTTTATTTTCCTTTGACATTGTTGTCTTACCATTGATTTGGTAAGCAACCCTATCTTTGGATGTAAGCGGGATGGGCGTGGGTCATCGTATAGCCATGATTAGAAAAGTTTCAAGGTATCTTAGCATTATTTTTTGAGGGACTAAGATCATTTGTGAGGAAACTTAGATAGCATCATTGAGGGACTATGATCTTGTATTTGCTTGTTTTTGCTAAGATACCTCGCATGCGTAATATGGACATTTTGTATAAGGCAACCAAGGGGAATAACCCTAGGGGTGCTTGTGTGAAAATGTGTTGTTTTCATGCTTTGTTTTTGTCTTGAATATGGGTTGTCTATTTGTTGTTTTTATCTCATCGTGCACACCCTAATTACTAACAATACATGAAAGCAATAAAATGCGGAAAAGTAAAGTCCTACACTATTACAAACATTAGGGGGATGGGGTGTACAAATTCATAAATGTGGATTGCAAATTAAATCAAGTCCTAAGTTACTATTACAACCATATTGAATGGATAAGAATGTACAAGAAACGTAAAATGAACTTTGTTTTGTTTAAGAACAAAGACAAGTTTTGTTTAAGAAAATACTTTTGATCTTTTTGTTTTAAGAAATAAAATAAGATATGTGAATATGAAATATTTTTTTTATGTGTTTTTGATTAATAAAAGAAAATGATGGCAAAAATAATAAGGAGAAAGGAAAACAGAATCAACGCTTTGCTGAAATAAAAGAGGTCAGAAGTTCTGACTCTGGCGTGCTGCACAAATTTAAATAAACGTTAGTAGAAACAGGGAAGGTCAGAAGTTCTGGGTCCGTTGAGAACAAAGAAGATTTCAAAAATTCTGATGCCACTGGCAGAACTTCGTCTCCCTCTCCATGTTAGTTAGAGCATCTTGAACTTGGTCATTTCTCAACAAAACAGAAGATGCACATATAACAGTTATGGCAGGTTTCATAATGTTTCAGAAACAAAAGATATCAGAACTATAAATCAGAAGCAAGCATGAATTTGCTAATTCTAATCCTGAGTTCTAATTTCTTCAAGAAGTTCTAAATTGAAATTCTCTCTACTTAGGCAGGCAAATATATGAAACCTCAGAATGTGTACAACATCAGAATCAGGATGTCTACATTGTATTTTTGAACAAAGTTTCCTGACAATGCCTAAGTAATATGATGAGAGTCACCAGAAGCTTACCCTGCAGCTGGAAAATGTTCTGTGAGCTGGAGTCTGGCTCTGATCGCTTGTGATGTTCTGAACAGCTTCCTCTCATGTTCAGCAGGCTGGAAACTTTCAACTTGGGTTGTGAGTGATTAGAAAATTCTGGAACAACCAAGGAGCAAAGTTCTGACTTCTTTGAGGTGGATATTGATGGTCAGTTTGACTACAGAAGTTAGGATGGCTTTTGAATGTATATCAAAAACTGTATGGGTGGTTTTGGTCGAGAAACACTTGAAGAAAAATGGAATTTGAATGCAAGAATAAAAAACTAACAGGTTTTGTATTTTGTGTTTGCAGTTATTGACTCTTGGAATTTTAGCAGGGGTTCATGGCTTTTCTTTCTCAAATTTCCGACCCTTTTACAGTTGCCAATGAAGTCTAATTTATAGGCAAAGGTTTAGTAGTTTGGAGATGTCAAGTGGCATCAACATCATATGCTAGGCGCTGACTTGTTCTTTAAGTCAATTCAAATAGGTATGGTGGTTCAGTTTGGCAGGGCCTAAGCTGGGTTTGTATGCAGGAATCAAGGAAAGGTAACCTCAAGCAAAAGCAATGCATGGGCCCAACACACTTTTGTACAAAAGTTTGCTTTTCCAAGACAGTAAAGGTACACGTAGGGGAATTTTTTTGGATAAAGACTCAAAAGTGGTTGTGAGCATTAAATGATGATGAGACTTATCAAACTAGAAATCCTGCAATGTCAAATTCTGCATCATTGCTTAATTCTGGATCAGAAATTCAGCTTCAGCGTAACTTAGAATAGACATCCAACTTCTGATCCTTGAATCCCTTTTCTTCAGCATATTCTGATTGAGTTCTCAGACTTTCCCAAAAGCTTGTAACACAATTTGTAAATCCTCTTTAAATTTCTCTTGCAACCTCTGACTGAGCCTACGTGAAAACTGGCCCAGAAGCTGTAGACAACTTCTGACTTGAAAATGCTCAGAATTTGCTAAATGCCTAAGCTTCAGAGACGTGCCTTTGATGATGTATAACTTGAAATCTCAACATTTCTAAAATAAGTTTTGTTCTGCAATGTTTTAGATCTTATTGAAATCTATAACTTTTGTGTCAGAAGTTCTCCCAGATTCAGCTTGCATCGTGGTGATAATCTAATCAGAAGTTCTGAGCTTGTCATATTTCTTAAACACTTAGAAAAATTCTAAGTATTTAGAAATTTGACTTTTCCAAAGTAACTTTGACCTTTGAATTTTTAGATGAAGCAAACTTCACATCTCAACATGCCTTGATGAAATATGACTCTTGAAACTTGATTTTGATCCAAAAAGTTAAATTTTGACTTTTTCAGTGTGCAAATGACCATTTTGCCATTGTGAATGACTTTCTTGAAAAATCTGTAATTCGAGGCTTGGAATTGGATGGAAGCAAACTTGAGGGTCCAGGGTGATCCTTTAAGAATTGAGAGGGCATATTTTGGGGTACAACAAATGGCTTCTTCGAGCAACCTCCTTCGATCTACCTCTAAACCCTTCAACACACATAGTTTCGACAATATGAATTACAATTTAACACACCACCTAATTCATTGTGTATAAACAATCTATATTCATCATGGTTCTTAGTCTTCTGAATATTTTGACCTAGACTCCCTTCGTCATGATGTCTGCAATCTGATTCTCAGTTCTGCAGTGTTCCAAATTCATCTTCCCATCTGCTACCTACTCTTGGAGATAATGGAACCTCATTTCGATGTGCTTGCTTCAACCATGTGCAATTGGGTTCTTCACCAAATTGATAGCTGACATGTTGTCTATCTTCATACTTGCTTTGATTCACAAGCTTCGACTAGGCAATGGCTTCCTTCGAGCAACCTGCTTCGATCCACCTCTAAAACCTTCGACACACATAGTTTCGACACTATGGATTATAATTTAACAAAAAAACTTATTGATAATAGTTCATTGCAAGAAGAAGGTACTGGCAACATAGTCTTTCAAATGAGTAATGGAGGAAAAGTTATGATTAAAGATATGCTCTATGTACATGGAATAAAGTGCAACTTGCTAAGTGTTAGACAACTAGTCGAAAAAAGTTTCTCAGTTGTCATGAAAGATGGAGTTTTGAGATTTTTCGACACCAAGAACAATTTGGTCTTAAAATGTCTTTTGTCGAAAAGTAGGATATTTAAGATAATGATCAATTCGACAGAAGTTCAATGTTTGAAAACTGTTCGACCACAAGGATAGTTGGTTGTGGCATTTGAGGTATGGACATTTGAACTTCCAACCACTTAATCAACTGATTACTCAAGATATGGTGTCCCAAGTGTGGTACCCCAAAATTTTCCCTCTCATTTCACTCAAGACATGCCCATTAAGATCCCTTCACTTGTCCTACCATGACCAAGAATTGACAAGACAAATTCTCCTTCTAAGGCAATGAATCTCAAATCAGGGTTTCAATTTCAAGCAATATGTATGAGTCTAAAGGATCCCAAATGTTCTCCATTGTCCTAATATGTCCTCAATATCATCCATGCCAAATTTTATGCCTTGAGCAATAAGTTTTCTTAGTCAACTACTCAAATGCCTGAAAATCAACTGTATTAAGTCAAAAGTCAACTGTGGCCCAAATACAGTCAAACTTCAAGATTTTTGGTCAACATAAATATTTTGAAGTATTATTCATCATTTGATCAAGGGTCTATCGTGATTCCTTAAGAAATTCTCCTAACTCATCAAAAGTAAAAAATGGCAAATTAGGGTTTCTATAGGAAAAGTCAACCAAACTTTGACCAAGCAAAACTTTCTCATACTTTATCAGAAATTTTCCAAACAAGGCTCATTTTGAATAGAATCCAATTTCCTACAACTTCTCTTCAGGCCTCAAGTCCAAGAAATGCCTCAATAAAAAGATACAAGTTCATATATTATAGGTCCTTTCAAAAAGTCAACAAAAACACATTTTGAGTCAAAGCTCTTTACATGAACATGGAAGATCAAATTGAGATGAAACCAAAAAGGTTGTTTAGAAGACATCCTAAGCTCTCTAAGAAGTCCAAGAACACCCTCTTAGGGTTAAAAATGAGAGAGATATGCATTGCTAAAGTTGACCTATTTTTGGAAATGTGCATGAACCAAATAATGACCAAACTTGAATTTTTTTCAAATGGGCCCATGTTTTCATGTTTGAAACTTGTTCCTAACATGGCCCACGATCCCTGATCTCACTCATACATTATTTCATTATTTTTATTATTTGTTTTGATTTTTTATTCATTAAAATCAAAATAAATCAAATAAAATAGTGAATAATAAAAATAATAAAAATATATTCACGAGATCAAGCCTAGTTGATCTATGTATTTATATTAAATTTATATTTCCTGTGGTGAATTTTGGAAATATGCAGGTCCTTTAGTGACAACCGTGTCTGTAGGTAAAAGTCTTCTAGGCTAAAACGATAGCCACTGAAGAAGATGATGGCGTGGCATCTCAGGATTAGGCCATTTGAATTGTGCGCATTTTTCTTATATACTGACCCTTTATTGCATATATGATATTGTGTTTGTTTTATATAACGAATGAGAAGTTAGCTCAGATGGCAAGGCTGGAGGGACTTAAGGCGCACGCGTGTGGGAGGTCAGGGGTTCGACCCCTGCCTCTTGCATATTATTTTTCCTAATGTTTATTTCAGATCCAGTATGCCTGCTTGCCCATGTGTACACCTTGCACCATCAACTCAAGCCATCAGATATGCATGACGCCAGATCCAACGCTCCCAACAGGCAGTCCCCACCATGGACCTCCAAGAGGTAGCATCACCAGATCCACACACTGGCTATGGGCTCACACTTTCTGGGCCTTGGACAAGAGTTTCAGATTGCAACCCCAATTTGGTTTCACACCCCCTCAAGCTTATTTCTCAATTTCTCCTTTTATTATTATTTATTTAATTTCTTTGTTTTCTTTAATTATTTCAGGAAAAATCATTTTTTATTTAATCATAAAAATCAATGAAATCACAAAAAATAGGATTTAGGTTTTTTTATTAAAAATTAATTTTGTAAATTAATTTAATGTAATTATTTTGATTTGTTTCTTTAAAATAAAATCAATTAGAACTTAGGTTTAATTGCAAAAATCTTTTTCTTCAAAATATAAATATATTAGTTTTTATTCATAATTTTTTTTTATTATTAATAATTTCTCCAATTAATTAATTTATTTAATTTCAATTTATTTTCATTAATTAAAATTAATTAGAAGATTAGGTTGAATTTCAAACATTTTTCATAAAAATCCCTAAAATATTTTCAATGAGCAAATTAGATTTTTTAGGGTTTTGAACTTTTTTCCAGTTTTGATTCTCGCGCGTTATTATTTTGCCATTCGATTACTTTTTTTTATTGATGTAACTGCGCCCAGTTTGTAATAGTTTAATTAGGGTTTATAATTTCTGCACTTTACTTTTCAGTCGTTAATTATGTGATTGCACCAAAGCCTCGTAATAGTTAGGAACTTTATTTTTTTTCTGCAGTTTATTTCCCACATGATAAGCTGCTTAGATGTATGCTAATAAGATTGCATGAAAGATAACGATTAATTGAATATAGATAACCCTAAATGCGCAAGATAAATGAACATAATCAAGCACACTTTCACATACTCACCCCTAGGGTATCTCCCACTTTGGTCGCCTTTGAATATGGTTACAATTCTTGAAACATGAGAATCCTTAGTGGCTGTCCTTGAGTCTAAGAGATCACTAGTCCCTCGATGACCCTCTCGACTGTTGCCTCAGTTAAAAAGTGATCTTAGTACTTTAGGACATTTACTAAGAGTTTTTGCCCAGTTGCCTTTAAGTGGCCGTGCGTCCCTTTCGATAGTCCCTCAAACATCCAACGACTAGGGCTACCTACTCACTAATAGTAGTATAGCACTGTCTAAAGGATAGGAGGAAAAGAACAAACTTTTTTGGAGTAGGTAGATACTGTTGGATACTTGCTCAAACAATTCTTTTTACACACCACACTTTCAAACATTTTTCAAATAAAGTTTTCAAAACGCTTTATCACACTCTTGAGGACTGATACAAGGGTTATCATAAAGCGAACCACCGCACTAAGGCCTTTTCAAACAAAAACTTTTTCACACAAACATAAACAATTTTCAAAATGAGCAAGTACCTAAGAGCCCGTGAAAAACCACGGATGGAAAGAGTGCTAATACCTTCCCTTTCCATAATCTACCCCCTTACTCAGAAAATCTCTAAAAAGGTCTTTTTCTGTTCTTTTCACCCTTTCCTTTGTTGGATAAAAGAAAAGTCGATGGTGACTCTTGCTTACCGTAACATTTGCGAATACAAAAACGCAAACCAATATTTAACAATCGGTTATGTCACCGTATCACAGAACTGGCGACTCTGCTGGGGAATACTATAAAGTGGGGTTTACCTTAGGGTCTAGATCATTTTAAGATTGTTTTCTTTGTTTGCTTTGACTGCTTTATCTTTGAGGGTTTGTTGGGGTATTCTTGTAAAGATCTTATACCCGGATCTGGGGCATCTTTTTAGGTAAACAACAATAGATTGTGGAGACTGTACAGCATAGACCGATATGGTTGAAGCGATAGCTATGTTGGTATGACACTTTGGTTGGTACCGGTTATCCCTTGTGTTGAATCGAGGAGAATACGGGGCCTTCGCATGGTGTCGTAAATCACTAACGAACCTTAGAACCTTAGTTGAACAAACTTGGCCATTAGAAAGTAGTGAGATAGTCGACCTCGGTGTAAAGCTGGGAATTGGTTGATACTCGATACTAAACTCATTGAGATCGGACTTTCGGGAAGTTTCGGTCGTAAGAAAAGATTGCTAAACTGAAATAGCATTGATAAAGAAAGATCAGTGATATTGAGACTCCTTAGAACCTGGTTACTATTTCTAGGACAAGTTTGAAACCAACTAAACTTCAAGAGGTTATTTACCTATAAACCCCATGCAAGCCTAAATCTAAGGTCTTGTGTGCTTTTCTTATGTGTGGTTAATTTGCTTAAACATGACATCATGCATCATAAACATTCATTCTTCATTACACTAACCATTTCAAGGATTAGGGGAATTTATCTTTGTTCTATTTTGCAGATCATGGCTTTCGCTCGTAGAAATACCATTTGAATCAGCTTTGTGAGAATACCTCTTCAACTCAAAGAGCTAGTATCCAGGGTTTCCGAGACTTCTTCATTCACCAAGAACTATGGTCGACTCCTCAATCTGGTTACCTTAGGTTTTGATGAGAAGATGATGAGTGTGCTCTTTCAATTCTTTGACCCCAAGCACCATTGCTTCACCTTTCTAGACTATCAGTTGGTACCCATCATGGAAGAGTTCTCTCAGATATTGGGTATACCTATTTTAGATCAGTTGCCTTTCACCGGTTTGGAAGAAGCTCTGAAGCCGGAGATCATTGTAGTAGCTTTACACCTGAAATGGTTCGACATTGTATCCAACTGGGAAATAAGAATTGGAGTTAAGGGTTTTCTAGCCAAGTTCCTAATAGATAAGGCTCATCTATTTTGGGATGATTTGGACTTCCAAGATTTTGAGGAGGTCTTAGCCCTTCTCATCTATGGGTTAGTACTGTTCCCTAACCCAAACTTACTCATAGATGTGAATGCTATCAAGGTCTTCCTTTCTTGCAACCTTGTGCCCAATTTACTCAAAGACATCTTGCATACCTTCCACATGCGTACCACAAAGAAAAGAGATATTCTTATGTGCTGTGTGCCATTGCTTTTGAGGTGGTTTATTTCTCATCTCCTTAAAACAGTACTGAAGAATGAAGAAGGTTTGGGATGGTCGCAAATGATAATTTCACTTTCTTACGCGAATATTCTCTGGTATTCCTGGTCTATGGGAGATATTTCTATTATTGGCCGCTCGGGGAATTCCCTAATGTCCCACTACTTGGCATTAGGGGAGGCATAACCTATAATCCTTCTCTATCTCAGTGACAATTTGGTTACACTCGAAGGGATAGTCCTCACGAGATGCTTATCCAGGGCATTATGTTTAACTATGAGGATGATGTTCAAGGGTATCGCCAAAGGTTCATACGAGCTTGGGGCATGGTGAACATATTTGACATCAAAACTTTGGGGCCGAAGACTTCCATCCCTATGGAACCTTATATCTAATGGGTACGAACTCGTGCTCAGAATCTTATGATGCCGTATATAGCCATATTACCAGTAATTGTGGAGCCCATTACTGAAGGGAATATTCCCTATACGGTTCTTCATCCTGATATGCCCACTGATCTTGAAGAACTGCAGAGATCCTGGATTTAGCTAAAGAAAGAGCGGGATACCTATAGAGACCATTTCTATGCCCATGAGAGGAAATTTTTAGAGCTCACAAAGTAACTTCATGAGGAAAGAGGTCTTAATGTCTATTTCGGCGCAAAGAGGAAGCGCCCATGGGAAACCTGATTTTTTTTAGTTTTTAGAATCTTCAATTGAAACGCCTAAAAGGCAATTGTATTTTTAATTCTACTAATAAAATATTTGTTTCATTTTGGTTCGCAAATTTAAATTTCCCGAAATCCTTGAAATCATTGCATACACATATCATACATATCATTGCATAAACAGGTTTCATAGCAGGTTTCTCATCTTCTTCGTTGTTTATTTCAGCAGTAAAGAAATGGCTCTAGAACAGACAATGAAGGATCTACAAACTCAAAATGCCCAGTTTCAACAAATGATCATGGCTCTAGCCAAAGGGCAAGAGGAACTGAAAGCCCTGATTGTTAAGGACAAGGCTTAGAAGCCAAGGAGGACAGTTGGTGTGGTAAATCTGAGAAGGAGATTCAAAGGACCGTTAAGGCAAGTGGTTGAGCTGACATCTTCCTCAAAAGAAGGAGATAACCAAGAGGGTGAGACAAGAGAGGAAGACCCTAGTTCGGGGGAATCTGATAATGAGATTGATTACAATGAAGAGCAGTATCCTCCGGCTAACGAAAAGTATAAACAGCTGGAAGAGCGTCTGAGTGCAATGGAGACTCAGAAAGTGCCTGGGATGGAATTTGAAGAGCTGGGTTTGGTGTCTGAGATTGTCATTCTGCAAAAGTTCAAGGTGTCAGTGTTTGCCAAGTACGATGGGGTTTCATGTCCCAAAATGCACCTCTGATCTTATGTAAGGAAGATACAGTCTCACACTACTCACATGGACTTATGGGTCCACTTCTTTCAGGATAGTCTATCCGGAACTCAGTTAGATTGGTTCTACCAGCTGGAAAGGACCAACATCCATAATTGGGAAGACTTGGCCGCTGCTTTCTATAAGCAGTATCAGTACAACGCAGACCTTGCTCCCACCCGTACTCAACTCCAAAGTTTGGTTATGGGTTCGAGCGAGGGATTTAAAGACTACACTTAGAAGTGGAAGGACTTAGCAAGAAGAGTCCAGCCTCCCCTGTCTGATAGGGAGCTAGTGGATATGTTTTTGGGTACCCTATCTGGTCCATTCATTAATCACCTGACTGGAAGTTCCTCGGTCGGTTTTACTGAATTAATCTTGACAGGGGAAAGAGTGGAAGCTGGAATTAAGAATGGTAAAACCCAAAAGGATGCATCCTCCAGTGCAGTAAGGAAGCCATTTGCTGGGAAGAAAGAAATCAGTGTTGTGTACAATCAAAGGAATCAGGACAGAACTGAATGCCGTCCAACGGTAGGGGCTGTCATGATCTCTAAGCCGGCACCCACTCAACAAAGGAATAATCAGCAGAGAACAGAAAGGCCGGTAAGACAGTTCACTCGGATAAATATGACTTTATCCTAGGTTTTGCCTCATTTGTTAAAATCTAATCTGGTAACCTTGCGGGAAGCTCCAAAGAATACTAACACTGCCTTTCCTCGCTACAATCCAAATGCCCACTGTACTTATCATTCAGAAAGTCCAGGTCATGATACAAACGACTGTTGGGCTTTGAAAAACAAGGTACAAGACCTTCTTGAGGCGAAGGAAATTGAGTTTGACACTCCTGAAATTCCAAATGTTATCACTGCTCCTATGCTCAAGCACGGTCGTGGTGTTAACTCTATTGAAGATGATATGTTTGTTACTGCTGTTGATGAACTTGTTACTCCTCTCCCGACCGTCAAGAGGAACTTATTGAAGGTCGATTTATTTCCGGGTTGTGGCGAAGGTTGCCACTTCTGTTTATCTCTACCAACTGGTTGTCATTTGTTGAAGGCAGGTGTTCAACGCCTGATGGATGATAGAGATATTTTGTTTGAGAAGAATCTCGTTCCAACCATTTCTTGCAAAGATGTTTCAATAATAACCATTTCCGCCAATCCTCCCAGGGTCTCCACCAAAAGACCCGTCAGGATTACATCTTTTCCGAAGGTTACTCCGCTGATAATTACTATGCCAGGGCCAATCCCATACTCCTCGGACAAAACTATTCCTTGGAACTATGAGGGTAACGTCTACTACCACGGCGTCAAGCAAGATTGGTTGGCTGATGAAGACCAGGTTTCCGAGAAGGCTGATCCCGACATTGGCAATATTGTGGGAACCAGCAAAATAACCAGAAGTGGAAGAGTATTCTCCCTTGAGATTTCTCCTCCAAAAGTTGTTACCGGTCCTGTGATCATTCCTACTTTTGTTCCTACTGATATTACTACTATAATTCCTGTGATTACCCCTGCTGACACCCCTATCACCGAGTCGACCGAGACTCGGGGCAAAGACATATTGGTGGAGCCTGTCCAGACGAAGGTGCACTCGGTATCTATCCTAGAGGCTTCCAAGAAAGAAATGAAAGAAATTCTGAAAATTATCAAGAAAAGCGACTACAATGTGGTCGAACAGCTGGGGCAGACCCCTTCAAAGATCTCTATGCTAACCTTATTGTTATGCTCCGAAGCTCATGCAAAGGCTCTAGTAAAATTTCTTAAAACTGGCCATGTGCCACAGGAAACCTCTGCTGACCAATTTGAAGATTGTGTGGCCAGTTTGACGGCTGATAACGGTTTGGGATTTTCTGATGCTGTTTTGACTCCTAGAGGGAGGAAGCACAATGATGCGTCATGTCTCTGTCGAATGTAAGGGCACTACTTTGGCCCATGTTCTAGTAGATACTGGTTCATCATTGAATGTGCTACCTAAGAACGCTCTGGATAGACTAGACTGTGAAGGTTTGACCTTGAAGCCCAGAAATATTGTAGTGAGGGCTTTTGACGGTTCAAAGAGAATGGTGCACGGGGAGGTGGACGTCCCCATCAAGGTTGGTTCTCAAACTTTCGACTCTACCTTCTACGTGATGGATGTTAGACCATCATATTCTTGTTTATTGGGTCACCCTTGGATTCATGGGACTTGAGCTGTTACGTCCACTCTGCATCAGATGATGAAATACCCGGTCAAAGGAAGAATTGTCAGTGTACACGGGGAAGAAGAATACATAGTCAGTCACCTGAATTCCTTCAGATACATAGAAATGGATGGTGAGTTCATTGATACTCCGTGCCAGAATTTCGAAGAGGTACCTCAGACTCTGGCTATAACTGAAACTATCGCCAAATGCCAAAGATCACCAGACCTCCCTTGAAGATGGCTTCTCTTAAGGATGCAAAAGTGGTTATCAAAGAAGGGGCTCAAAGGGATGTTCGACGTGCTTGTGCTGGAAGACCTCCCCTACGCATCAGAAATCATGAGGTCAATGCTCTAGAAGACAACAACTGTGACAATGACATGGATAGCTGGATCTTCCCTACTACCAACGGTCAACCCAGTAACTGGACGAAAATAGATTTTGTACCGATTACTTTTGTTCAGAAGTAATTGTCTTTCTTGTTTTTTTGGGATATGTAATAAACAATATAAATTTATGGCCATGTGTCTTACCCGAGACACATCGGTTTATTTGTGAGGGTTATCATGTTTTATTTTCATATGGCATTAATAAAGCATTGGACGTTTATGCATACAAATTTTGCGCTCTCTGTTTTTATTTTCTACATTTACTTTGTCTATACAACTATGCTCTTACACACACTCACGTATCGACTGCAGATCCATATCCACTCTGGATCACATTGATAACTGTTATGCTATTGCCAGTTATGACTTTGAAAATCCGATCAACCAAGCCGAGGATGAAGGTGAGGAAGATTGTGAGGTACCTAGAGAACTTGCTAGGCTGTTACAGCATGAAGAGGGGGATACACAATCTCATGAAGAGCCAGTTGAGACAATAAACTTGGGCACATAGGAAGACAAAAAAGAAGCCAAGATCGATGCAAATCTGGGGCTTAATGTCAAACAGCGGTTGGTACAGATGTTGCATGATTATGTCGAGATCTTTTCCTGGTCATATGAAGACATGCTGGGACTAGACACGGATATCGTGGTTCATCGTCTTCCAACTAAAGAAGATTGCCCTCTGATAAAGTAGAAGGTCCGTCGCATGCGCCCTGAAATGTCAGAGAAGATCAAAGCAGAGGTTATGAAGTAGTTTAATGCTGGTTTCTTAGCCGTCACCTCTTATCCCCAATGGATTGCCAACGTAGTTCCGGTGCCTAAAAAAGACGGCAAGGTACGGATGTGTGTGGACTACAGAGATTTGAACAGGGCAAGCCCCAAAGATGACTTTCTGCTCCCCCACATTGACGTTCTGGTTGACAACACCGTGCAACACAAGATCTTTTCCTTCATGGATGGTTTCTCAGGTTATAATCAGATTAAGATGGCACCCGAAGATATGGAGAAGACAATCTTCGTCACGCAATGGGGCATTTTCTGCTACAAAGTGATGCCGTTTGGATTAAAGAATGCCGAGGCAACCTATCAGCGAGCCATGGTAGCCTTGTTTCATGACATGATTCACCATGAGATAGAGGTATATGTGGATGACATGATAGCCAGGTCTCAAACTGAGGAAGAGCACCTTGATCATTTACAAAATCTGTTTGAGAGGTTGAAGACGTACAAGCTGAGGTTGAATCCAAACAAGTGCACCTTCGGGGTAAGGTATGGTAAACTACTAGGTTTCATTATCTGTGACAAGGGCATTCAGGTAAACCCTATAAAAGTAAAGTATGTACAAGAGATGACGGCTCCTCGCACTGAGAAGGAAGTCAGAGGCTTTTTGGGATGACTGAATTACATTGGCAGGTTCATTTCCCATCTAACTGCTACTTGTGAGCCAATCTTCAAACTTCTGAAGAAAGATCAAGTGGTAAAGTGGAATGACGAATGCCGTACTGCCTTCGAAAGAATCAAGGAATACCTTTAAGAACCACCAATTCTGATGCCTCTGATTGAAGGAAGACCTTTGATAATATACTTAACAGTGTTAGATAATTCAATGGGGTGTGTGCTGGGGCAGCATGACGAGTCTGGTCAAAAAGAGCATGCAATATACTACCTTTGCAAAAAGTTTACCGACTAAGAAACAAGATACTCATTGCTCGAGAAAACTTGTTACGCTTTGGCATGGGATGCTCGCTGACTGAGACAATATATGTTGACCCACACTACTTTGCTCATATCTAAGATGGATCTGATCAAGTATATCTTTGAGAAGCCCGCCCTCTCCGGAAGAATAGCAAGATGGCAAATGATCTTGACCGAATATGATATCTAATACACGACCCAGAAAGCAATCAAGGGACGTGTACTAGCTGGTCATTTGGCTCATCAAGCTGTGGATGACTACCAGTCCATGAATTTTGAGTTCCAAGACGAGAATATTATGCTAGTGACTGACTATGAAGAACCTGGACCGGATGAAGGACCTGAAGAAGGATCCCGATGGATTATGGTTTTTGATGGAGCCTCGAATGCAATCGGCAATGGCATTGATGCTGTAATTATATCTCCTGAAGACTGTCATACTCCTTTCACCGTCGGATTATGTTTCAACTGTACCAACAATATGGCAGAGTATGAAGCATGTATCACGGGTCTTAAAACTGCTATTGACCTGAGGATCAAGTTCTTGAGCGTTTTCGGGGATTCAGCCTTGGTAATAAGTCAGGTCAAAGGAGAGTGGGATAAGAAGCACCCGAATCCCATCCCTTACAAAGAGCACGTGTTGACATTGCTTCCACACTTTGAAGAGGTCACCTTTGAAAATTTTCCATGAGAAGAGAATCAGTTAGCAGACGCGCTAGCTACCATGTCATCTATGTTCAAGGTCAAGTGGGACAACGAGGCTCCCCGAATCACTGTCGAGAGGTTGGATGAACCAACATACTGCTACGAGATTGATACTGAAGAAGTAGCAGACAAACCTTGGTTTCATGAAGTGAAAAGGTATCTCGAGGCTCAAGAATATCCCGAGGGGGCATCTTTCAGTGATAAGAAGTTTCTGTGAAGGTTTGCCATAAAGTTCTTCCTCAATAATGGAATCCTCTACAAGCGCAACCATGACTCTACCTTACTTTGGTGCGTAGAAAAGAGCGTAGCAGAGAGGATTATGGCAGATTTACACGAAGGTGCCTTTGGAACCCATTCTAGTGGACATACGATGGCTAAAAAGATCCTACGGGAAGGATACTATTGGTCCACTATGGAAGCGGACTGCTATCAACATTTCCGAACTTGTCACAATTGTCAGATCTATGCTGATAAGGTGCATGTACCTCTGGTTCCTTTGAATGTCTTGACGGCTCCTTGGCCCTTTGCAATGTGGGGCATTGACATGATCGGAGAGATTAGACCTACCACTTCCAATGGGCATCGCTTCATCCTGGTGGCCATTTCTTATTTCACGAAGTGGGTTAAAGTTGCCTCTTTTTCTACTGTTACCAAGAACGTTGTGGCGCGGTTTATCAAGCATAACTTGATTTGTCGGTACGGTGTGCCAGAGAGAGTCATCATTGACAATGGTACAAATCTCAACAATACAATGATCACTGAACTCTGTAAACAATTCAAGATCCAGCATCATAATTCTTCCTCTTACCGGCAGAAGTGAATGGCATTGTGGAGGCTGCTAACAAGAATATTAAGAAAATTGTACGGAAGATGACGGTGACATACAAAGACTGGCATGAGATGTTACCATTTGCTCTTCATGGTTACCGCACCTCAGCACGAATGTCGACAAGGGAAACGCCCTACTCTCTGGTATATGGTATGGAGGTCGTCCTGCCTATTGAGGTCCAAATTCCTTCTTTGAGGATCATGAAGGATACGGGTTTGAACGAAGACGATTGGATCTAGACTCAATTTGACCAATTGAATCTGATTGATGAGAAAAGGCTTACGGTTGTCTGTCATGGTCAAATGTATCAGAAATAGATGATCAAGGCTTTCAACAAAAAGGTCAGACGTCAAGTATATCAAATCGGGGATCTAGTGATCAAGCGCATCATACTACCGCAAGGTGATCCCAGGGGCAAATGGACTCCCACGTACGAAAGGCCATTTATGATCAAAAGAATACTTTCTAATGGAGCCATGATTCTGACCACCATGGATGGTGACGACCTTCTTCACCCTGTTAATACGGACACAGTGAAAAGTCACTACGCATGAATAAAGACCCGCTAGGTTGACTGGCCTAGGAAAAAATAAGGGCATCCCGGTGAACCAAAAGGGTTCGGGAAAAAAATTAGGGATGAAAACAAAAAATATTTGTACACCCGGCAATTCTAAAACCTGAAAAAGTGGATTGGGCAAAAAAGGGTATCCCGGTGGACTGAAAACCCGAAAGGGCAGTCCAGGACAAAGTTAGGGATTTGAAGCGTATCACTATGTCTCATTGGATCACCTTGCGACCAGACTTCAACATCAGCTGTCAAGCTCAAACGATACCGATCAATCCAGTCAGCTTCAGACAAGTAGCAAAGTAATGAGACGCTCGAAGACATAGGGGCAATAGCATAATTGAAACTCAATGGGATTACTACACATAATTGTCTTATTCTCTTTGTACACTATTTTGTATAGTTTTCACTCTCACGACGGTGTTCTCATACTAGAACGCCAGCCTCTTTGTACAAAATGCCTGTCATGGGCAAATTTCAGAAATCGATATAAATCACTTCTTTGGAAGTACAAAACTGTTTGTTTTTCTTTTTCCTGTTTTGTTTTGCAAAAAACGTTCAATGACTTATTCTTGACATATGCATTTGAATATGATTGCCATTTACAAATACTTGCATAAGAAACAAAAGACAGTTGCTCATGACTTTAAGGAACGGGGAAAAGTTTAAAAACCATTTAAGTCCTGACAAGTTACTCCTTCCAGCAGGTACAGAGGAAGAGACAGTTTTGAGACGAAGTCACCATTACATATGACCCCGTGACGTCTGTGTTCCCCACAAAGTAGAAACAACCAAAGTTTCGATCTCTCCTTCCCCAAGCAGGAATTATCTTCTCCAGCAAAGTTCCTTCAGAGAGCTGAAATATGTATTCCCCAGCCGAGTTATATGATCCAACAGTTATAAAACCTCCTCCCGAGTAGAGTTTATTTCTCTAACTACAGAAGTTCATTTCCCAACATTGTTTATTTCTCTACAACGGTAGAATCTTTCAATAAAACATCTCCCTCCACAAAGTTTATTCTCAAGCGGAATCAATCCCCGGCAGAATATCCTCAGACAGAAAGAGGAAATCCCCAATGAATCATCTCCATTCATCACCCCCAGCGGAAATGAAGGATTCAACCTCCCAATACTCTTCAGCAACAATCTAGGATTTACTTTCCCAGACTAAGAAACATCGCAATAGCATTCCATATTCATACATCATGGCCTGCGCATACACATCGCATATAGCACAATCTCATTTATTTTGATAACATCATTACACAATGCATTTCATACATCACGACATTGCATACAACTAACTCTTCACCTTTTCAGGAAATATCAAGTCAAAAAATACCTTTGACTACTTAAAGGACCTTGCAGTCTTCTCAAAGGCCATGTCTGACGAAGGGCTATTTCAGCATCTTCCTCAAAAAGATTTTCTCAAAAGACCTTCTCTGGTTCAGTCAGATCGACAATAAGATCTCTCTGATTTCTATTCCAGTTGAAGATACTCCAAGACTTTTGTCTGGTTCAGTTGAATCGATACTAAGATTCTTCTGATTTCCATCCCAGTCAAAGTTAACAAAAGACCTTCTCTGGTTCAGTCAGATCGACACTAGGATTTCTCTGATTTCTATTCCAGATGAAGATATTCCAAAACTTTCATCTGGTTCAGTTAAATTTATACTAAGATTTTTCTGATTTCCATTCCAGTCAAAGTTAATTCAAGACCTTCCTCTGGTTCAACTAAATCGATAATAAGATTTTCTTGATCTCTATTCCACTAGAAGACAACTCAAGACCTTTCTCTAGTTCAGTTAAATCGACACTAAGGTCATAGATTAAATCGATACATGAGCAGATTGAAGATTAACTCCAGAAACAGGATGGGGAAATTATATTTCTTTCTCTAAGGTCAGAGATTAATTCCTGAAACAAGCTAGGGCAATTATCTCTACGACCAACAAAAGAACAAGTTCCAGATTAATAGCTGAAACAAGACAGGACAACTATCTGTGAACAACTGATTGTACATTAATACCTGAAATAAGACTGGACAACTATCTACATGAGCAGATTGAAGATTAACTCCCGAAACATGACTGGGAAACTATATTTATTTCTTTTTGGTTAGGTAAAGATCAATTCCCGAAACAAGACAGGGTGACTATCTTTATCACCAATGGTATTAACTCCCGAAACAGATTAGGTTTACCAATAAATTGATTGTAGATTAATACCTGAAACAAGACAGGACAACTATCTACATGAGCAGATTGAAGATTAACTCCCGAAACAGGACGGGGAAACTGTCTTTCTTTCTTTTTGGTTAGGTAAATATCAATTCCCAAAACAGGAAGGGGCAACTATATTTATCACCAATGGTATTAACTCCCGAAACAGATTGGGTTTACCAACTAATTGATTGTAGATTAATACCTGAAACAAGATAGGACAACTATCTACATGAGAAGATTGAAGATTAACTCCCGAAACAGGACGGGAAACTATCTTTCTTTCTTTTTGGTTAGGTAAAGATCAATTCCCAAAACAGGACAGGGCGAATATCTTTATCACCAATGGTATTAACTCCCAAAACATATTGAGTTTACCAACAAATTGATTGTAGATCAATTCCCGAAACAAGACGGGGTGACTACCTATACGACAAACATTTCCTTCAAGACATCTACTGTTTCAGTATAAATCGACCAAAGATTTATTCTGATACTTCTTCCAATCTCTACCAACAGTCACTCTGGATGACATCTGTAAGCCTATTTCCGACAGACCCTCTATCACCTCTCCAAATGGAATCTTTAAGCCCATTCCCGACACAATCAACCACCACATCATTGAGTACAAATTTTTGGGCACTCTATTGTTCAATCATCTTTCAGCTTCAAGTCACGAATGGTAGACTCGCCAATCTAACTCTTCAGGTTTAAGAAGATTGAACAGGGGCAACTGTTGTACTACAAAATTTTCCCTCTCTTTTCTCAATACATTTCTCACAAATATTTTCAAAAGCTCAAGTTTGAACAAGTATTGACTAGGTCAAGCCATCTCCTCAACACTAATACCTCAGAATTAGGGTTTGAGTTTGCACAAGAACAATTGGATTTTTAATGCCCCATATAGTTTCCATGGATCATATTGGGCTTTCAAGCATCAGGTCAAAGGAGAAACTGTCGAAAGGGCAAAGTAGATAAAAAAAATTATGTAGTTGCAGATAACCATGTCGAATTCAAAATCTGGTTCAGGCTGTTTGAATACTTTGACCTGGACTCCCTTCGTCATGATGTCTGTAATCTGATTCTCAGTTCTGCAGTGTTCCAAATTCATCTTCCCATATGCTACCTACTATTGGAGATAATGGAACCTCATTTTGATGTGCTTTCTTCGACCATGTGCTATTGGGTTATTCGCCAGATTGGTAGCTGACATGTTGTTTATCTTCATACTTGCTTCGATCCACAAGCTTCGATTGGGCAATGGCTTCCTTCGAGCAACCTACTTCGATCCACCTCTAAAACCTATGACACATATAGTTTCGACACTATGAATTACAATTTAACAAAAAAACTTGCTGATAATAGTTCATTGCAAGAAAAAGGTACTGGCAACATAGTCTTTCAAATGAGTAATGGAGGAAAAGTTATGATTAAAGATGTGCTCTATGTACCTGGAATAAAGTGCAACTTGCTAAGTGTTAGACAACTAGTCGAAAAAAGTTTCTCAATTGTCATGAAAGATTGAGTTTTGAGATTGTTCGACACCAAGAACAATTTGGTCTTAAAATCTCTGTTGTCGAAAAGCAGGACATTTAAAATAATGATCAATTCAACAGAAGTTTAATGTTTGAAAACTGTTCGACCACAAGGATAGTTGGTTGTGGCATTTGAGGTTTGTACATTTGAACTTTCGACCACTTAATCAACTGATTACTCAAGATATGGTATCCCAAGTGTTGTACCCAAAAATTTTCCCTCTCATTTCACTCAAGACATGCCCATTAAGATCCCCTCACTTGTCCTATGATGACCAAGAAATGACCAGACACATTCTCCTCCTAAGGCAATGAATCTCAAATCAGGGTTTCAATTTCAAGAAATATGTATGAGTCCAAAGGATTCCATATGCTCTCTGTTGTCTTAATATGTCCTCAAGATCATCCATGCCAAATTTCATGCCTTGAGCAATAAGTTTGCTTAGTCAACTGCTCAAATGCCTGTAAATCAACTATATTAGGTCAAAAGTCAATTGTGGCCCAAATACACTCAAACTTCAAGATTTTTGGTCAACATCAATATTTTAAAGTATTATCCATCATTTTATCGAGGGCCGATCATGATTCCTCAAGAAATGCTCCTAACTCATCAAAAGTCAAAAATGGAAAATTAGGGTTTTTATAGGAAAAGTCAACCAAACTTTGACAAGCATAACTTTCTCATACTTTACCATAAATTTTCCAACCAAGGCTCATTTTGAAGATAATCCAATTAGATACAACTTCTCTTCATACCTTAAGTCCAAGAAATGCCTCAATCAAAAGATACAAGTTCATACATTATAGGTCCTTTCAAAAAGTCAACAAAAACAACTTTGGATCAAAGCTCCTTACATGAACATGGAAGATCCAATTGGCATGAAACCAAAAAGGTTGTTTAGAGGACATCCTAAGCTCTCTAAAAAGTCCAAGAACACCTTCTTAGGATTAAAAATGAGAGAGATATGCATTGCTAAAGTTGACCAATTTTTGGAAATGTGCACTAAGCAAATAATGACCGAACTTATATTTTTTCCAAATGGGTCCATGTTTTCATGTTTGAAACTTGTTCCTAAAATGGCCCACGACCCCTGAGCTCACTCATACATTATTTCATTATTTTTATTATTTGTTTTGATTTTTTATTCATTAAAATCAAAATAAATCAAATAAAATAGTGAAATAATAAAATAAAATCTAAGATTTGTTTTTATGACCACATAATGAGTCTAGAATCAGCTGGAAAATCAAATATTTTGTGTAAAGGATGATTGGGACAAAAAGAGCATGTTTTGGCCTATTTTAGAAACTTAAAATATCCATGGAAAATCAAATCCTTTTTTCATAATTCTTCAAGATTGCACCCAGTTTTGTTAACCTAATTCGTTCCATTATATATTCATAACAAAACCTGATCAGAAAAAGGAGGGTTGGCCGCATAGAATACACATTAGAAGCTCCATTTTTTTGACAAAAAATGGCCATCGAATTTTGGATTACAGAGAGATTCAAAGGCCGTGGATGTTTGCAATCGATTCCTGGGCTCATTTGGAAGCTAATTGGACCATTCTCACGCGTCAAAGCATCCAGAACAAGCATCTCCATCATCACGATTTTCCTTTTGTTTTTTGAATTTAATCCTGATAATATACACATTATAAATGAACTTTGAGTATGCATTCATGTTTATATGATCATTTAGAATGTGTTTGAATGATTAATTGCTTGTTTTGATGCATATTTGACCACTTTCCATTGTTAGGGTTTCAAGGTCCGTTTTGGGGTTTTTCATTACAGGTGAAATTAGGCCAAAAGAAGAACACCATTGTATTCACGAGATCCAACCCAGTTGATCTATGTATTTACATTAAATTTATATTGCATGTGGTGAATTTTGGAAATATGCAGGTCCTTTAGTGACGACCATGTCTGTAGGTAAAAGTCTTCTGGGCTAAAACGACAGCCACTGAAGAAGATGATGGCGTGGCATCCCAGGATTGGGCATTTGAATTGCGCACGTTTTTCTTATATACCGACCCTTTGTTGCATATATGATATTATGTTTGTTTTATATAACGAATATGAAGTTAGCTCATATGGCAAGGCTGGAGGGACTTAAGGCGCGCGCGTGTGAGAGGTCAGGGATTCGACCCCTGCCTCCTGCATATTAATTTTCCTAACGTTTATTCTAGATCTAGTATGCCTGCTTGCCCATGTGTACACCTTGCACCATCAACTCAGGTCATCAGATCTGCATGGCGCCAGATCCAGTGCTCCCAGCAGGCAGTCCCCACCATGGACCTCCAAGAGGCAACATCACCAGATCCACACGCTGACTATGGGCTCACACTTTTTGGGCCTTGGACAAGATTTTGAGATTGCAACCCTAATTTGGGTTCACACCCCTCTCAGACTTATTTCTCAATTTCTCCTTTTATTATTATTTATTTAATTTCTTTGTTTTCTTTAATTATTTCAGGAAAAATTATTTTTTATTTAATCATAAAAATCAATGAAATCACAAAAAATAGGATTTAGGTTTTTTTATTAAAAATTAATTTTGTAAATTAATTTAATATAATTGTTTTGATTTGTTTCTTTAAAATAAAATCAATTAGAACCTAGGTTTAATTGCAAAAATCTTTTTCTTCAAAATATAAAAATATTAGTTTTTATTCATAATTAATTTTTTTTATTATTAATAATTTCTCCAATTAATTAATTTAATTAATTTAATTAATTTCAATTTATTTTCATTAATTAAAATTAATTAGAAGATTAGGTTGAATTTCAAACATTTTTCATAAAAATCCCAAAAATATTTTCAATGAGAAAATTAGATTTTTTAGGGTTTTGAACTTTTTTCCAGTTTTGATTCTCGCGCGTTATTATTTTGCCGTTCGATTACCTTTTTTTTATTGATGTAACTGCGTCCAGTTTGTAATAGTTTAATTAGGGTTTATAATTTCGGCACTTTAGTTTTCAGTCATTAATTATGTAATTGCACCAAAGCCTTGTAATAGTTAGGAACTTTATTTTTTTCCGAAATTTATTTTCCCGCATGATAAGCTGCTTAAATGTATGCTAATAGGATTGCATGAAAGATAACGATTAATTGAACATAGATAACCCTAAATGCACAAGATAAATGAACAGAATCAAGCACACTTCCACATGCTCACCCCTAGGGTATTCTCCCACTTTGGTCGCCTTCGAATACGGTTATAATTCTCGAAACGTGAGAATCCTTAGTGGCTGTCCTTGAGTCTAAGAGATCACTAGTCCCTCGATGACCCTCTCGACTGTTGCCTCGGTTAAAAAGTGATCTTAGGACTTTAGGTCAATTACTAAGAGTTTTTGCCCAGTTGCCTTTAAGTGACCGTACGTCCCTTTCAATAGTCCCTCAAACATCCAACGACTAGGGCTACCTACTCACTAATAGTAGTATAGCACTGTCTAATGGATAGGAGGAAAAGAACAAACTTTTTTCGAGTAGGTAGATATTGTTGGATACTTTCTCAAACAATTCTTTTTACACACCACACTTTCAAACATTTTTCAAACAAAGTTTTCAAAACGCTTTATCACACTCTTGAGGACTGATACAAGGGTTATCATAAAGCAAATCGCCGCACTAAGGAATTTTTCAAACAAAAACTTTTTCACACAAACATAAACAGTTTTCAAAATGAGCAAGTACCTAAGAGCCCGTGGAAAACCACATATGGAAAGGGTGCTAATACCTTCCCTTTCCATAATCTACCCCCTTACTCAGAAAATCTCTAAAAAGGTATTTTTCTGTTCTTTTTACCCTTTCCTTTGTTGGATAAAATAAAAGTCGGTGGAGACTCTTGCTTACCACAACATTTGTGAATACAAAAATGCAAACCAGTATTTAACAATCAGTTCTGCCATCGTATCACACCAAGTCTTGAGATTCCTGAAAAAAGTGTGGAGTTTGTTTAGTAGGAAAGCAATTCAGAAATTCTTTCGGTTCGACTATGCCAATGAGATCGTCTTGCATACTCAAAATGGTACATTCAGGTGAATGTGGTCCATTCGAAGAACATATAATTGGTGGAAACAAATATTGTTTTGTCTGTTGTTGAGTTTGATTGAAATTTGTGGATCTATGTGATCAAAACGAAAAGATGGAGTATTCGACATCTTTAAGAGATTCAAGATGGCAATCCAAAAATTTCTTTCGTTTCGACTATGCTAATGAGATCATCTTGCATACTCAAAGTGGTACATTCAGATGAATGTGGTCCATTTGAAGAACTTACAATTGGTGGAAACAAATATTGTTTTGTCTGTTGATGAGTTTGGTAGAAAGTTGTGGATCTATGTAATCAAAACGAAAAGATGGAGTATTCGACATCTTTAAGAGATTCAAGATGGAAATCCAGGAATTCTTTCATTTCGAGTATGCCAATGAGATCATCTTGCATACTCAAAGTGGTACATTCAGATGAATGTGGTCCATTCGAAGAACATACAATTGGTGGAAACGAATATTGTTTTGTCTGTTGATGAGTTTGGTCGAAAGTTGTGGATCTATGTGATCAAAATGAAAAGATGGAGTATTCAAGATCTTTAAGAGATTCAAGATGATAATCCAGAAATTCTTTCGTTTCGACTATGCCAATGAGATCACCTTGCATACTCACAGTGGTACATTCAGATGAATGTGGTCCATTCGAAGAACATACAATTAGTGGAAACAAATATTGTTTTGTCTATTGATGAGTTTGGTCGAAAGTTGTGGATCTATGTGATCAAAATGAAAAGATGGAGTATTCGACGTATTTAAGAGATTTAAGATGCTTGTCGAAAACCAAAGTAAGAAAAAGATCAAAGTTCTACAGAGATTAAAGATATTTATAGAAGGAATCAAGTTGAAGGCATAATTTTGAAGAACATTGATCAAAACCAAACTAGTGCCATGCTACAAACAATGTCCAAACTACTGCTGAACAAAGTCCTATATGCTGCCAAGCCCAAGCTTGTTGTATTGTCCATATAACAGCCTAAAACCATGTCAAAAAAATAGTCTGGTGTACTTCTATGAAACAACCCTGCACCAAGCTGCCAGAACACTCCAAAACTGCTGCAAAACAGTCCTGATATGTTGCTCCTAATCCAGTCCAAGCCTGCATTATCTCAGCCCCATATTTTCACAGAATTAGCACATAAGAGATGCCTCAAAAAAAGAAATGGAAGAGCATACCCAAACAGTTCAAATTTTATTTTGTTTTTCCCCCCCAAACCCCAGCAAGACTCTTCTATAAATAAGGTGTTTCACAACACACAAAGGGTTGGCTTTTGGCAAGAAAAAGGAGAAGAAAAGAAAAAAAAAAGATAGGAGAGAACATGAATGTTGAAGCCTTAAAACACTCTTAAACCCAAAACAAAAAAACAACACCTCTGTTTTTTTTCCGAACTCAATAATATTTAAGGCAACAACTCAAGTTTGAAACACAAATTCCAGCTTCAAGGTAAGTCTTCTTGACTTTAAACCCTTCATTTCAAGCATCATTGATGATTCATCTTCGAAGATAATATTTAATAACAATTGCCTTCGAAGCTAACCTTTTGTTTGTATTACTTTCTTGTCAATTATATGTTAAGAACTAACCTGTACAGACCATAAAACAATGTTGGAGTGAAAAAATTACAGCATGATTCGACACAAAGCCTTAGGCTTCGACACATACTACTTTACATGCCCAAACAGAAGGGGAAAAGGGTGTGTTATTCGACACATAACATTATGCTTCGACTCATACTGAGTTGATTTGGAATTACAGAGTCGAAAGAAGGATATGTGTCGATGCATATAAGCATGCTTTGACACATGCTTCGACACATGATGTCGAAATATTTGTTTGTTTTCTCTCTTTTACGCTGTTTTTTTTACATATTTCATATATTTGCTTCATAGTTATTCAATATGGTTTGTAATAGATAATTAGGTTTAATTTCTTGCAATCCCCATTTGTACAATTGTATCCCCCATCCCCCAAATGATGTAATAGCGTAGAACATTTATTTTCCGCAAATTTATCGCTTTCATAAATGTTAGTAATTAGGGTGTGTATGGAAAGATAAAAAAATCAACCTTAGAAAATCCTAATCCAAGACAATGCATGAATAATAAACACTTGCATACTTACACCTCTAGAGTTAACTCCACTTGTTGCCTTGAGAAAAATAGTCATGATGTGCATGTGAGCCATCTTAGCAAAAATAATCAAAATACAAGATCATAGTCCCTCGATGATGCTACGAATGTTGTCTTACAAATGATCTTAGTTCCTTTAAGAGAAATGCTAAGATATCTCACAATATTGTCATTCATGACTATACATGACCCACACCCGTCCCCTCACATCCAACGATAGGGCTTCTTACCAAATTAATAGTAAGATAACAACATTTAAAGGAGGAGGAAAAGAACATAGACCTTTTGAGTAGGTAGGACACTCGTAGTTGCTTGCTCACAAACTAAAATAATTTCCACAATTACACTTTCAAAACATCTTCAAAAATAAACATCTCTTTGAACTATTTTCAAAACCAACACTTTGTATAAATTCTTATAGAGACGAGAATCATTACAAAGTTTTCCAAAACAAAGGATTTTTCAAAATATTTTCAAACTTACACCAAACACAAACACATTTCAAACAAAGCAAAAGTGATTTAGAGAGCAACTAAGAGTCCGTAGATAACTATGGATGAAAAGGGTGCTAACACCTTCCCTTTTCATAACCTACCCCCTGAACTCAAGAAAATATCTCAAAGGTCTTTCCTGTTCTTTTCACCCTTTCCTTTATTGGATAAAATAAAAGTCGGTGGTGACTGTTGTACCCCAAAATTTTCCCTCCCATTTTCTCAACATTTTCTCATCACAAGACCCTTGGAGCTCAAGATCCAGTTAGGGTTTCCTCTGCTCAAGACTTCTCCTTGCACTGTTGACCCAAATTAGGGTTTGTGTTTGCACAAAGATATTTTGACCTAAAATGCCTAAGATGACTTTCATGCTTCATGTTGGACTCCCAAGTTTATCCATACCAAGTTTTAAGTCTTGATTCCAAATTTTGCCCAGTCAATTGGACAATTGACCTAGAAATCAACTGTATTGGGAAAAAAAGTCAACAGTGGCCAATTGACAGTCAAATATCATGAAAATTGACCCACACCAACATTATGAACTCACATGGACCATTTGATCAAGTTTGGATCACAATTCCACAATAAATTTGATCAGATCACCAAAAGGGCAAAATGGTCATTTTTAGGGTTTTGACTGCACAAAGGCAATTTTTGACTGTTTGACCTAGCCAATGGCAAACCAAACTCACATATGGACTCAAGGACCCCATGGAATTGTCTTGACATACTCAACAAGTTCAAAAGATCCCAAATGCACAAGATTGACAGTTGAATTTCCCAGTCAATTGATCAATTTTGACTGTATACTGAAAAGTCAAACTTTGACTTTTTGGTCAAAATCAAGTGTCAAGATTCATTTTTCATCAAAACATGACAAATCATGAAACTTGTTCATCAAGAAATCAAGAATTTCAAATTAGGGTTTGAAATGAAGATTTTTCATAACTTAGAATTTTTCTAAGTTATGAAAAACCCTAATTTTTTCCTAACTTTGTCCCACTTTCTCACCAAGATTCATTTGGATTCAAGGAAAAGTCAAAACATGAAAGTTGTAGTCCATTTCAAAATCTATAACTTTGATTCACAAAGTTTCCTCAAAAGAAGCTTGTAGCTCAAGTTACAATTTTTGGAACAAGGGTACCAAACCATTCTTAACTTAGAGAAATTTGACCTATTTTAGGCAGAATTTTTGCCTAACTTCAAGACCATTTTTCACATACTTCCACTTGGAATTTCAATTTGCATTTCAAATATGGATTGTAGTACACATTCCAAGCTTTCCAAAATGTCCAAGAACTCATCAAACAGCCTCATGGTTAGGGAGAATCGAATTTAGCAAGTTGGGAAAAAGTCACTTTGTTTATGGCCAAGTTACATGTTCATACATCTAGGCCATTTTGAAATCAGCTTGCATTCTTTGATTTCAGCTTGATATAGAAGGTTTCAAAGCATACCAAGTATTGGAATGGCATCCTCAGACATCAAGCAAGCTATACAAATCATCATCTTGCCCTGAAAGCTCCTCCATTGCCAGACACGATTCCATCTGAACAGGTAAGTTCATGAACTCTTATCTCTCTATCCAGGCATTGTTAGGTTTAGATTTGTGAAGAAATTATGTCACATTCATAGCCCTGAACATGCCCATATCATTAGTTTTCATTTATGTTATGTGTGCTTAGAGAATTTTAAGTCTGAACGTTGAATAAAAATTAGGTTAGGAATTCGGGGAGAAGAAATTCTCTCTCATTTCTGAGAGTTAAATCATGTTCTTTATATGTATGAACTCGTGAGATGATGCTTTACATTTTTTGTGTTGTGAGTTTTCAATAAAAGTCTAGGAATCAGGATGTTTGAATCAATGTACAAAACGCGCGTTTTTTGAACAAGGTTTGCTGGAGGTTGAAGAAGATAGGTTCTGGGCTGGGCCTGGAATGTTTTTCTTTTCACACCATGCTTTTACAGTTGCACCCCCTGGCCCATTTTGAGATATCTTTGTTATTTCTGATCTTTTCCTTTTGATTTTGTTTTTATATTTTTGTCTAAACATGAAAAAACATTAAAATTATTTTTCTCAAATTTTTTTGCATTTTTTGACATTTATTTTGCTTCATTTTGTTTTGTACATAAATAATACATAAATACTTTTATTTAAAAAATACTAAAATTAATATCAATACATTTTATTTTCTGATTTTTCATTTTATTTTATCTTTTGAAAATATTTTATGAAAATATACTTTTTTTGTAAATATTAAATATTTTATTTTTATACATATTTAATATATTTATCATATAATATAAATATTTACATATTTATTAGGATATTTAGGATAAAAATACCAAAATATATATATTTTTATTTTTATTAATATTTAACATTAAAAATACCTTTTTGACAAATACACTTCTCTTTTATTTATTTTTTGTATATGATTAGTAAATATTGTATATAATACATAATAAATAATTAATACCTTTTATTTAGTAAAATTAGGGTTTTTGCCCTAAATATGAAAAATACCCAAAAATTAATACTTTTATTTTTGTTTCCTTTACACATAAAAAATCATTTTTGCATCTTGCATATTTATCTTATTTTATTTAATTATTGCATATTAAATAATTTGTATAATTCCATTTGGATTGTAATAGTCTAGGGTTTTAATTCTTGTCAAAATACCCCCATTTGAACATTTGTACCCCCATCCCATATATTGTGTTGTAATAACTTAGGAACTTTATTTTTCGCATTTTACAAGCTTTCTAAATATGCCATGTTAGAATTAGGGTTTGTATGCAAATCAATCAACCAAAAAATAGTTTGACCTAATTTCAAGATAAACAAGCATGAAAATGGACAACACTAATCACACTTGCACCCCTAGGGTATTCCACTTGTTGCCTTCAATAATGGGCCATATTGCATGTTAGGTCTCTTTGGGCAAAACAAATACAATTCCAATGATCATAGTCCCTCGATGACGCTTTCGAAAGTTGCCTAAAAAATGATCAAGTCCCTCCAAGGAAAAATTGACCAAAGATACTTGGCACCATTGCAATTATGGTCTAAACGATGACCCGCGCCCGTCCCTTTCACATCCTAACACAAGATTGTCCACCAAATGAAATGGTGGAACAAAATTGTTAAAAGGGTTAAAAACATAGGAGAAATCTTTGAGAAATTTAGGAGTAGACAACCTCTTAGTTACTTGAATCAAACTTGCAAAACAAAACACTTGCCTATTTTCAAACCACACATCACTACACTTTCAAAACAACTTTCAAAAAAACGTTGAAAACCTTTTCAAAAGACATACAACTTTGTATACATCCCAACATGGATCATTACAAAGGTTGCCACCACATTGGCCTCTTTTCAAAACATTTTCAAACACACACACAAAGCACCATTTCAAACAATTGAAAATTAAGGCAAGTTGATCTAAGCAAGTAACTAAGAGCCCATGGATAACCATGGATAGAAAGGGTGCTAATACCTTCCCTTTCTATAATCTACTCCCCGAACCCAAGAAAACATCTCAAAGGTTTTTTGCTGTGCTTTTTAACCTTTCCTTAGGATAAAATAAAAAGTCGGTGGCGACTCTTGCTCAACCGAAACATTTGCGAAAACAAACGCAAAACTCAAGTCAGTTCTCCCACCGTATCACAGAACTGGCGACCTTGCTGGGGAGAAATTTAAAAGTGGAGTAACCTTAGGGCTTAGATCACCCTCTTGCATGACTAATTGTTTGTTTTGATTGCTTTATATCTTGGCTCTCTTGTTTGGGTTTGCAATCCTACACCCGGATTTTGGGAAACATTCATAGATAGCAACACGTTGTGGAAACTGTGTGGGGTATACCGACACGGTCGAAGCAATAGCTATATTAGTGCGACATATTTGTGAGTACCGGTAACTCTTGAGTTCAATCAAGGAGAGTACGGGGCCGCTGAGTGATGTTACTAAGCACTAATGACCTAGAACCTTACTTGACCATCTTGGACTTTCATTAGGGGTAGTGAGATGACCGGCTTTGGTGCAGTCCGAAGTTGGTAGATACTCGATACTACACTCATTGAGGGTTGTTTTCTTGGAATATTTTGGTCGCTAGTTAAGTGGCTAAACCAAAACAATGAACAATGAAAACAATCCAGTGATATTGAGCTCCTTAGAACCCGGTTACTATTTATAGGACAGGTTTTTAAGCCAACTACACTCAAGAGGGTACTTACCTATGAAACCCCACGCAAGTCTGAAACTAGGGTTTGGTGTGAATTGTTGTACATATGTTTTGTGCATACATCATAAACATCATAAATCATCATATGCATACACTAACCACTTCAAGGGTTTAGATTTTCATCTTTTTTCTTGTTTTGTAGGTCATGGAAATTCCTCGCAGAAAAACCATCCAAGTCAACCTTGTGAGAATCTCTCCTCAACTCAAGGAGCTCACATCAAGGATTCCGGAAAGCTCATCCTTCAGTGAAAGACATGGTAGACTGCTCCGCTTAGTCAACACTGTTGTACCCCAAAATTTGCCCTCACATTTCCTCAACATTTTCCCATCACAAAACCTTGGAGCTCAAGATCCAGTTAGGGTTTCCTCTGCTCAAGACTTCTCCTTGCACTGTTGACCCAAATTAGGGTTTGTGTTTGCACAAAGATATTTTGACCTAAAATGCCTAAGATGACTTTCATGCTTCATGTTGGATTCCCAAGTTTATCCATACCAAGTTTCAAGTCTTGATTCCAAATTTTGCCCAGTCAATTGGACAGATGACCTAGAAATCAACTGTATTGGGGAAAAGTCAACTGTGGCCAATTGACAGTCAAATCTCATGAAAATTGACCCACATCAACATTATGAACTCACATGGACCATTTGATCAAGTTTGGATCACAATTCCACAAGAAATTTGACCAGATCACCAAAAGGGCAAAATGGTCATTTTTAGGGTTTTGACTGCACAAAGGCAATTTTTGACTGTTTGACCTAGCCAATGGCAAACCAAGCTCACATATGGACTCAAGGACCCCATGGATTCATCTTGACATGCTCAACAAGTTCAAAAGATCCCAAATACACAAGATTGACAGTTGAATTTCCCAGTCAATTGATCAATTTTGACTGTATACTGAAAAGTCAAACTTTGACTTTTTGGTCAAAATCAAGGGTCAAGATTCATTTTTCATCAAAACATGCCAAATCATGAAACTTGTCCATCAAGAAATCAAGAAATGCAAATTAGGGTTTGAAATGAAGATTTTTCATAACTTAGAATTTTTCTAAGTTATGAAAAACCCTAATTTTTTCCTAACTTTGCCCCACTTTCTCACCAAGATTCATTTGGATTCAAACAAAAGTCAAAACATGAAAGTTGTAGCTTGTTGCATAATCTACAACTTTGATTCACAAAGTTTCCCCAAATGAGGCTTGTATCTCAAGTTACAATTTTTTTGAATAAGGGCACTAAACCATTCTTAACTTAGTGAAATTTTAACCTATTTTGGCAAGGTTTTCTACCTAACTTCAAGGCCATTTTCCATACACTTCCACTTGGAATTTTAAGTTGCATTTCAAAGATGGATTGTAGTACACATTCCAAGCTTTCCAAAATGTCCAAGAACTCATCAAACAACCTCATAACTTGAGAGAATCGAATTTCACAATATGGCAAAAACTCACTTTTGAATTGATCATGTACATGTTCATAACTTAGGCCATTTTCAAGTCAGCATAGTTTGTGCTACATTACAGGTCCTAAAACCCTTTGACACTCAATAATTCAATGCAAAACCATTGTGCCAAGATGTTGTTCTAAGCATTTGGACATTACATGGAGAATTAACCCTTAATTAGAAAAAGCATTATTTCCATTTTGAAAAAGTAGAACTTTATGTCCATTTTGCAAATCTAAGTGGTACAGTCAAAATCTTCTAGGCACAAGTTATGAGACACATTGCACTGATCAAGGCCAAGGGTTGCAGCATGTTATGGGGGCCTGCATCAGTCTAGAGCATCAACTTGCCTTTTGTTGCTTAAGAAAGAAGAAACATTGCATATCACATACCAACTCTCATATCAGCTTACAAACACTTAAGCAAACTTGTGAAACACATTCAAGAGATACCAACTGAGCTAGTACACGACCCTAACATCCCTCATACACTCCCATTCTCAGAATCACCTTCAAACTGCAAGAACAGGGTAGGGCCTGCAGTTTGAGTGCCATCTTTCATTCCTCTCAAGCTTTCTTGCCCAAACCAGTTCACACACCTTCCATATCATCTATGCAAGCTAACCAAAACCTAAAACACGACCTATAATCCCTCTAACTGGTTCCACCATTTTCACTTTTCTGATTTGCAGGTGAGGTGCTCTAGCACGATTCAAAAGCTTTCAAGACAAAGTAAACATTGGAATAGCATCCCTGGACCTCAAGGAAGCTATACCAATCATCACCTTGCACTGAAAGCTTCTCCATTTCCAGATAGAAGTTCAACTGAACAGGTAAGTTCATGAACTCGTATCTCTCTTATTAGGCATTGTTAGTTTTAGGTTTGTGAAGAAAACATGCCACAATCATTGCCCTGAACATGCCCATATAATTAGATTTTATTTATATTATGTGTGTTGCAAGAATTTTGAGTCTGAACATGGAAGAAAATCTAGGTCAGGATTTGGGGGAGAAGAAATTCTCTCTCATCTTAGAGAGTTAGATCAAGTTCTGCATATGGTTGGATTCGTCTCTTGATGTTGAACATTTTTTATGTTATGAGTTTTCATTAATAAGCCAGGAATCAAGATGTTTGAATCAGGGAACCAACAACATGGCAGGATATGAGGCATGTATCATGGGTCTACAAGCAGCAATCGACTTAAGGATCAAATTTCTGAGTGTCTTCGGAGATTCCGCTCTCGTGATCAATCAGGTCAAAGGCGAGTGGGATACAAAACACCCAAATCTTATTCCTTACAAGGAGTATGTGTCAAACTTGCTTCCCCACTTTGAAGAGATAACTTTTGAACATTTCCCAAGAGAGGAGAATCAGCTAGCGGACGCACTAGCTACGATGTCTTCAATGTTCAAAGTTAAATGGGACAATGAGGCTCCCCGGATCATTATCTGGAAGTTGGACGAACCGGCATACTGCTGCGATCTTGAGGCCGAAAAGGTGACTGAAAAACCCTGGTATCATGAGGTGAAGAGGTATTTGGAAGCTCAGGAATACCCTGAAGGTGCATCTGTCAATGACAAGAAGTTCATGAGAAGGTTTGCGGCAAAATTCTTCCTCAGCAACGACATTCTCTACAAACGGAATCATGATTCAACTCTACTGCGTTGTGTGGATAAGGCTGAAGCAGAGAAGATCATGATAGAACTGCATGAAGGTACATTCGGAACACATTCCAGTGGACACACCATGGCAAAGAAGATCCTTAGGGCAGGATATTTCTGGTCCACCATGGAAGCCGATTGTTACCAACACTCTCGAACTTGTCACAAATGCCAGATCTATGCTGACAGGGTGCATATTCCTCCAGTTCCTCTGAACGTCCTGACGGCACCTTGGCCTTTTGCAATGTGGGGCATTGATATGATCGGTGAGATCCGACCGACGGCATCCAACGGGCATCGCTTCATCTTGGTAGCGATTGATTACTTCACGAAATGGGTTGAGGCAGCTTCCTACGCCACAGTAACCAAGAGCGTCATGGCACGTTTCATCCGGCATAATCTGATCTGTCGGTACGGCGTCCCGGAAAGAATCATTACGAACAATGGTACCAATCTCAATAACAAAATGATCACTGAACTCTGCGAACAATTCAAAATACAGCACCACAATTCTTCTCCCTACCGGTCGAAGATGAATGGGGCTGTAGAGGCAGCTAATAAGAATATCAAGAAAATTGTGCAGAAGATGACAGTGACCTACAAAGATTGGCACAAGATGTTACCATTCGCTCTTCATGGGTACCGTACCTCAGCAAGGACGTCAACCGGGGCAACTCCTTTCTCCTTGGTCTATGGCATGGAGGCAGTCCTGCCAATCGAAGTCCAGATACCCTCTCTCCGGATAATGAAGGATGCAGACTTGAATGAAGATGACTGGATCCAAACTCGACTTGATCAATTAAATCTGATTGACGAAAAGAGACTCACCGCTATCTGTCATGGTCAGACGTATCAAAAACGGATGATCAGGGCATTTAACAAGAAAGTCAAACCACAAGAGTATCAAGTTGGGGACCTGGTAATCAAGCGCATCATCCTTCCTCAAAGTGATCCCCGGGGCAAGTGGACCCCTACATACGAAGGGCCATTTGTGGTTAAACATGTGTTCTCAGGAGGAGCCATGATCCTAACCACCATGGATGGTGACGACCTTCCTCACCCCGCCAATGCAGACATAGTGAAAAGATACTACGCATGAATAAAAAGACCCGTTAGGTTGACATACCTAGGCAAAAATAAGGGCTTCCCGGCGAACCAAAAGGGTTCGGGAAAAAATAAGGGATGAAATGAAAAAATTTGTACACCCGGCAAGTCGAAAACCTGAAAAGGCGGCTTGGGCAAAAATGGGTATCCCGGTGGACTGAAAACCCGAAAGGGCAGTCCAGGAAAAAGTTAGGGATAAAGCGTAACACTATGTCTCATTGGATCACTTCGCATCCGGAATTCGGCATCAACTATCTGGCTCAGATTTCGGCATCAACCAATCAGCTTCATCTTCAACTAGGCAGCAAAGTGATGAGACGCTTGGAGACATAAAGGCGATAGTAGGGTTGGAACCCAGTGGGATTGTTCACATAGCTGTTTTGTTTTCTTTTCAAAATTGTAAATTCTATGATTATTCGGCGGCGTCCTCTTACTAGGATGTCAGCCTCTTGTACAAAAACGCCTATTCACAGGCAAAGTTCAAATCAATACAAATTCACTTGTCCATACAAGTTGCCATTGTTTTTCTTTTTTGTTTTGTCTTGCGAAGAACGTCCAATGTTCATTTTTGATATATGCATTTGACATTAAAATCGCTGGTTCATGAATATTTACGTATGAAACAAAAGAGTAATTACAGGTGACATCAGAAACAGGGGCAATATAAGGTTGTCTGATGCAGTCTGGTTTCTTTGTCCGCCAAGGTACCAAGGTAGATTCGACTGAAGAATGTGACCAAATCACCTCAACTCCCCACAGAGTAAGACAAGTCAGCATTACTTTCCCCAAGCAGAGTTGGTCCCCCGTCGATCCTGAAAAGGCACAACATTCCCCGGCAGGTCTTAAAGCTTATCCCCAGTAGATTCTGGAAGCTTGTTCCCTGCAGAATACAAACGTCTCTTCCGAGCTTTATTCAGAGTTATTCCTCACAAGGGCTTATAACTGGGTTATCCTCAGCTAATTGCCACGGAAGATCGCCCTCAACAAAGTTCTGTCAATACCCAGCGGAGTTTATCATCATTATCCCCAGCGGAATCCATCATTGAAGTCCTCAGCAGGCCTCTCATCAAAAACTTCAGCAAAATATCTCTTCCACAGAATAATTCCCCGGCCGATCGTCAAGGATTTATTTTCCTAAAACGAAAATACATTCATAAACATTTCACGTTTCATACATCCTGCTTACATACATGATAAAGTGCATACAACACTATCTCATGTTAAAACATCATGCATATCATACATCATGACGTTGCATACAACTTATGTTTTGCCTTTTCAGGGAAAAAGACAATCCCAAAGACAACTACCTTCAACTGTCACATTTCCAGATTCGATTCCTGTATCCAGCCAGGGCATATCTGTTGACCACATTTCCAGATTCGATTCCTGTATCCAGCCAGGGCACATCTATCAACTACAACATTTCCAGATTCGATTCATGTATCCAGCCAGGGCATATCTGTTGACCACATTTCCAGATTCGATTCCTGTATCCAGCCAGGGCATATCTGTTGACCACATTTCCAGATTCGATTCCTGTATCCAGCCAGGGCATATATGTTGACCACATTTCCAGACTCGATTCCTGTATCTAGCCAGGACACGCCTGAGGAGTTCGAAGATTCGATTCATGTATCCAGCCAGGGCACATCTATCAACTACAACAATTCCAGATTCGATTCCTGTATCCAGCCAGGGCACGTCTGAAGAGTTTGAAGATTCGATTCCTGTATCCAGCCAGGGCATATCTATTGACGACTATTTCCAGATTCGATACCTGTATCCAGCCAGGGCATATCTGCATAAGGAGATTGAAGACCAGACACCTGTAACAAGCCAGGAAAACATCTGTCTTTCTCAATTACACAAAGTTCTCGCTAAGGAATCTCTTGTGCGATCAACACTTCCAAATGGCATCTATAAGCCCATTCCCGAC
Organism: Vicia faba; assembly: GCA_948472305.1. NCBI lineage: Eukaryota > Viridiplantae > Streptophyta > Magnoliopsida > Fabales > Fabaceae > Vicia > Vicia faba. Next base: position 129,687 of record CATIWC010000482.1, read on the forward strand.
AAGGTTTTGTCACACCTCCAGATGGAATCTATAAGCCCATCTCCCTATCCACCACCTATCCAAATGGCATCTATAAGCCCATTCCCGACATCACATTGTTGATACTCCAACATGCGAGTGCAAATTTCCGGGCACTCTAGTGTCCAATCTCCTTTTACCCTCGAGTCACGAAAGGCAAACTTGCCAATCTAACTCTTCAGGTTCAAGAAGATTGAACAGGGGCAACTGTTTTACCCCAAAATTTGCCCTCACATTTCCTCAACATTTTTCCCATCACAAAACCTTGGAGCTCAAGATCCAGTTAGGGTTTCCTCTGCTCAAGACTTCTCCTTGCACTGTTGACCCAAATTAGGGTTTGTGTTTGCACAAAGATATTTTGACCTAAAATGCCTAAGATGACTTTCATGTTTCATGTTGGATTCCCAAGTTTATCCATACCAAGTTTCAAGTCTTGATTCCAAATTTTGCCCAGTCAATTGGACAGATGACCTAGAAATCAACTATATTGGGGAAAAGTCAACTGTGGCCAATTGACAATCAAATCTCATGAAAATTGACCCACATCAACATTATGAACTCACATGGACCATTTGATCAAGTTTGGATCACAATTCCACAAGAAATTTGACCAGATTACCAAAAGGGCAAAATGGTCATTTTTAGGGTTTTGACTGCACAAAGGCAATTTTTGACTGTTTGACCTAGCCAATGGCAAACCAAGCTCACATATGGACTCAAGGACCACATGGATTCATCTTGACATGCTCAACAAGTTCAAAAGATCCCAAATACACAAGATTGACAGTTGAATTTCCCAGTCAATTGATCAATTTTGACTGTATACTGAAAAGTCAAACTTTGACTTTTTTGTCACAATCAAGGGTCAAGATTCATTTTTCATCAAAACATGCCAAATCATGAAACTTGTCCATCAAGAAATCAAGAAATGCAAATTAGGGTTTGAAATGAAGATTTTTCATAACTTATAATTTTTCTAAGTTATGAAAAACCCTAATTTTTTCCTAACTTTGCCCCACTTTCTCACCAAGATTCATTTGGATTCAAACAAAAGTAAAAACATGAAAGTTGTAGCTTGTTGCATAATCTACAACTTTGATTCACAAAGTTTCCCCAAATGAGGCTTGTATCTCAAGTTACAATTTTTTGAATAAGGGCTCTAAACCATTCTTAACTTAGTGAAATTTTAACCTATTTTGGCAAGGTTTTCTACCTAACTTCAAGGCCATTTTCCATACACTTCCACTTGGAATTTCAAGTTGAATTTCAAAGATGGATTGTAGTACACATTCCAAGCTTTCTAAAATGTCCAAGAACTCATCAAACAACCTCATAACTTGAGAGAATCGAATTTCACAATATGGCAAAAACTCACTTTTGAATTGATCATGTACATGTTCATAACTTAGGCCATTTTCAAGTCAGCATAGTTTGTGCTACATTACAGGTCCTAAAACCCTTTGACACTCAATAATTCAATGCAAAACCATTGTGCCAAGATGTTGTTCTAAGCATTTGGACATTACATAGAGAATTAACCCTTAATTAGAAAAAGCATTATTTCCATTTTGAAAAAGTAGAACTTTATGTCCATTTTGCAAATCTAAGTGGTACAGTCAAAATCTTCTAGGCACAAGTTATGAGACACATTGCACTGATCAAGGCCAAGGGTTGCAGCATGTTATGGGGGCCTGCATCAGTCTAGAACATCAACTTGCCTTTTGTTGCTTAAGAAAGAAGAAACATTGCATATCACATACCAACTCTCATATCAGCTTACAAACACTTAAGCAAACTTGTGAAACACATTCAAGAGATACCAACTGAGCTAGTACACGACCCTAACATCCCTCATACACTCCCATTCTCAGAATCACCTTCAAACTGCAAGAACAGGGCAGGGCCTGCAGTTTGAGTGCCATCTTTCATTCCTCTCAAGCTTTCTTGCCCAAACCAGTTCACACACCTTCCATACCATCTATGCAAGCTAACCAAAACCTAAAACACGACCTGTAATCCCTCTAACTGGTTCCACCATTTTCACTTTTATGATTTGCAGGTGAAGTGCTCTAGCACGATTCAAAAGCTTTCAAGACAAAGTAAACATTGTAATAGCATCCCTGGACCTCAAGGAAGCTATACCAATCATCACCTTGCACTGAAAGCTTCTCCATTGCCAGATAGAAGTTCAACTGAACAGGTAAGTTCATGAACTCGTATCTCTCTTATTAGGCATTGTTAGTTTTAGGTTTGTGAAGAAAACATGCCACAATCATTGCCCTGAACATGCCCATATAATTAGATTTTATTTATATTATGTGTGTTGCAAGAATTTTGAGTCTGAACATGGAAGAAAATCTAGGTCAGGATTTGGGGGAGAAGAAATTCTCTCTCATCTTAGAGAGTTAGATCAAGTTCTGCATATGGTTGGATTCGTCTCTTGATGTTGAACATTTTTTATGTTATGAGTTTTCATTAATAAGCCAGGAATCAAGATGTTTGAATCAGGGAACCAGGCGCGCGTTTTTTTGACATTGTTTGGCCAGAGGTTGAAGAAAGGTTATATGAGCTGGGCCTGTTTTTGTATTTCCTTTTCACACATTCTTTTTACTTCTGAACCCCCTAAGCCCATTTTCTTCATTTTAATGATTTTTTGACTTTTCTTTTTTTGGCTTGACTTATTTATTTTTCCTAATCATATAAAAAATATAAAAATAATTTTTTGTACCATTTTCCTATTTATTAGATATTTATTTGGTTAGACTAGTTATTTGAACATAAATAAGTAAATAGATATACTTTTATTTAAAAATGTTAAAATGGTGTAAATACATTTTTATTTTTATTTTATTTCATTTTATATTCTGAAAATATTTTATGTGAAATATACTTTTTTTTATGAAAACTAAATATTATTATTTTTGTGCATATTTAAAATAATTTGTAAATAATACAAATAAATACATATATATTAGTATACTTAGGATAAAATACCAAAAATATGCATATTTTTATTTTATTAATATTTAATACTAAAATTACATTTTTTACAAATATACTTCATTTTTATTTTATTTTTGTACACAAATAATAAATATTGTATATATTGAATAAATAATACATTTATTTAATAGAATTAGGGTTTTGCCCTAAACATGAAAAACTCAAAAAAATAATACTTTCCTTTTCTTTATTTTGACATGTAAAAATACCTTTTTTTTCATACATACAAAAACCATTTTTTGGAATCTTGCACATTTGTTCTATTTTATTTAATTTATGCAAATTAATCACCTTGTAAATAATTCAATATTGATGTAATAGTTTTAGGTTTAAATTCCTTGTCAAAATCCCCATTCGAACATTTGTACCCCCCTTCCCATATATGGCTTTGTAATAGCTTAGTAAATTTATTTTCGCACTTTATTGCTTTCTAATTATACCATGTTAGAATTAGGGTTTGTATGCGAAAAATAACGAAAAATAGTTTTGACCTAATTTCAAGATAAACAAGCATGAAAATGGACACACAAATCACACTTGCACCCCTAGGGTATTCCACTTGTTGCCTTTCAAAATTGGGCCATATTGCATGTTAGGTCTCTTTGGGCAAAACAAACAAATCAAATGATCATAGTCCCTCGATGACGCTTTCAAAATGTTGCCTAAACAAATGATCAAGTCCCTTAAAGAAAATTGCCCAAAGATACTTAGCACCATTGCAATTTTGGTCTAAACGATGACCCGTGCCCGTCCCTTTCACATCCTAATATGAGATTGTCCACCAAATACAATGGTGGAACAAACTTGTTAAGAGGGTTAAAACATAGCAATAATCTTTGAGAAATTTAGGAGTAGATAACCTCTTAGTTACTTGAATCAAACTTGCAAAAACAAAACACTTGCCTATTTTCTAAAACACACCTCACAACACTTTCAAAACAACTTTCAAAAACAAATGAAAACCTTTTCAAAAGACATACATCTTTGTATACATCCCAACATGGATCATTACAAAGGTTGCCACCACATTGGCTTCTTTTCAAAACATTTTCAAACCCACACACACAAGAGTACCATTTCAAATAATTGAAAACAAAAGGCAAGTGATCTAAGCAAGTAACTAAGAGCCCATGGATAACCATGGATAGAAAGGGTGATAATACCTTCCCTTTCTATAATCTACTCCCCGAACCCACGAAATATCTCAAAAGGTTTTTGCTGTGCTTTTTTAACCTTTCCTTTAGGATAAAATAAAAAGTCGGTGGCGACTCTTGCTCAACCGAAACATTTGCGAAAACAAACGCAAAACCTCAAGTCAGTTCTCCCACCGTATCACCGAACTGGCGACTCTGCTGGGGAAACTTTTGAAGTGGAGTAACCTTAGGGCTTAGAATCACCTTTGTTTTCAATTGTTTGCTTTGTTTGCTTTTATATTTGTGGGTTTTGTATCGGAGTTTCATAGATCCTAACCCGGATCTGGGAAATCCCCTTTTTAGGTAGCATAATCTGTGAGGGACCTGTCCGGCGTAGACCGACATGGGTGAAGCAGTGGCTACGTTGGTGTGGCACCTTGGTCTGTACCTATATCCCTTGTGTTGCAACGGGGAGAATATAGGTCTTCTAAGGAGTCATTAAACACCAACCAACCTTAGAACCCTAAATTGACCAACTTGGCCATTAGGACAGTAGCAGTATGCTACACTCATTGAGGCTAAAACTCTCGAGATGGTTCTGGCCGCAAGAAAAGATTGCGATGCTGGAGTTATGACCGATTGAGGGTAGCCAATGATTTGAGATCCTTTAGAACCCGGTTACTTTTGATAGGACAGGTTTTAACCAACAAAACTAAAAGAGGGTAACACCTAAACTTCAGGCTGGCCTGAAACCTAAGGGTGTCTTGTGTGACTTGTGTGCCTTATCATGTTTGCCTGTGTGGATACTTGTGGTGTGCTTCATCATAGCATCATGCCATCATACCATTGCATGCATCCTGTATAAAGGACTAACCCATTTCAAAGACAAAAAAGTTTCATCTTCGCTCTGTTTTGTAGGACATCATGATGCCCGTGCGTAGGAATACTATCCGGCTCAACTTTGTTCAACCACCAACTTTGCTCAAGGATTTGGTTGGTAGGATTCCAAACACTTCTTCCTTCATCAACAAACATGGTTCTCTCCTTGGCTTGATCACTGCAAAATGGGACCAACAACTGATAAGTGTTCTGACCCAGTTTTATGACCCCCTGTATCATTGTTTCACCTTTCAAGACTTCCAGCTGGTTCCTACCCTGGAAGAATTCTCTTATTTGCTTGGGATCCCTGTCTTGGAGCAAACTCCATTCACTGGTTTGGAAAAGACTCCTAGGCCTGAAGAGGTTGCTGCAGTTCTCCCCTTGACCAAAGAAGAGGTATTGGCTAACTGGGAAACTAGGAGTGGAGTTAAGGGCTTTTTGGTCAAATTTCTGGTTGGCAAGGCTAATGATTTCTGGAATGACTTGGACTTTAAGGCGTACGAGGATATTCTGGCTCTTTTGATCTATGGTCTGGTATTGTTTCCCAATCCTGACACCTTTATCAGTATCCATGTCATAAGGATCTTCATGTCTCGGAATCCTGTACCCACTCTTTTGGGTGATATCCTGCAACAACTCTATGCTCGTACTACTCGAAAATGGGGAACTCCGTGGTGTTGTGCTCCTTTGCTAGTGAGGTGGTTTATTTCGCACCTTCCTAAGTTCGTGCTGAAGAATGAAGAAGGAGAAGGTTGGGCTCGGAGGTTAATGACTCTCACAGATAATGACATCACTTGGACTCTCAAAGGTTTGGATGAGGTAGCTGTTATTGACCGCTGCGGAGAATACCCTAATGTTCCGTTGATTGGTATCCAAGGAGGAATCTATTATAATCCATGCTTAGCTCTCCGTCAGTTTGGAAGAGCCAGGGGAGTTGGGCCTCATGAAATGTTGGTTCCTCACTTCCATTTTGAGTTTCAGGCAGACAGTGACAAACTACGCCATGGATTCATTAAAGCTTGGGGAAGAATTCACAAAGCTGACCCACATGAGTTGGGACCAAAGACCTCTCTACCATTGGAACCCTATTGCAAATGGGTCCGCATCCGTGCTCATAGGTTAGGTATGCCATACGAAGCTGTCAGACCTGTCATTCTTGAGTCTCCTGATGAAGATGGGGTTCCTCCAACTGTCCTCCCTCCTCAGATACCTACTGATTTTGACACCATGAAGAGATCTTGGGCGCAGCTAAAGGAAGAACGGGATTTCTATCGGGAAAAGTTCAACGAGCAGGAGCGAAAGATTCAAAGGCTGACTAAGCAATTGGAGGAAGAGCGGGTCCTGAATAACTACATCAACACTGAGAAAAGGAGGCCATGGGAGCACTGATGGGCTTTGGATATTTCCTTTTATAGCTTTTATCTCCTTTCCAGTATTTCTCATTCCTGTAATGCCTAAGGGCAAGTTGTTGAACAATTGAAATTTTAATCTAATGAAGTGTGTTTCCCTTTTTGTCTACAAAGTTGAATCTTATTTGTCTTTGAAAACATAAAACATACGCATCTCATTGCACCATATGCATAACAGGTACCCTATTTCACAGGTTGCTTAATCTCCTTCGCTGTTTATTTTGAACAGTCATCATGAATCTAGACTCCTCCAGTGAGCAAGCAATCAAGGCCCTTCAGGCCCAAAGTGCACAATTTCAAGAGATGGTCCTAAGCCTGGCCCAAGGTCAGCAAGAGTTGAAGACTCTACTCCTGAAGAAGAAGAAGAAAAAGAGGACTGCGTTATTCAATACCGGACGCAGATTTAGGAACACACTCCATAATGAAGCCGATCCAGCTACTTCTTCTGCTGAGAAAGACAGTCCCCAAGGGGGAGGAGCTCCTAGTCCTGCAGTCTCTGACAATGAGACGGACTATAATGACGAACAATACCCACCTGCTGCTGACAGATACAAGCAATTGGAGGACCGCTTGAGCGCCATGGAGATTCAGAATGTGCCGGGGCTGGATTTCGGAGATTTGGGGTTATCTTCTGGGGTAGTAATTCCACACAAGTATAAGGCGCCTGCCTTCGCCAAATATGATGGGGTCTCCTGCCCAAAGCTGCATCTAAGGTCGTACGTGAGGAAGATCCAACCTTACACGGCGGATAAGAACCTTTGGATTCACTTCTTCCAAGATAGCCTTTCGGGGTCACAGCTTGAATGGTTCTACCAACTAGATGGAACTAGCATCCGACACTGGGAAGATTTGGCAACCGCATTCTACAGACAATATCAATACAATTCTGATCTCGCTCCTACGCGTACCCAACTTCAGGGTATGTCTCTAGGAACGGGCGAAGGGTTCAAAGAATATGCACAAAAATGGAGAGATTTGGATGGCAGGGTGCAGCCTCCATTGACTGATCGTGAGCTGGTTGATATGTTTCTAGGGACTTTGTCTGGTCCGTTTTTCAATCATTTGGTTGGTAACTCCTCCGCTGGGTTTACGGATTTGATTCTAACGGGTGAAAGAATTGAAGCTGGCATCAGGTCAGGAAAGATACAAAAAGCTGCCTCCACAAGTACTGAGAAGAGGCCTTTCAAGAAAGAAGCTAGTGCCGTCTATGGTCCTAGAAGACAAGTCAAGCCCGAAAGTCGCCAAGCCGTCAATGCTTTGGTCATTTCAAAACCTGTTGCTGCTCCTCAGCAGTACAATCAACAAAGAGGTGAAAGGCCCAAGAGGCAGTATACTCGGCTGAGTATGACCTTATCTCAAATTTTACCCCAAGTGTTATCAACCAACTTGGTGACCATCAAAGAAGCTCCTAAGGTCGTCAACACTGTGTCTCCTAAGTATAACCCAAATGCCCGTTGTGCTTATCATTCCGATAGCCCCGGGGATACTACTGATGATTGCTGGGCCTTGAGAAACAAAGTGCAAGATCTTATCAACGCGAAGGAAATTCAGTTTGAAGCGCCTGAGAGACCGAATGTTGTAACTGCTCCTATGCCCCAGCATAGAGTAAATGCCATTGAGGAAGAGTTGTATGCTGTTTCGGTGAATGATGTTGCTACCCCTCTTTTGAATGTTAAGAGGAACTTACTACTAGCCGGTTTATTTCCGGGTTGTAGTAAGGGTTGCCTCTTGTGTGCTGTTATCCCTACCGGTTGTCCACTGCTGAAATCACGCATCCAAAGCCTGATGGATAGCAAGGAAATTCTGTTCAAGAAAACTGTTGTTCCGTTTGTTTCCGTTGAAGAAATATCTGTTGTCACGATTTACAATCCTGCCAAAGCTCCCGTGAAGAAACCAGTCCAAATTATGTCTGTTGCACCCATTACTATTACTGTTCCGGGACCTCTCCCCTACGAGTCTGATAAGGCGGTCCCATGGCATTATGGGGCCGATGTGTATGTGCTTGGGGTGAAGCAGGAGTTCAACACCAGTATCAGTAACATCACTGGTCCCGCCAAGATTATCCGCAGTGGCAGGCTCTTCTCGCCTGACATTGCACCGCCAGTTATCCGAAAACCTCTCACCATCACACCCGCAAGTGTGCATGTTCCAGTTCAAATTCCTGTGTCTACTACTGCCGCCGAGTCCTCTGATACTCGGGGCAAAGAAGTTGCTACCGATTTGCCTGCCAGGACAGAGGCGCCAAAAAAGACTGCTGTAGAAGCCTCCCAACAAGAAATGGAGGAAATTCTTAAAATCATCAAAAAGAGTGACTTTAACGTTGTTGAACAGTTGGGGCATACTCCCTCCAAAATCTCTATGATATCATTACTGTTATGCTCAGAGGCCCATGCAAAAGCCCTGATTTCATTTCTGAAAATGGCCCATGTGCCGCAAGAAACCTCCGCGGATCAATTCACCGACTGTGTGGCTAATTTGACGGCTGACAATGGCTTGGGGTTCTCAGATGCTGACCTTACCGCCAAAGGGAAAAATCACAATGATGCCCTGCATGTTTCCATAGAATGCAGGGGCACTACTCTCGCACACGTGTTAGTGGATACTGGCTCTTCCCTGAATGTTTTGCCCAAGAAGGCATTGGATCGTCTGGATTGTGAGGGTTTGGAGCTGAAACCTAGTAACATCATTGTTAGAGCCTTCGACGATTTTAAGAGGATGGTGCACGGTGAGGTAGACATTCCTATTCGTGTGGGCTCCCATGTTTTCGACTCAACGTTCTATGTAATGGATATTCGTCCATCTTACTCCTGCTTGTTGGGACGACCCTGGATTCACAAAGCTGGGGCAGTAACTTCCACTCTACACCAAAAGCTCAAATACCCTGTCAAAGGGAAGATTGTTACTGTGCAAGGTGAGGAGGAGTACATGGTTAGTCACTTGAATTCATTCCGGTATATCGAGATGGATGGGGAGTTTATTGAAACCCCCTTTCAGCATTTTGAGGAAGTACCTCCAATTTTGGCATCAACTGAAGCAGTGGTTGAAGAAGACTTTCCGTTGAAGATGGCATCCTTGAAGGATGCCCGGGCTGTAATCGAGAAAGGCAATTGTGCGAACTGGGGTCAGCTTCCTGACTTCACTCAAAAGAACGACAAGTTTGGGCTAGGCTTTACTGCAGAGGCTCAGAGGGCTGTGCGCAAGGAAAAGATCAGAAAGGCTCCAGTGTTTATCACCAGTCCAAGGGTGAATGCTATTGAGGAGGATGTAGAGGAAGCAGAGTTTGACAGTTGGATCTACCCGACTACCAGCAACGGACCAAGCAACTGGACGACAAAGGATTTTACACCTATCACATTTGTCACGCAGTAATTATTTCTTTTGATTTTCAATTTGTAACGAACAATATGTTAAAACTTTGTTGGCTCGGTGTCCTACCCGGGGCATCGTGGCTCCATTTGTGAGGGCTTTTTGTATGACATTTCCATATATCATCAATCAAAACATTGGACGTTTGTTGCATTTCAAATCTCGTGCTCTTTTCTTTCTGTGTTATATATTGCAAAACAGCTATATTTACACACACTCACTTATACAGGTTTCAATCCACTCTGGATCTCACTGATAACAGCTCTGCTACCGCCAGTTATGACTTCGAGAATCCGATCAACTTGGCCGAAGACGAAGGTGAAGATGATTGTGAAGTGCCTGGTGAACTCGCAAGACTGCTACTCCAGGAAGAGAGGGCAATTCAACCACATGAAGAGCCGGTGGAAACAATTAACCTGGGTACGGAGACAGATAGGAAATAAGTCAAGATTGGGGCTAATCTAGAGCTCAGCGTGAAGCAACGATTGATCCAGATGCTACATGATTACATGGAGATCTTTGCTTGGTCCTATGAAGACATGCCTGGTTTGGATGCCGACATTGTAGTTCATCACCTGCCAACCAAGGAAGACTGCCGTCCGGTAAAGCAAAAGGTCCGCCGGATGCGCCCAGAGATGTCTGAAAAGATTAAGGCTGAGGTTATGAAGCAATTCGATGCCGGGTTTCTAGCGGTAACTTCTTATCCTCAATGGGTGGCCAATGTGGTACCGGTACCGAAGAAGGACGGTAAAGTCAGAATGTGTGTCGACTACAGGGATTTGAACAGGGCAAGCCCCAAAGATGACTTCCCCTTACCTCACATCGACGTTCTTGTTGACAATACTGCTCAACACAAGGTGTTCTCCTTCATGGATGGTTTTTCATGGTATAATCAGATCAAGATGGCTCTGGAAGATATGGAAAAGACTACCTTTGTGACTCAGTGGGGCACCTTCTGTTACAAGGTCATGCCATTCGGGTTGAAAAATGCTGGGGCAACCTATCAACGTGCCATGGTTGCTTTATTTCATGATATGATCCATCATGAGATTGAGGTATACGTTGATGACATAATTGCAAGGTCTCAAACTGAGGAGGAGCACCTTGATCATCTGAGGAAGCTATTTGACCGACTGAAGTTATATAAGCTGAGGTTGAATCCCAACAAATGCACCTTTGGGGTAAGGTCCGGAAAATTGCTAGGTTTCATTGTAAGTGATAAAGGTATTCCGGTGGACCCTGCCAAAGTAAAAGCCATACAAGAGATGCCAACTCCAAAGACAGAGAAAGAAGTCAGAGGCTTCCTGGGACGACTGAATTACATTGCCCGATTCATCTCACATCTGACTGCTACTTGTGAGCCAATCTTCAAATTACTGAAGAAAGATCAAGTAGTACGCTGGAACGATGAATGTCAGGCTGCCTTTGAAAGGATAAAGGAATATCTCCAAGAGCCACCCATTCTTATGCCACCAGTGGAAGGAAGACCTCTGATACTATATTTAACAGTACTTGACAATTCAATGGGGTGTGTGCTGGGACAGCATGACGAGTCCGGACGAAAAGAGCACGCCATTTATTACTTGAGAAAAAAGTTTACCGACTGTGAGTCTCGTTACTCACTGCTTGAGAAAACTTGCTGCGCTCTAGTATGGGCTGCTCGCCGGTTGAGACAGTATATGCTAACTCACACCACTTTTTTGATTTCAAAGATGGATCCCATCAAGTACATATTCGAAAAGCATGCTCTATCTGGGAGAATAGCGAGATGGCAAATGATCTTAACAGAATATGATATCCAGTATATAACTCAGAAAGCAATTAAAGGAAGTGTACTGGCAGATCATTTGGCACACCAACCTGTGGACGATTACCAATCATTGAACTTTGAATTTCCAGACGAGGATATCATGGTAGTAACTGACTGTGAAGTACCTGGACCGGATGAAGGACCTGAGGAAGGATCCCGATGGTCTATGCATTTTGACGGAGCCTCGAACGCTTTGGGTAACGGCATCGGCGCTGTGATCATATCCCCTAAAGGTACTCATACTCCACTCACCGCCCGGCTGTGTTTCAACTGCACCAACAACATGGCAGAGTATGAGGCATGTATCATGGGTCTTCAAGCTGCAATCGACTTAAGGATCAAGTTTCTGAGTGTCTTCGGAGATTCCGCTCTCGTGATCAATCAGATCAAAGGCGAGTGGGATACGAAACACCCAAATCTTATTCCTTACAAGGAGTATGTGTTGACTTTGCTTCCCCACTTTAAAGAGATAACTTTTGAGCACTACCCAAGAGAGGAGAATCAGTTAGCGGACGCACTAGCTACGATGTCTTCAATGTTCAAAGTCAAATGGGACAATGAGGCTCCCCGGATCATTATCTAGAAGTTGGACGAACCTGTATACTGCTGCGATCTTGAGGCCGAAGAGGTAACTGAAAAACCCTGGTATCATGAGGTGAAGAGATATTTGGAAGCTCAAGAATACCCCGAAGGCGCATCGGTCAATGACAAGAAGTTTCTGAGAAGGTTTGCGGAAAAATTCTTCCTCAGCAACGGCGTTCTCTACAAACGAAATCATGATTCAACTCTACTGCATTGTGTGGATAAGGCTGAAGCAGAGAAGATCATGGTAGAACTGCATGAAGGTACATTCAGAACACATTCCAGTGGACACACCATGGCAAAGAAAATCCTTCGGGCAGGATATTTCTGGTCCACAATGGAAGCCGACTGTTACCAACATTCACGAACTTGTCATAAATGCCAGATCTATGCTGACAAGGTGCATATTCCTCCAGTTCCTCTGAACGTCCTGACGGCACCTTGGCCTTTTGCAATGTGGGGCATTGATATGATCGGTGAGATCCGACCGACGGCATCCAACGGGCATCGCTTCATCTTGGTAGCGATTGATTACTTCACGAAATGGGTTGAGGCAGCTTCCTACGCCACAGTAACCAAGAGCGTCGTGGCACGTTTCATCCGGCATAATCTGATCTGTCGGTACGGCGTCCCGGAAAGAATCATTACGGACAATGGTACCAATCTTAACAACAAGATGATCATTGAGCTCTGCGAGCAATTCAAGATACAGCACCACAACTCTTCTCCCTATCGGCCGAAGATGAATGGGGCTGTAGAGGCAGCTAATAAGAATATCAAGAAAATCGTGCAGAAGATGACAGTGACCTACAAAGATTGGCACGAAATGTTACCATTTGCTCTTCATGGGTACCGTACCTCAGCAAGGACGTCAACCGGGGCAACACCCTTTTCCTTGGTCTATGGCATGGAGGCAGTCCTGCCAATCGAAGTCCAGATACCCTCTCTCCGGATAATGAAGGATGCAGACTTGAATGAAGATGACTGGATCCAGACTCGACTTGATCAATTAAATCTGATTGACGAAAAGAGACTCACCGCTATCTGTCATGGTCAGACGTATCAAAAACGGATGATCAGGGCATTTAACAAGAAAGTCAGACCACAAGAGTATCAAGTTGGGGACCTGGTAATCAAGCGCATCATCCTTCCTCAAAGTGATCCCCGGGGCAAGTGGACCCCTACATACGAAGGGCCATTTGTGGTTAAACATGTGTTCTCAGGAGGAGCCATGATCCTAACCACCATGGATGGTGACGACCTTCCTCACCCCGCCAATGCAGACATAGTGAAAAGATACTACGCATGAATAAAAAGACCCGTTAGGTTGACATACCTAGGCAAAAATAAGGGCTTCCCGGCGAACCAAAAGGGTTCGGGCAAAAATAAGGGATGAAATGAAAAAATCTATACACCCGGCAAGTCGAAAACCTGAAAAGGCGGCTTGGGCAAAAATGGGTATCCCGGTGGACTGAAAACCCGAAAGGGTAGTCCAGGAAAAAGTTAGGGATAAAGCGTAACACTATGTCTCTTTGGATCACTTCGCATCCGGAATTCGGCATCAACTATCTGGCTCAGATTTCGGCATCAACCAATCAGCTTCATCTTCAACTAGGCAGCAAAGTGATGAGACGCTTGGAGACATAAAGGCGATAGTAGGGTTGGAACCCAGTGGGATTGTTCACATAGCTGTTTTGTTTTCTTTTCAAAATTGTATAAACTTTATGTTATTCGGTGGCGTTCTCTTACTAGGATGTCGGCCTCTTGTACAAAAAACGCCTATTTACAGGCAAATTTCAAAATCAATACAAGTTCACTTTTCCAAACAAATTGCCAATTGTTTTTCCTTTTTCTGTTTTGTCTTGCGAAGAATGTCCAATGTTCATTTTGATATATGCATTTGACATTAAATTGCTAATTCATAAATACTTGCATATGAAACAAAAGACTAGTTACAGGTGACATCAGAAGTAGGGGCAATGTAGAATTGTCCAGGCAGTCTAGTTGCTTTGTCCGCCAGGGTACCAAGGTAGATTCAACTGAAGAATGTGACCAAGTTATCTCAACTCCCCACAGAGTAAGACAAGAATCAGCAATACCCTCCCAGGGAAGATTTAGTCTATCATCAGCCCTACAATAGACACCCTGTTCACCTAGCAAGTCAGCAATACCCTCCTCCAGAAGAGTTAGTCTACGGTCAGCCTAAAGGAAGTTGGGTAGCCCCAGAAGATATCAACATTCCCCAGCGGAGTATAGGCATTCATCAGCAAGCATCCCCGACAGTCTTGATCTAAGATTGTTCTCCGGCGGAATACAGACACCCCAGTGGAACCATTTACCAGTACAGTCTGAAGGTTTCCCCAGGAAAGTGGAATTCATATCCCCGGCAGGTCTTGAAGCTTATCCCTAGTAGATTCTGGAAGCTCGTCCCTTGTAGAGTACGGACGTCTCTCTCGAGCTTTATTCAAAGTTATTCCTCACAAGGGCTTATAATTGGGTTATCCTCAGCTAATTGCCACGGAAGATCGCCCTCGGAAAAGTTCTTCCTATCCCCAGCGGAGTTCATCAAAGTTCCCCAGCATAACTTATCAACAGAATCCCCAGCGGAATTTATCATTGTTATCCCCAATGGAGTCCATCATCGAAATCCTCAGCGGAGCTCTCATCAAAACTTCAACGAAGTATCTCTTCCCACAGAGTATTTCCCCTCAGAGTAATCTCTCCAACAAGTTTATTCCCCAACGGAGTCATCTTCTCCTACCGGTGTATTCTTGCAAACATCATCCCTAGAGGAAGCGAAGAACTTTACTTTTCAACGTCAGCCCAGGATTTAATTCCCCGGCCGGTCGTCAAGGATTTATTTTCCTAGACGAAAATACATTCATAAACATTTCACATTTCATACATCTTGTTTACATACATGATATGTTAGAACAAAGTTTGAATCTACTACCCTATATTTAAGTTTTGATGATAACAAAGTGAAAAGATATATTATGTATATGATTCATGTATGAACTATCTACTGCCTAAAATTATTAAGTTCTGACTTGCAGATACTCTGATTGATATAAGCAAGATCACATCTAATCAGCATCAGAATTTGGTTCCTGACATCAGCATCAGAAGTTGCCATATCAGAATGTCAGAATCAGATGATCAATCACGTATATACTGAAGCCTGATGAACAAGACTGCGCTCAATACTCTGATAAAGAAACACAACAGTTCATCAGCAGCGAAGCAGAATCAGAATGAGCCAAACCAGAACTTGCATTAAGTAAGCAACGGTACTGTGCATTGAAAGCAAATTAATACCAATGGCCTCATTCCAGACAAGATCTGCTCGATAAGGAAAGTTTGTTAATAGCATTGAATCAAGAATATTGCATCCAACGTTCAACATCTCAGTGCTATATAAACAAGACTTTGAAGATTGAAATGGCTAATGCTCTCCAAATCTTTACACGCATAAAAGCTGATCAAAATCTTCTTTCTCTCAGTTTTGCTAAACACTACACATTCTGATATTCTATCATTGTTTAGCAATCTAGTTTCTAAGCTTTAATTTGTGTATACATCACAGTTGTGATACAGTTTTTGTAGAAAACATTCACACACTTAGATTTGATTTCTTTGTAAGAAAATGTTGCCTTGACAAACCGGGTTGTGGTTTGCATCAAGAAGGCTTTAGCAGTTGTTAAAGCAGTCTGTAATATTCAGTTGAATATAGTGGATTAAGACCTCGTTGGAGAGAGGCGAAATCACCTTGACGGGTGGACTGGAGTAGTTTGAGATCAAACGAACCAGGATAAAAATATCTTGTTCATTGCATTAGATTTCAGTTTTACAATTCAACCCCCCCTTCTTGTGTTTTTCACTACTTCAATTGGCATCAGAGCGCCTGGTTCTGAGCTAAAACACTTAACCGTGTCAGTACAAGATCCAACGTCAGAAAAACACAATGGCAGGAAACAATTCTCACATCAGCAATGACAACAATGAGGACAGAGACAGATTCAGCGGCAAACCTCCAGTCTTTGATGGAGAAAACTTTGATTACTGGAAAGACATAATTGAAAGCTTCTTTCTAGCACATGATGCTGATCTGTGGGATATGGTGACAGATGGATACACGCACCCTGTGAATGCAAGCGGTCAGAAGATTGATAGAAAAACAATGTCTGACCAAAAAAAGCGTGACTTCAAGAATCACCACAAGGCCAGAACCATCCTCCTCAGCGCCATCTCCTATACTGAGTATGAAAAGATCTCCAACAGAGACACAACAAAGAACATTTTTGACTCACTCAGAATGACGCATGAGGGCAACGTTCAGGTCAAAGAAACTAAAGCTCTGGCGCTCATTCAGAAGTATGAGGCGTTCAAAATGGAAGAATCTGAATCCATTGAAACAATGTTCTCAAGATTCCAGATTCTGGTAGCTGGTCTCAAGGTTCTGGACAAAGGATACTCTACTGCTGACCATGTCAAGAAAATCATCAGAAGTTTACCCAAGCAGTGGAGACCAATGGTTACAGCTCTGAAGCTAGCTAAAGATCTCAACAAAATCACTCTGGAGGAACTTATCAGCTCCCTCAGAAGTCATGAGATAGAGCTAGAAGCTGATGAGCCTCAGAAGCAAGGTAAGCCTTTAGCATTAAAATCTAACAACAAATTTGAGTCTAAAGTTTTGCAGGCAGTTGAAGAAACATCTGATGGATCCTCATCAGAAGAAGACGAACTCTCCCTCCTCTCCAGAAGAGTAAATCAACTGTGGAAGCAAAGACAAAGGAAGTTCAGGAATCCCAGAAGATCTGATCAGAACGAGTCTTCTTCCAGATACAGAAGGACAGATTCTTCCTCTGGATACAGAAGATCTGAAGGCTCCTCCAGTAGCAAAAAGCCAAACACCAAGGACATCATCTGCTATGAGTGCAATGAGCAAGGACACTATAAGAGTGACTGCCCAAAGCTTCAGAGGGAAAAGCCCAAAAAGAAGTTTGGAAGAGAGAAGAAGAAAAGTCTCATGGCTACATGGGATGACTCTGACTCGTCTGAAGCTGACTCAGAATCAGATGATGAGAGGGCAAACATAGCTCTCATGGCTAACATCTCAGAAGATAGTGAAGCTTCTGAATCAGACTCAGAATCAGATACTGAAGAGGTATTTCCTAACTTTGCTGTTAACTTTACAAAGGCTGAACTTGCAGAAAGCCTCAATGAGATTCTGGAACGGTATCAGCAAATTAGAGTTAAATTCAGAGACCTGAAAAGGAATCTTGAATCTGACTCTAATAAGACTGAGAGTCTCATATTGGAGAATTCTGAGCTGAGAAATAAGATTTCAAAATTAGAAAACACCTTACAAAACTCTCAGAAGGAACCAATTTCTGAAACTCCCAGCAACGCTGATGAGATCATCAAGGAGTATGATCACAGTTTCCAGAAGTTCCTAGCTAAAAGCATAGATGGAAGCAAAATGGCTTCAATGATCTATGGAGTTAGCAAAAACGGCAGGAAAGGAATAGGATACCAAGGTAAGGTTCCTACACCAAAGAATGTCATGGACTTAACCATTAAACACACTCCTCTGAATTCACACTTTGTGTATGGTCACACACATGATATTAAATACACTAGCAGTAAGCACTCTGTGAAACCAAAATTCAACCAGAGTTTTGGTAAAACTAACAAATCAGGACCCAAGAAAATCTGGGTACCTAAGGATAAAATAATACATGTTGCAGATATCTTTAGCAGCAAGTCAGAAACACCAGTCATGGTACCTGGACTCTGGCTGCTCACGACACATGACGGGAAGAAGGCATATGTTCCAAAGCCTGGAACTTAAGCCAGGAGGCCACGTTGGCTTTGGAGGCAATCAGAGGGGAAAGATAATTGGCTCTGGAACTGTAGGTAATGGAAATCTTCCCTCTATTAATAATGTTCTGCTAGTAGATGGATTGATGCATAATCTGTTATCCATAAGTCAATTAAGTGATAACGGTTATGATATAATCTTTAATCAAAAATCATGTAAAGCTGTTAGTCAGAAAGATGGGACTATCCTGTTTAATGGTAAGAGGAAAAACAACATTTACAAAATCAAACTTTCTGAACTAAAGAGTCAGAATGTAAAATGCCTTCTGTCTGTTAACAACGAGCAGTGGATCTGGCACAGAAGATTGGGGCATGTTAGTATGAGAAGAATATCTCAGATTAACAAACTCAATCTGGTCAGAGGACTTCCTAATTTGAAGTTCAATTCAGATGCTCTGTGTGAAGCATGTCAGAAAGGAAAGTTTGCAAAACCTTCTTTTAAATCCAAAAATGTTGTTTCTACCTCTAAGCCATTAGAACTTCTGCACATTGACTTATTTGGACCAGTTAAAACTGCTTCAGTCAGTGGTAAGAAGTATGGGTTAGTAATCGTAGATGACTATAGCAGATGGACATGGGTAAAGTTCTTAAGACACAAGGACGAGTCACACTCTGTGTTTGTTACCTTCTGTAACCAAGTTCAGAATGAAAAGGATCTTAGAATCGTTAAAGTCAAAAGTGATCATGGTGGAGAATTTGAAAACAAAGATTTTGAGTCATTCTTTAATGACAGAGGCATTCTGCATGATTTATCTTGTCCTAGAACTCCCCAACAAAATGGAGTTGTAGAACGAAAGAACAGAACATTGCAAGAAATGGCCAGAACCATGATCAATGAGACAAATGTTGCTAAGACCTTCTGGGCAGAGGCAATAAACACAGCGTGCTACATTCAGAATAATCTCAATAAGACCTATTCTGGAAAAGACTCCATATGAATTGTGGAAGAACAGAAAGCCCAACATTTCATATTTTCATCCATTTGGATGTACTTGCTTTATATTAAATACAAAGAATTATTTGAACAAGTTTGACTCTAAAGCACAGAAGTGTATTATGTTAGGATACTCTGAACGCTCAAGAGGGTACAGAGTATACAATACAGAAACACAGATTGTGGAAGAATCAATCAGTGTTCGTTTTGATGATAAGCTTGACTCTGAAAAGTCAAAGCAGAATGAAGTTTTTGCAGGTATGGAAATTGAATTTACAGGTTCTGAAGACAAGTCATCAGAAGCTCTCAACACAGACACTCCTTCAACATCTGAAAGGAGCACTGCTAGCAATCCTACAACAGCTGCTGATCAACCTCAGAAGAGATTACCCAGAAGCAGCTTGGATCACCCAGAAGAGACTATCTTAGGAAGAAAGGAAGATCCAATCAGAACAAGAGCAAGCTTCAGAAACTCTGAAGAAACTCTTATGGGACTTGTGTCTCTGATTAAACCTTCTTCTATTGATGAAGCACTTCTGGATAATGACTGGATTCTGGCAATGCAAGAAGAGATGAATCAATTCACCAGAAACGACGTATGGGATCTCGTTCCCAGACCAAAAGGATTCAACGTCATTGGAACAAGATGGGTGTTCAGAAACAAGCTAAATGAACAAGGTGAAGTCATCAGAAACAAGGCACGACTGGTTGCACAAGGTTATAGTCAGCAAGAGGGGATAGACTATACAGAAACCTTTACCCCAGTCGCCAGGTTAGAATCCATCAGACTTTTTATTTCATTTGCTATTAATAGAGGCATCACTCTGTATCAGATGGATGTCAAAAGTGCATTCTTAAATGGCTATATAGAAGAAGAAGTTTATGTACACCAACCCCCTGGTTTTGAAAATACAAAACATCCAGAACATGTTTTCAAACTAAAGAAGTCACTATATGGTCTGAAACAAGCTCCCAGAGCTTGGTATGAAAGGCTGAGTAACTTTCTATTAGAAAATGAATTCACCAGAGGGAAAGTGGACACTACTCTATTCTGTAAATCAGTTAAGAATGACATCTTAGTCTGTCAAATTTATGTTGATGATATTATTTTTGGTTCTACTAATCCTTCTCTTGGAAGAAAATTTGCTAAGTGTATGCAGGCAGAATTTGAGATGAGCCTCATGGGGGAACTGAAATTCTTTCTAGGAATTCAGATCAATCAAACTCCAGAGGGAACTTACATTCATCAGAGCAAATACATCAGAGATCTTCTGAAGAAATTTGACCTCTCAGAATGTAAGCCATCAAAGATTCCAATGCATCCCACGTGCATTCTGGAAAGAGAAGAGGTAAGCAAAAATGTAGAACAGAAAGTCTACAGAGGTATGATTGGTTCTCTCCTCTATCTGACTGCTTCAAGACCTGACATATTATTCAGTGTTTGTATTTGTGCTAGATTCCAATCAGATCCTAGAGAATCTCACTTAACAGCTGTTAAGCAAATTTTCAAGTATCTGAAAGGTACTACTAATCTGGGTTTGTTTTTATAGAAAATCTAGTGATTACAGATTAGTAGGCTACTGCGATGCTGATTTTGCTGGAGACAGAGTGGAACCTAAAAGTACTTCTGGAAGCTGCCAGTTTCTGGGAGAAAATCTGATCTCTTGGTCCAGCAAAAGGCAATTAACAATTGCGCTATCAACAGCAGAAGCTGAGTACATAGCAGCAGCAGGATGTAGCACACAAATGCTCTGGATGAAAAGTCAGCTTGAAGACTTCCAGATTTTTGAGAGTAACATTCCTATACTCTGTGATAATACTTCTGCTATTTGCTTAAGTAAGAATCCCATTTTACATTCTAGAGCTAAACATATAGAAATAAAACATCACTTCATTAGGGACTATATTCAGAAAGGAATTTTGAACTTAAAATTTATAGATACAGACCATCAATGGGCTGATATCTTTACTAAACCCCTTTCAGAAGATAGGTTTAATTTCATTCTGAAACATCTCAGCATGAAAGTCTGTCCAGAGTGAAAACGTTTTAATTCCATATATTTACCTTCATAATGTAATTGTTTTACTGTGAACTTCTGATCAATCTTCTTTCAGAAAGATAGAACATGCAGATTGTATCAGATGCAAGTCTAAAGATCTGAGAGTCTAAGCTCAAAGACAGACGTGTTGATCACTACATCAAACAAGTGTCATCCAATCATCAGCAAATCTCTGAAGCAGAACGCGTGCACGCTTCTGAGAAGGCAAAGCGCTGATTGGGTGCATTGAGACACATGTCTGGTAACCGTTTTAAGTATCTTTCTCAAATCCCCCAAAATCAGCAAACATTTAATGAAAAGTAATCATGCTTTTAAAACGCAATCATGATTTTTCTCTTTCTTAAAAAATGTTTATCTTTTCAAAATATTCTGAAACTCTATTTAAACACTTGAACCTCTCATTCTAATCCTTTACAGTTTCTCACTAATACTCAAAGCATTTCTCTGCATTTTTTTTCTGTGTTCATCTCTTGCAAAACCCTTTTTTCTCAGTTTCTTCTCAAAATCCTTTTAGTGTGAACATGGCAACCTCCAGCAGTGCTTCTGCAGGTCCTCAGAAGAAAGCATCATCTGAGCAGTATCAAGTGCCATTCAGAACACTCCTCACTCCTGTGAAGAATCTTGAAGTGCTTTCTGAATTAATCATTGATTTTGGAAGCTTGAAGGAGAACAGTTTTGACCTAACTGAAGAAGTTAGGGCACAAAAGTGGGAAAGGTATTTTGACAGGTTGGTTGGACCAACATTCCCTATGTTAGTCAAGGAATTCTGGATTCATGCCAAGGCTTCAACACATCTAGTCACCTCCTTCGTTATGGGGAAGAAGATTGTGATCACTGAGGATCACATTGCAAGGTTAATCGGTTACAGTGGCGGTGGCGTCCGTTGTGTGGACATGGCTGAAAGATGTGCTGATGTGGGCGTGATAGCTGCAAGGATTTTCACCCATGGGGTGCCCAGCAACAAGATCAAAGATCTGAAAGATCATTACAGAGTTTGGGCTAAGATAATTCTGGGGTGCTTCAACCACAGGAAGCCAACCAGTTCACCTGATTACATAAATGTGGATCAGCAGTTTCTGATCTACTTTATTGATCAGAAGGTAAAAATCAATTTGGCTCATTTTCTGTTCAACCACCTCAGAACAAGTGTGAAGGAAACCAGGGAAGAAGAAAGAACCAAGAGGGATTGGATACCCTTTGGAAGGTTGATATCAGATATTCTGACAGAGAATAGGCTGATAGAGCATCTGATAGAAGCTCAAGAGCTAAGCACCATTGAACCAACAATTGGGAAACCTCTGAACGCAAAGAACTTAAAGAAGATGAAGTTGATAGAGAATATCCAAAAGGAACCCAGAGCTACTCCTATTGCTGATATCACCAGCAGAAGAGTTCCTCTGAGTGACTTTCCTTTATTTTCTGAAATAGAATCCAAACCAGAGGTGGTTCTCAGGTACTTGGATGCGTGCAAGGCAGATGGTACAGATCCAAATATGATTATCAAAGCTCTGCATCAACCTCAGCAAGAAGTGACTCTGAAGAAGACGAAGAAGAGGAAGGCACCTTCAAAAGGATCATCCCAGCAGACACCCAAGAAAAGAGGTAATTTATGTGCTGCTTCTGTTTTAAATTCTTCTACTATTCCAGCATCTATTCCTCCTCAAACCTCTCATAGAATCTCAATCCCCATCCCTACCATAGATGAAACTGTACCAGAAGAGGACCCTTCTGAGGCATTAAAACTCAGAAGACCCAGAACCAAACATCCCAAACCAACAATCTCAACAACATCAGCTATTGACAAAGTGCTGTCTGACATTGATCAACACACTTTTGATCACTCCACCAATCTAAACTCTGAACCACAAATTGTTCCTCCTCCACAACCAGAACCACAATAATCCGCTGAAGAACCAGAACAACAACAACCACTCTCATCAATTCCAGAAGAACCCCTTATCCCTGAACAACCAGAAATTCCAACTCCTTCTCCTCAACCATCTGAACCTCATTCACCTCAACCATCACCTCTGGCAATCCAGCTGCCAGGTGGAACAACTATCACCTTAGCACAATTGCCATCCTCACCAGAATCTACACCACCAAATACTCCCAAAACACCACCCAGTCCAATCATAATCTCTGATTCTGAAACTCCATCTCCAAAACAAACTGCTGCCCAGAAAACCTCTGAAAACCCCAGCAGGACCTTGATAGACTTAACCAGTCTTGACCGTCTTGCTGATATGAAACATAAAATTGCCATCCCAAAACCAAAACAACCAGATGTTGGCTCTGGTATTATGAATTTTGAAACAGGTGTACAACAATGGATTACTTCTTTGAAGCAAGTCTGTCCTGGAATGATTGACCCAGCTGCTTCTGATCAGCTCTGGTCACAATTCAGACTTTGGGTACGTGCTGAAGCCCTCAAGTTGCAGGATATCAACTATGAGCAGGCACAACAGAATTTCAGCAAGCTTCTGAATGAAGTTGGAAGTCAGCTTCTGAAAGAAGACGTGCTCCCTCTGGATAGTGAACCTTGGTCTGAGAAACAGCTAACTTCAAAGGTGAAACAAGAAGAAGACAAAACCATTCAAGCTGAAGAAAGTCAAGCAGAAGATGTTGCAAAAAGCTCTCAGAAGCTTCCTGCTTCTGATGCTTCTCAAGCTGCCTTGGACAGGCAGACTCTGGAAGAACTAAAGCTGAATGACATGCGTCTGCAGCAGAGAATGGATGAAAACGACCAGAAGATGAAAGAAAGAATGGATGTGCAGGATAGCAAGATTGACACTGTTGTCAGCATGGTGCACAAGCAGAATGAGACTGCTGATCAGATCAAAGCCATGCTGGAGAACCTGTTCACACACTTGCCTCCTCAACCTTAGTCTTTTTTCATTCATGTCTTTTTCATGTTTTCTTTGATTTTCTGATGTACTATTTGAATATGTTTTCTTAATTGTTTTAGCACTCACCTACACTTTTTGATTGCTGACAAAAAGGGGGAGAACAAGAATGATATTTTAAGCAATAACGGTTAACTAAGACAGAAATTCTCAAACATTCTAACTCTATTACTTGAAAATGTTTTTTCTGTTTTGCTTAAAGTCTACAGGTACAAGGAAGCTCCTGGACACTCTGAAGACCAAAAGCTATGAAGCTCTGATCACTATGAAGCTCTGATCCGCTCTGAGACTCTGATCCAAAGCAAAGCTCTGACAAGAAAAGCTCTGATACGCTGATCTGAAGCTCTACTCTGATATGCTGATCCAAAGCTTCTGATAGTCAAAGACTCTGATACTCTGATGTTCAAAGAAAGGCAAAAAGATTTGATCCTGAAGAACACTTTTAATCAAAGGGAAGTAATAAACTCAGGGGGAGTATCTCTCAACTCTGATATCTTTTTACTCCTTATCTTTTTACCTCTTACGCTGATGCATCTCTCTGATACCTTTTCACATTATTTTCATTTAAAAATATCTAGTTTTTGTCATCATCAAAAAGGGGGAGATTGTTAGAACAAAGTTTGAATCTACTACCCTATATTTAAGTTTTGATGATAACAAAGTGAAAAGATATATTATGTATATGATTCATGTATGAACTATCTACTGCCTAAAATTATTAAGTTCTGACTTGCAGATACTCTGATTGATATAAGCAAGATCACATCTAATCAGCATCAGAATTTGGTTCCTGACATCAACATCAGAAGTTGCCATATCAGAATGTCAAAATCAAATGATCAATCACGTATATGCTGAAGCCTGATGAACAAGACTGCGCTCAATACTCTGATAAAGAAACACAACAGTTCATCAGCAGCGAAGCAGAATCAGAATGAGCCAAACTAGAACTTGCATTAAGGAAGCAACGGTACTGTGCATTGAAAGCAAATTAATACCAACGGCCTCATTCCAGACAAGATCTGCTCGATAAGGAAAGTTTGTTAATAGCATTGAATCAAGAATATTGCATCCAACGTTCAACATCTCAGTGCTATATAAACAAGACTTTGAAGATTGAAATGGCTAATGCTCTCCAAATCTTTACACGCATAAAAAATGATCAAAATCTTCTTTCTCTCAGTTTCGCTAAACACTACACATTCTGATATTCTATCATTGTTTAGCAATCTAGTTTCTAAGCTTTAATTTGTGTATACATCACAGTTGTGATACAGTTTTTGTAGAAAACATTCACACACTTAGATTTGATTTCTTTGTAAGAAAGTGTTGCCTTGACAAACCGGGTTGTGGTTTGCATCAAGAAGGCTTTAGCAGTTGTTAAAGCAGTCTGTAATATTCAGTTGAATATAGTGGATTAAGACCTCGTTGGAGAGAGGCGAAATCACCTTGACGGGTGGACTGGAGTAGTTTGAGATCAAACGAACCAGGATAAAAATATCTCGTTCATTGCATTAGATTTCAGTTTTACAATTCAACCCCCCTTCTTGTGTTTTTCACTACTTCATGATAAAGTGCATACAACACTATCTCATTTTGAACATCATGACATCATGCATTTCATACATCATGACATTGCATACAACTGATGTTTTTCCTTTTCAGGGAAAAAGACAACCCAAAAGACAACTACTTTCAACTGTCAGTTTCCAGATTCGATTCCTGTATCTAGCCAGGGCACATCTGTGAGCGATCAGTTTCCAGATTCGATTCCTGTATCCAGCCAGGGCATATTTGTTGACAACAATTCCATATTCGATTCCTGTATCCAGCCAGGGCACATCTGAAGAGTTTGAAGATTCGATTCCTGTATCCAGCCAGGGCATATCTATTGACGACTATTTTCATATTCGATTCCTGTATCTAGCCAGGGCACGTCTGAAGAGTTTGAAGATTCGATACCTGCATCCAGCCAGGGCATATCTTTCAACTGTCAGTTTCCAGATTCGATTCCTGTATCTAGCCAGGGCACATCTGTGAGCGATCAGTTTCCAGATTCGATTCCTGTATCTAGCCAGGGCATATCTGTTGACAACAATTCCAGATTCGATTCCTGTATCCAGCCAGGGCACATCTGAAGAGTTTGAAGATTCGATTCCTGTATCCAGCCAGGGCATATCTGTTGACGACTATTTTCAGATTCGATTCCTGTATCTAGCCAGGGCACGTCTGAAGAGTTTGAAGATTCGATACCTGCATCCAGCCAGGGCATATCTATCAACTGTCACAATTCCGGATTCGATTCCTGTATCCAGCCAGGGCATATCTGAAGAGTTTGAAGATTCGATTCCTGTATCCAGCCAGGGCATATCTGCTGACAACTAATTCCAGATTCGATACCTGTATCCAGCCAGGGCATATCTGCTGACAACTAATTCTAGATTCGATACCTGCATCAAGCCAGGGCATATCTGCATGAAGAGATCGAAGATCAACACCTGTAACAAGCCAGGAAAACATCTGTCTTTCTCAAAATACACAAGTTCTCGCTAAGGAATCTCTTATGCGATCAACACTTCCAAATGGCATCTATAAGCCCATTCCCGACAAGGTTCGGTCACGCCTTCAGATGGCATCTATAAGCCCATCTCCCTATCCACCATCTCTCCAAATGGCATCTATAAGCCCATTCCCGACATCACATTTACTGATACTCCAACATGCGAGTGCAAATTTCCGGGCACTCTAGTGTCCAATCTCCTTTTACCCTCGAGTCACGAAAGACAAACTTGCCAATCTAACTCTTCAGGTTCAAGAAGATTGAACAGGGGCAACTGTTGTAACCCAAAATTTGCCCTCCCATTTTCTCAACATTTTCTCATCACAAGACCCTTGGAGCTCAAGATCCAGTTAGGGTTTCCTCTGCTCAAGACTTCTCCTTGCACTGTTGACCCAAATTAGGGTTTGTGTTTTCACAAAGATATTTTGACCTAAAATGCCTAAGATGACTTTCATGCTTCATGTTGGACTCCCAAGTTTATCCATACCAAGTTTTAAGTCTTGATTCCAAATTTTGCCCAGTCAATTGGACAGTTGACCTAGAAATCAACTGTATTGGGAAAAAAAGTCAACTGTGGCCAATTGACAGTCAAATCTCATGAAAATTGACCCACATCAACATTATGAACTCACATGGACCATTTGATCAAGTTTGGATCACAATTCCACAAGAAATTTGATCAGATCACCAAAAGGGCAAAATGGTCATTTTTAGGGTTTTGACTGCATAAAGGCAATTTTTGACTGTTTGACCTAGCCAATGGCAAACCAAACTCACATATGGACTCAAGGACCCCATGGAATTGTCTTGACATACTCAACAAGTTCAAAATATCCCAAATGAACAAGATTGACAGTTGAATTTCCCAATCAATTGATCAATTTTGACTGTATACTGAAAAGTCAAACTTTGACTTTTTGGTCAAAATCAAGTGTCAAGATTCATTTTTCATCAAAACATGCCAAATCATGAAACTTGTTCATCAAGAAATCAAGAATTGCAAATCAGGGTTTGAAATGAAGATTTTTCATAACTTAGAATTTTTCTAAGTTATGAAAAACCCTAATTTTTTCCTAACTTTATCCCACTTTCTCACCAAGATTCATTTGGATTCAAGGAAAAGTCAAAACATGAGAGTTGTAGTCCATTTCAAAATCTACAACTTTGATTCACAAAGTTTCCTCAAAAGAAGCTTGTAGCTCAAGTTACAATTTTTGGAACAAGGGTACCAAACCATTCTTAACTTAGAGAAATTTGACCTATTTTAGGCAGAATTTTTGCCTAACTTCAAGACCATTTTTCACATACTTCCACTTGGAATTTCAATTTGCATTTCAAATATGGATTGTAGTACACATTCCAAGCTTTCCAAAATGTCCAAGAACTCATCAAACAGCCTCATGGTTAGGGAGAATCGAATTTAGCAAGTTGGGAAAAAGTCACTTTGTTTATGGCCAAGTTACATGTTCATACATCTAGGCCATTTTGAAATCAGCTTGCATTCTTTGATTACAGGTTGACTTCTGCAGCTTGATATAGAAGGTTTCAAAGCATACCAAGTATTGGAATAGCATCCTCAGACATCAAGCAAGCTATACAAATCATCATCTTGCCCTGAAAGCTCCTCCATTGCCAGACACGATTCCAACTGAACAGGTAAGTTCATGAACTCTTATCTCTCTATCCAGGCATTGTTAGGTTTAGATTTGTGAAGAAATTATGTCACATTCATAGCCCTGAACATGCCCATATCATTAGTTTTCATTTATGTTATGTGTGCTTAGAGAATTTTAAGTCTGAACGTTGAATAAAAATTAGGTTAGGAATTGGGGGAGAAGAAATTCTCTCTCATTTCTGAGAGTTAAATCATGTTCTTTATATGTATGAACTCGTGAGATGATGCTTTACATTTTTTGTGTTGTGAGTTTTCATTAAAAGTCCAGGAATCAGGATGTTTGAATCAATGTACAAAACGCACGTTTTTTGAACAAGGTTTGCTGGAGGTTGAAGAAGATAGGTTCTGGGCTGGGCCTGGAATTTTTTTCTTTTCACACCATGCTTTTACAGTTGCACCCCCCTGGCCCATTTTGAGATATCTTTGTTATTTCTGATCTTTTCCTTTTGATTTTGTTTTTATATTTTTGTCTAAACATGAAAAAACATTAAAATTATTTTTCTCACATTTTTTTTGCATTTTTTGACATTTATTTTGCTTCATTTAGTTTTGTACATAAATAATACATAAATACTTTTATTTAAAAAATACTAAAATTAATATCAATACATTTTATTTTCTGATTTTTCATTTTATTTTATCTTTTGAAAATATTTTATGAAAATATACTTTTTTTGTAAATATTAAATATTTTATTTTTATACATATTTAATATATTTATCATATAATATAAATATTTACATATTTATTAGGA
The DNA here is from genome assembly GCA_948472305.1 of Vicia faba. Classification (NCBI taxonomy): domain Eukaryota; kingdom Viridiplantae; phylum Streptophyta; class Magnoliopsida; order Fabales; family Fabaceae; genus Vicia; species Vicia faba. The sequence continues at coordinate 158,659 of CATIWC010000482.1, forward strand.
TATTTAGGATAAAAATACCAAAATATATATATTTTTATTTTTATTAATATTTAACATTAAAAATACCTTTTTGACAAATACACTTCTCTTTTATTTATTTTTTGTATATGATTAGTAAATATTGTATATAATACATAATAAATAATTAATACCTTTTATTTAGTAAAATTAGGGTTTTTGCCCTAAATATGAAAAATACCCAAAAATTAATACTTTTATTTTTGTTTCCTTTACACATAAAAAATCATTTTTGCATCTTGCATATTTATCTTATTTTATTTAATTATTGCATATTAAATAATTTGTATAATTCCATTTGGATTGTAATAGTCTAGGGTTTTAAATCTTGTCAAAATACCCTCATTTGAACATTTGTACCCCCCATCCCATATATTGTGTTGTAATAACTTAGGAACTTTATTTTTTGCATTTACAAGCTTTCTAAATATGCCATGTTAGAATTAGGGTTTGTATGCAAATCAATCAACCAAAAAATAGTTTGACCTAATTTCAAGATAAACAAGCATGAAAATGGACAACACTAATCACACTTGCACCCCTAGGGTATTCCACTTGTTGCCTTCAATAATGGGCCATATTGCATGTTAGGTCTCTTTGGGCAAAACAAATACAATTCCAATGATCATAGTCCCTCGATGACGCTTTCGAAAGTTGCCTAAAAAATGATCAAGTCCCTCCAAGGAAAAATTGCCCAAAGATACTTGGCACCATTGCAATTATGGTCTAAATGATGACCCGCGCCCGTCCCTTTCACATCCTAACACAAGATTGTCCACCAAACGCAATGGTGGAACAAAATTGTTAAAAGGGTTAAAAACATAGGAGAAATCTTTGAGAAATTTAGGAGTAGACAACCTCTTAGTTACTTGAATCAAACTTGCAAAACAAAACACTTGCCTATTTTCAAACCACACATCACTACACTTTCAAAACAACTTTCAAAAAAACGTTGAAAACCTTTTCAAAAGACATACACCTTTGTATAAATCCCAACATGGATCATTACAAAGGTTGCCACCACATTGGCCTCTTTTCAAAACATTTTCAAAGACACACACAAAGCACCATTTCAAACAATTGAAAATTAAGGCAAGTTGATCTAAGCAAGTAACTAAGAGCCCATGGATAACCATGGATAGAAAGGGTGCTAATACCTTCCCTTTCTATAATCTACTCCCCGAACCCAAGAAAACATCTCAAAGGTTTTTTGCTGTGCTTTTTAACCTTTCCTTAGGATAAAATAAAAAGTCGGTGGCGACTCTTGCTCAACTGAAACATTTGCGAAAACAAACGCAAAACTCAAGTCAGTTCTCCCACCATATCACAGTGACTCTTGTTATCCGCAACAATTGCGATAAAACGCAAAACACCCAAGTTAGCTCTCCCACCGTATCACACAGTTTTCCCTTGTATCTTTACTCGTCATGTCGTAACCAATGTTTTCATCTTAGAACCTGAGATCTCCCGTAGGCTAGGTTCTCCATATAGATCTTGTTTTAGAATTCTGAGGTCACCCTTAGGCCTAGTTCTTTAGTAGATCTCCCATAGGTATCTTCATAGAATCCTTAGGTTTCCCATAGGACTAGTTCTTCGATAGATCGCCTTGATGTCTCATCGTATAATTCTGAGGTCTCCCATAAGCCTAGTTCTCCAGTAGACGAGGTTTCATCTAAGAACCTGAGATCGCCCGTAGGCTAGGTTCTCCCTATAGATCTTGTTTTAGAATTCTGAGGTCGCCTTTAGGCTTAGTTCTTCAACAAATCACCCATAAGTATCTCTGTAGAACCCTGAGGTTGCCCATAGGCCTAGTTCTCCGACAGATCTCCTTGATGTTTTATCATAGAATTCCGAGGTCGCCCATAGGCCTAGTTCTCTAGTAGATGAGGTTTCATCTTAGAACCTAAGATCTCCTGTAGGCTAGGTTCTCCATATAGATCTTGTTTTAGAATTATAAGGTTTCTCTTAGGCCTAGTTCTTCAGCAGATCGCCTATAGGTATCTTTGTAGAATCCTGAGGTCGCCCATAGGCCTAGTTCTCCAACAGATTGCCTTGATGTCTCATCATAAAATCCTGAGGTCGCCCATAGGCCTAGTTCTCTAGTAGACGAGGTTTCATCTTAAAACCTGAGATCGCCCGTAGGCTAGGTTTTCCCTATGTATCTTGTTTTAGAATTATGAGGTCGCCCTTAGGCCTAGTTCTTCAGCAGATCGCCCATAGGTATCTTCATAGAATCCTGAGGTCGCCCATAGGGCTAGTTCTCTGACATATTGCCTTGTTGTCTCATCGTAGAATTTTGAGGTCACCCATATGCCTAGTTCTCTAGTAGATGAGGTTTCATCTTAGAACCTGAGATTGCCCGTTGGCTAGGTTATCCCTATAGATCTTGTTTTAGAATTCTGAAGTTGCCCTTAGGCCCAGTTCTTCAACAGATCACCCATATGTATCTTCGTAGAATCCTGAGTTTGCCCATAGGCCTAGTTCTCCGACAGATCACTCTTATGTTTCACCTTAGGATCGTAGGTCGCCTGTAGATCTTATCCGTCGTCTTTTCATACCAACATTTGTCTTGTATTGGCATCACGCCACGTTATGAGTCTATCCTTGTCTTGTATTGGCATCACGCCATGTTACAAGTCCAATCTCCATATTGTATTAGCCTTTGTTGCTATGGTATAAGTCCAATCTCCGTCTTCTCACTAGAAAATGAAAAATTATTTCCCCAGCAGATATCACAAAAAAGGTAATGATAATAAATACTCACACCTTCTTTCAGAACAAATTTTTGGCATTGGTATTTAATCATCTTCTACCTCAAACGTCTGAAAGGCATGCGCCAATCGTACTTTCAGGTTTAAGACGATTAAATAGGGGCAGCTGTAATACCCCAAAATTTGTCCTACCCTTTTATCAAATCATCTGAATTATGCATTCCATTCTCACTTCATCTGCATACCCTTCATTAGGTCAATTAACACCTCATGCATCATTAACCAATAAATTTAGCATGGGATCAAGGATATTGAGGAATTAGAGTTTCTCTATCTTTTTCAAGGATTTTTTAACTAAAAATACAGGCTATGGATTAGGATTTTGTCCTTTATGCAAGGTTGTCTAATGAATGTCCAGGGCCTAGTTACATCAATTAAAAGCTCCTCTCCCTCAACATTTTTTGGCTTCTTTAACATGAGATTAGGATTTTTGTTGCTTATAATGGAAGTCACCCCTAAGGCTATCTTCAAAGGCTACAATCTCAAGCATTTAAGGCCATCTCCTCGTGCTTTTCAGTCCCACGTGACTTATGGTTTATTTCCATAAAACACGTGGTCTCTGTTGTGACCGGTTTTTAAATCAAGATTCGCCACTATTAGTTTTTATCCTAGGGAAGGGAACCTAACAGAAAACCCTAATTCGCGGACAGATATTCTAGGTTTCGAACTCAACTATACGAAAGGAAGGTGTTAGGCACCTTTCGTCTACATTGTTCACAAGGATATTAGCCCTAGGTTTAGGTTTGGGGTAAACCGTGTTTTAAGTTTTAATTAGCAAGACTCGCCATGATTTTAGATCGCGTGCCTATGTATCCTCTTATAGGAACCAGAGTCCCAATTCGTAGTTCGTATGGGTTGGTGTCTTTTAGAGGGTTTGTAAATATATTTTGAATCACTTCGCACTCGGTCGGGAGTAATGATTGTGGAGACGTTGACTGAGTACACAGTAAGCCAAAATCGGTTTGAAACCCTATTTGCAAAAAAAAGACCGTTGATTAGCTTAGTTTTATTCGTGAAAATGGTTTTAGATTTGTTTGTGTTTTTTACTGTATTAATTGCGAAAACCTTGATTAATGCATGGTTAAAAAAGATTTAATGCAAATATATATACATAATATATGCTATTGCGATATAAAAATAATTTATCTTCCTGATATAATAAATAATGATATATATAATAATAATAATTAATATAAGATTAATAATGATAATTATTTCAAATATAAATAATAATCATTATATAAACATAAGAGTTAAAAATAGATAAAAATATGATGTATTGAAAATAATAAAAGAAATAATAGATTTAAACTGGGGGTGCATTTTCTAGTTGTTAAGTAAAATAAGGGGGTGTCAAAAATAATATGAAATAAGCCAAATACACAGGCTAGACAGGGGGTGTATTGTGGCATGGTAATCCAGTAATACCAGGGACGGGGGGTGTTAAAAGAAATAGGCCAGGCCCAAACGCCATTTGAGAGGGGACTGAGAGATTGAGTATGCGAAGGTGTATGGGGCCTATGGTGCGGACTTAGCCTTAAGGCCATCTGATCAACATCAAGCGAATAAAACTGAAGGTGCATAGTCACTATGGTATACACGCGTGCACAGGAACGAAACAGAATATACTTTATCTTTTATTTTTCTTGTACAACTCGTTGTCGCTTACAGCAGTTTCTGTCCTCTCTCCTTCCCCAAACCCTTCTCTCTTTCATTTTGTCCTCTCTCTCACGCAAGAAGAAGACCCTTTATCTCCCTCTTCTCAAATCTTACAACCCTTCTCTCTTCTAATCCTCCGCGGTATAATCCTAAACCCCAACCCAGAACCCCTTAATTGTAAACCCCCAAAACAACAGAAAGCAAACTATGTCTATTTATCCCTTCTAGCGATTGTCATTCTTCAACTTTAAATGTCTGATTCACCGATCCTTCTTCTTTTTTTAGGTGACAGTGGAATGAGGATTGTGACGGTGGCTAGCGGTGGCTTGCGGTTAGGGTTTCATAAATTAAAACTCTAACCGCTCTCCCTCAATCTTCAGCAGTAAGTGATGGGTTCAAGCAAGCCTTGCGGTTGCCTCTCTTATGTCGGCTCAATGTTTGTTCTGTCAAAACCCACCTGTGATACGGTGGGAGAACTGACTTGAGGTTTTGCGTTTTGTATTCGCACTTGTTCGGTTTAGCAAGAGTCGCCACCGACTTTTTATTTTATCCTACGGAAAGGTTAAAAAGCACAGGAAAAACCTTTTGAGATGTTTCGTGGGTTCGGGGGGTAGATTATGAAAAGGGAAGGTATTAGCACCCTTTTCATCCATGGTTATCCATGGGCTCTTAATTACTTGTTTAGATCACTTGCCTTTGATTTTCAATTGCTTGAAATGGTGGTGTGTGTGTGTGTTTTGAAAATGTTTTGAAAAAGATGCCTTGTCTAGGCAACCGTTGTAACAATTCTTTACTCGAATGTTTTACAAAGGTGTGTGTCTTTTCGAAAAGATGTTTCAAATGTTTTTGAAAGTTTGTTTGGAAAGTGTGTTGTGGAGTGTGTTTTGAAAAGTAGGCAAGTGTGTTTTGCAAGTTGGATCAAGTAACTAAGAGTTGTCTACCCCTAAATTTACTCAAAGATTTTTCCCATGTTTTAACCCTTTTAACAGTATTGTTTCACCATTGTATTTGGTGGACAATCTTGTGTTAGGATGTTAACGGGACGGGCGTGGGTCATCGTGGACCATGAATGCAATGGTGCCAAGTGTCTTTGGCAATTTGCTTGAAGGGACTTGATCATTTTTTAGGCAACTTTCGAAAGCGTCATTGAGGGACTATGATCATTTGATTTGTTTTGTTTTGCCAAAGAAACTCAACGTGCAAGCATGGCCCATTTTGGAAGGCAACAAGCGGGATTACCCTAGGGGTGCAAGTGTGAATTTTGTATTGATTATCATGCATTTGTCTTGTATTTAGGTTATCTAGCATTTGATTTTATTTACATACAAACCCTAGGTCTAAACATGGTATAATTGAAAGCGATAAATTGCGGGAATTTAAAGTCTAAGCTATTACAAATAAGTATCCGGGGATGGGGGTACAAATATTTACAAATGGGGATGAGACTTATTAGGAGAGTAGTGTCCGAATATATTTACAACCAAATCGAATCGTAATCTCAATATCAATGTACAAGAATAAAAGATGAGCAAATGTATTGTATGAAAAGTATTTGTGTAAGTGCATGTGGTTATTTACAAGTGAGTAAAGATGTTAATCTTAATGCAACATTAAGTATTTTATTAAATATTGTTATCTATTCTTATGCTTTGGTTGAATGTTTTATAAACTTGTATAAAATTAATTAAACAAAAGTTTTAAAGAAAAAGTATTTATTTTTATGTATTTGCTAATATGTACAAACAAAAAGATTTAAGAAAAGAAAAGTATTTAATTTAAAGAAAATTATGTATTGATGTTTTTATGTACAAAAAGATTTATAAAAAAGAATTTTAAGATAAAAGTCTATTAACCTAATTAAACCTAATATTCATGTAAATAAAAGGAAGTTTTGTATAAAAATAAGGTATTGTTTTATTTAACAAAATAAAGAAAATGTATTAGTTTAAATCATAAAAAGAAAAATGAAATGGTAAGTAAAAAAGATATTAGTTAAAAGGAATTGAAGGGGCTTAAGGGATTTATAGCCCAAGCAAGACAAAAATCAGATGGAGAAAAGGGGGGTGCACACCAGCGTTTATTGGACTTAGGAATTCTGAATAGGGCAAGGCCCAACCATGCTTGACACGTTTTTTGTAAGGGTTTCAAGGTTTGTTCATTTGGGATTAGGTCTACAGGCTTAGCGCGGCGCCGTTCCTTCATCGCTTCTTTCGTATTCTTCATCTCTCAAACCAAGGCCGTTGATCCCCCTCCAACCTTAGGCTACCAGGCGCCGCTTCCTTCTTCATCTCCTCACAGTTGTTCAGTTAATGACGGAAAGAAAGGTAACGAATTTTGGACGTTTTAGGATTTTTAGATTTCTGTCCTTGCATGTCATTATTTTTCATTTATTGATTCTGATTTTTATGTATTATTGTTCATTTGAGGCGTGAAAGGAGGGAGAAGAAATACTACCTTTGTTGGAGACGGAGGAGGACGGTGGCGTCCTAGGGCGGCCGTAGGCGAGGGGAGATGATGATGTCTAGCTTGGAAATCTGGTACCTTTGTCTTTGCCCTTTTTAGGGTTTCATGATGATGATCTTCTGAAAACCTTTGCTTTATCTGTTTCTTTTCCTCTTCTGCTTATTGAGTGCTTGCTCTGATCTTCTTCTGCTTATTTGAACGTTTGCCTCTGAATATTCGTTGAAATGTTACTCAATGAAGAGCTTTAAGTTCTGAGAGTTTGTTTGGCTTGATTGAATCTGAGTTGCCTTGAATGCTTGTGTGCTTCTGATATGCTTGACATGCTGATTTTGCCTTGGATATTAACCCTGTGATGAAAACATTCTGATGGTGTGGTTGTTGGTTTAAATGCTTAGACAATATTGAGGCTTGTTTCAGGACTTATGCTTAGCAGGTAATGTTGAGACTTGAGCAGGTTTAGACTTTTTGTGGTCACAGGATGGCTTATGTTTTTTTGTTTAAGCTTGGGTTACAGGCCTGGAAGCTTTTTTTTCCTGGTTTTACAGGGCTTGAGGCTTCAAGGTTTAGGTTGAGTTTGAAGACAGGCTTCAGGCTGTTAGTTGACAGGCTTTTGGCTTGTTTGAATTTTGTTTCAGTTTGTATGTTCAAGGCTATGGCTTTGTTGGTTGTTTGAAGTTGAGTTGAAATAGGTTTGGCCTTGGCTTGTTTGAAACAGGTTAAGGCTTGGTGTAGTTCTTCTTGTTTGGAGGCTTAGGCAGGCTGGTGATTTGCTGGATGTTTTTTTTGCTTTTGGGCTTATGCTTGAGAGTTGTTGTTTGTAGTTCTCTAAAAAACTTTGAGGGCTCTTTTTTCTCTGTTTTAATAAAGGCTCTAATTCTTTGTTTTATATCTTACAGGGTCTTGGCTTTGTCCTTTTTTTGAAAGGCAGGAAGAGTTATATTCTTTATGTATATTCGTTCTCTTTTTGAATTTGGTCTTAGTTTGGATTCCAATGCCTGAGCAGGTTTACAAGGCTTGAGGTTTTCATTATTTATGATATCCTCTGCTGTATGTATTCTGCCTCTTCCCTCTATGTGTTCTGATACATCCTGTTTATATCTCTTTTTTAGCCTCTAGCCTGCTGTACTGTAAGCTGCCTTCCTCTCTCTTTCTCTCTCCAGATTAAAGAAAAGCATTTTTATTGCTTAAATTTGTCTTTTTTCTGAAAAAGTAACTGGCTAGAAAGTGATGCACTTTTTGAATATGTTTGCAATGTGGTCTTTCCTTTTCATACACTCCATATTTCCTGCATACTTTGTGTACTTTGTTGACAGCTTTTTGGTGTTTGATATCTTTGGACAATTTTTGACAGCTTTGGCTTAGTTTGAAATTGTGACTTGTTTTGGCATATTGAACTTTGTAAGCTATGCAGTTTCGTTTTCTATTTGCCTTTGACTATGCAGCTTGTTGACAATGCAGTATGTTTGAAAATTTATGCAGTATGGTAGCTTTTGTGCATTTCACATTTTATTTGCAAACACTATTTCTATCCCTCTTTGTGAACCAAGAGAAATCTTGTGATTTGCAGAGAGGGCAAACAAACTGATTCCGGCCAATTACTTTTAATGATGAACTTTTAAATTAACTGCCTGTTTCTTTTATCTGCTTTTGACTTCTTTTTCTTTGTTTTGCAGATGAGAATCAATTGAGCAATGGGGAGCAGCAAATGGAGGAGGAAGATTTAGAAAAATTTAGGATGCAATTTTATTTTCCTTTTAATCATTGTAGCATTATTATTGTAAATACTTGTAAATAATTACTGTATTTAAATAACAATTGTACAAATAATTAAAAATAAATAAAAGCCTTTTTATTGATATTCCTTTTTCTTCTTTACATGTTTATTAAATTATTTATAATTCTCAAATTATAATAAATGGAAATAAATCCCAATTATTCTAACTTAGAATAAATAAACAATTAATAAACACTGTGGTCTTAGCATCAATCAATAATAAACCCGGCGTTTCAAATGGCCATAAGCATTGCACAGTCGAATCAAACCAACATCCTTATGCCCTTGCCTTTACTGATTAAACAAAACACTGCAAGTTCTCAATTCAAATGCCTCAATCCAAATCTCAGAGTAAATTGAAAAGAACTGTAGAATTAATTCTTTCTGAAAATGCGCGCACAAAACCCTGATTCTTGATTAAATGTCAAAGAAGCGTCCGCCTGATCAAAACCTGAGCCAACTCATCCAAACCTTAGCAATATGCTTGAACTGCTTTAAAATCAATGAAAACCCTAAATTTTGTCTGACTGACGAGAAAAGTCTGTTTGACCGATTCTTGAGCCAGTCTGAAAAATCAGGAAAAGCCCGAAGCTGTGATTTCTTGTGGAAAAAGAGGAGAGCAAATTTTGGGGTACAACAGTTGCCCCTGTTCAATCTTCTTGAACCTGAAGAGTTAGATTGGCAAGTTTGCCGTTCGCGACTCGAGGGTAAAAGGAGATTGGACACTAGAGTGCCCAAAAAATTTGCACTCGGTGATGTGATGGTAGAGGGAATGGGCTTAAAGATGCCATCTGGAAATGTGACAGAATCTTGTCGGGGGATGGGCTTAAAGATGCCATCTGGAAATGTGACAGAATCTTGTCGGGGGATGGGCTTAAAGATGCCATTTGGTGATGGGCTTAGAGATGCCATCTAGGGATATGACAGAATCTTGTCGGGGGATGGGCTTAGAGATGCCATCTGGAAGTTGCTGGTAGGAGGATGGGCTTAAAGATACCATCTGGAAATTGCTGGTAGGAGGATGGGCTTAAAGATGCCATCTGGAAATTGCTTGGATGAGGATGGGCTTAGAGATGCCATCTGGAAATGTTTGTTGAACTATACGTCATTGGTGACTGGACGAGTATCAGGAAGGTATCCATGTTTTGGAACATCTCTGAACTGGGGGTCTGAACAAGCAATAGATTGACATCCATGTCTAGAAGTATCCGTAAACTGTTTTCAAAGTTTGAAGAATCTGAACAAGCGATAGGTTAACATCCATGTCTTGGAGAACCCGTGAACTGTTTTCAGAAGTCTTGAGTCTGAACAAGCGATAGATCAGCATCCATGTTTGGAGAATCCGTAAACTGTTTTCAGAAGTTGAGAAGAATCTAAACAAGCGATAGGTTAACATCCGTTACTAGAGAACCCGTGAACTGTTTTCAGAAGTTTGGAAGTTGAAGCTTACTAATCTTTATCCTGAAAAAGGGTAAGATATTAGCTGAAACACAAAATCATGTTGTATGAAATGTATGGTGCAATGTATGTTATATCAATGTTTATGATATGAATGCGATGAATGCGCATGTAAGCTGATGAGTTGTCTTGCTGAGGATAGATGAATCCTGGATGGCTGGAGATAAAAGAATCTTGACCGTTGTCGGGGAAAGTGAATCCTTGACTGCTGCAGAGGAGGGCAAGAATCTTTTGATCGTTGAAGATGAGAAGTCCTGGGACCACTGTTGGGGAATCCCGAGCTTGGGTTGTATGCCAATCTACTGGGGAATTCCTGTCTTGAGGAGATCTTCACTGGAGAATATTCGAATACTCTGTGAGGAACTGAGAATGAGAGTCTTCACTCTGCTTGGGGATTGATAGTTGGAAGTTTTAGTTCCGCTGGGGATTGCAAGAATCTTTTGATTGCTGCAGGTATTGATGTCGGGATAAGTATCAGAATGTCGCCATGTCTGGGTCACATCTGAACTATCTCTAGAAGGAAATCTTGAATAAGTATCGGAATGTCGCCAAATCTGGGTCACATCTTGAACTATCTCTAGAAGGAAATCTGGAATAAGTTACGGAATGTCGCCAAATCTGGGTCACATCTTGAACTATCTCTAGATGGGAATCTTGAATAAGTATCGGAATGTCGCCATGTCTGGGTCACATCTGAACTATCTCTAGAAGGAAATCTTGAATAAGTATCGGAATGTCGCCAAATCAGGGCCACATCTTGAACTATCTCTAGAAGGAAATCTGGAATAAGTTACGAAATGTCGCCAAATCAGGGTCACATCTTGAACTATCTCTAGATGGGAATCTTGAATAAGTATCGGAATGTCGCCATGTATGGGTCACATCTGAACTATCTCTAGAAGGAAATCTTGAATAAGTATCGGAATGTCGCCAAATCTGGGTCACATCTTGAACTATCTCTAGAAGGAAATCTGGAATAAGTTACGGAATGTCGCCAAATCTGGGTCACATCTTGAACTATCTCTAGATGGGAATCTTGAATAAGTATCGGAATGTCGCCAAATCTGGGTCACATCTTGAACTATCTCTAGAAGCAAATCTTGAATAAGTTACGGAATGTCGCCAAATCTGGGTCACATCTTGAACTATTTCTAGAAGGAAATCTGGAATAAGTTACGGAATGTCGCCAAATCTGGGTCACATCTTGAACTATCTCTAGATGGGAATCTTGAATAAGTATCGGAATGTCTCCAAATCTGGGTCACATCTTGAACTATCTCTAGAAGCAAATCTTGAATAAGTTACGGAATGTCGCCAAATCTGGGTCACATCTTGAACTATTTCTAGAAGGAAATCTTGAATAAGTTTCAGAATGTCGCCAAATCTGGATCACATCTTGAACTATCTCTAGATGGGAATCTTGAATAAGTATCGGAATGTCGCCAAATCTGGGTCACATCTTGAACTATCTCTAGAAGGAAATCTTGAATAAGTTTCGGAATGTCGCCAAATCTGGGTCACATCTTGGACTATTTTTAGAAGAAAATCTGGAATAAGTTACGGAATGTCGCCATCTCTGGGTCACATCTAGAACTATCTCTAGAAGGAAATTCTTGAATAAGTTTCGTAATGTCGCCAAATCTGGGTCACATCTTGAACTATCTCTAGAAGGAAATTCTTGAATAAGTATCGGAATGTCGCCAAATCTGGGTCACATCTTGAACTATCTCTAGAAGGAAATCTGGAATAAGTTTCGGAATGTCGCAAAATCTCAGTCACATCTTGGACTATTTTTAGAAGGAAATCTGGAATAAGTTACGGAATGTCGCCATCTCTGGGTCACATCTTGAACTATCTCTAGAAGGAAATCTGGAATAAGTATCGGAATGTCGCCAAATCTGGGTCACATCTTGAACTATCTCTAGAAGGAAATTCTTGAATAAGTTTCGGAATGTCGCTAAATCTGGGTCACATCTTGAACTATCTCTAGAAGGAAATCTGGAATAAGTTACGGAATGTCGCCAAATCTGGGTCACATCTTGAACTATCTCTAGATGGGAATCTTGAATAAGTATCGGAATATCGCCAATCTGGGTCACATCTTGAACTATCTCTAGAAGCAAATCTTGAATAAGTTACGGAATGTCGTCAAATCTGGGTCACATCTTGAACTATTTCTAGAAGGAAATCTTGAATAAGTTTCAGAATGTCGCCAAATCTGGATCACATCTTGAACTATCTCTAGATGGGAATCTTGAATAAGTATCGGAATGTCGCCAAATCTGGGTCACATCTTGAACTATCTCTAGAAGGAAATCTTGAATAAGTTTCGGAATGTCGCCAAATCTGGGTCACATCTTGGACTATTTTTAGAAGAAAATCTGGAATAAGTTACGGAATGTCGCCATCTCTGGGTCACATCTTGAACTATCTCTAGAAGGAAATTCTTGAATAAGTTTCGTAATGTCGCCAAATCTGGGTCACATCTTGAACTATCTCTAGAAGGAAATTCTTGAATAAGTATCGGAATGTCGCCAAATCTGGGTCACATCTTGAACTATCTCTAGAAGGAAATCTGGAATAAGTTTCGGAATGTCGCAAAATCTCAGTCACATCTTGGACTATTTTTAGAAGGAAATCTGGAATAAGTTACGGAATGTCGCCATCTCTGGGTCACATCTTGAACTATCTCTAGAAGGAAATCTGGAATAAGTATCGGAATGTCGCCAAATCTGGGTCACATCTTGAACTATCTCTAGAAGGAAATTCTTGAATAAGTTTCGGAATGTCGCTAAATCTGGGTCACATCTTGAACTATCTCTAGAAGGAAATCTGGAATAAGTTACGGAATGTCGCCAAATCTGGGTCACATCTTGAACTATCTCTAGATGGGAATCTTGAATAAGTATCGGAATATCGCCAATCTGGGTCACATCTTGAACTATCTCTAGAAGCAAATCTTGAATAAGTTACGGAATGTCGTCAAATCTGGGTCACATCTTGAACTATTTATAGAAGGAAATCTGCAATAAGTTACGGAATGTCGCCAAATCTGGGTCACATCTTGAACTATCTCTAGATGGGAATCTTGAATAAGTATCGGAATGTCGCCAAATCTGGGTCACATCTTGAACTATCTCTAGAAGCAAATCTTGAATAAGTTACGGAATGTCGCCAAATCTGGGTCACATCTTGAACTATTTCTAGAAGGAAATCTGGAATAAGTATCGGAATGTCGCCAAATCTGGGTCACATCTTGAACTATCTCTAGAAGGAAATTCTTGAATAAGTTTCGGAATGTCGCCAAATCTGGGTCACATCTTGAACTATCTCTAGAAGGAAATATGGAATAAGTTTCGGAATGTCGCCAAATCTGGGTCACATCTTGGACTATTTTTAGAAGGAAATCTGGAATAAGTTACGGAATGTCGCCATCTCTGGGTCACATCTTGAACTATCTCTAGAAGGAAATCTGGGATAAGTATCGGAATGTCACCAAATCTGGGTCACATCTTGAACTATCTCTAGATTGGACACCGGGAAGGTGATGATCTTTGTTTTGTTAGGGGTCAGAAATTGGGAGTATACCAATCTTCTGAGGTGATGAGAATCTTCATGCTGTTAATGGTCAGAAACTGGGAGTATACCAATCTTCCGAGGCTTTAAGGATGAGAGTCTTCATTCTTGATAGAACAGATTTTTAGGAGCTTCAATCGTCCGTTATTCTGTTGGTGGTTGTAACTTCCAGCAGGTGATGAAGGAAATCTTGCACACTTTTGACATTCGAATGCCCCAAGTGATGATGAAGGAGGCTTGCCCCAAGTTCACTGAACTTTTGAGAGATTTGTTGAAATCTTGACTGGACTGCCCCAGGTTAACTGAACTTTGAAAGATCTGTTGAAACCTTGACTGGACTGCCCCAGGTTAATTGGATAGTGACATGTGATGCCCCTTGTTGATAGGAGATTTTTGTAATGGAGGTGTCATCCTTTTTGAAGTGATTTTGTTTACTGAGAGAGCTTTCGTTCATCGGATATTCATTGTGTGAATTTCTCCGTTGTCAAACAAGTAGCCAAATGCAAACAGTGATATTCAAGCAATGCAAAGTTTATGTCTGTCTCGAAGTTTTGAAAAATGCGTTTTTTAGCAGAAAACTTTTCATAAGACAAATTCAACACAAGATTTAGAGCAAAGCCTTACAGGAGTCAGGATACCTTTTGTAACAGTATGCTTTCGAACTAACCCATGCTTCAATTATGACTTTTGAAGGGTTGTAACGTGGCCTGGTTCACGGTTTAAGAAACAAAGGATAAAGGCTCAAAGTATATTTGTACCCACCCGCTCTTCGTGATGTTCTTCAATCCTAAGCTCAGCTAATTGTGCGTCGTACTTTATTCGAGTTTGGAATGACTTTTGGGTGATGGTCCACCAATTGAATTTAGGAGGCAGTCATCATCTCCCTTTTTTTCTTTTTACAACATTTTTCATGTTGTTGAGGATTTGTATTGACCTCTTTCTTTTGATTTTGTTATCCCTAACTTTTGCCTGACTGTTCCCGTTTTTGAGATTACAGTCAGCGGGATGCCCCAGCTTTCTTAAGCTTCCTTTGCAGGTTTTGGTTTAGTGGGCTTTTCTCTTTTGGGAGATTGACTGCCTATGAGATAGGGAACCATCACCGTCTTTTGATTCCAAAGGAATGTATTTGATGTCATTCGTTGTATTATGAACTGAGAGTTTGCGACTTTGATGCGCATTTTTTTGAATTAACTGAGAGACTACCCTGCCCCAGGTTTATATCAAAGGTTTTGATTGTTTAGAACAAAAAACTCTTACTTCTTTGGCTCGAAGGGGTTGACTAGGGATTATCTTCCTTATAACTCCAGTGTTTGGGAATTGAAAGAAATGCCTGTACCTCATCAGCAAGGTCTGTTCAAAAGCATACTGTATGAGATTACGGTATTGTTTCGTCATCCTCCCTCTAAAGGCTTGCAGCTTTTTATCAAGAGTTAAATATCATAAAGAAAGCATAAGAGTAGTGAAAACGAATGGATGAATTCAAGACAAACAAATGCAATGCATTAATGAAACATAGTTTGACATTAACAGATAATTGTTCGAATAACACAAGGAATTACAACTTGAAAATTCAAATGAAATAAAGACAATCTCAATGATTTGGCATAGGAGGAGTGATCATGCTAGAGTCTCCGGAGGGTCAAACTCGATCTCCTTGTCATCAATCATGTCTTGGATCTTGTTCTTCAGAGGCCAAGAGTTGTTTGTGTCATGTCCCGGACTGTCAGAGTGGTATGCACACCTTTCATTGGGATGATAAGTAGGAGCAGAAGTATTTGGGTTTCGGAGGGGAGCCCTCAATGTAATCAGATCCCTCTTCAACAAGTGTTGCAATGCTTGAGACAGTGGCATGTTGATGTTGGTGAACAGTCTTTTAGGTGCGACCTCCTTACGCTGATGCCCCTGTCTTTGTTGAGCAGGCGTAGGATTAGAGATCAAGATTGCTCCTACGTGTTGGTCATGATGACCCTTTTGACTGTTCGCAGCATTGGACTCTTTCTTTCCGTTGTAGGGAATTATCTGAGTGTCCGAGGATGTAGTTCCTTGGATCTTTCCACTTTTGATGCCAGCTTCGACCCTCTGGCCGGTTAGTATTAGCTCGGTGAACTCGGCTGAGGAGCTTCCAATTAAGTGATTGAAGAAAGGCCCAGTCAGAGTTCCCATGAAGATGTCAATCAACTCCCTATCAGTTAAAGGAGGTTGCACCCTACCAGCCAAATCTCTCCACCTTTGAGCCTACCCTTTGAAGTTCTCGTCAGAACCCATGGTCATGTTCTGCAATTGCACACGAGTTGGTGCAAGATCAGCATTGTACTAATACTGTTTGTAAAAAGCAGTAGCTAAGTCCCCCCAGGTGCGGATGCGAGAACTCTCCAATTGGTAGAACCACTCGAGTTGAGCCCCTACCAGGCTTTCTTGGAAGAAATGGATCCAAAGCCTTGGATCAGTTGCGTATGGTTGAATCTTGCGGACATAAGACGTTAGGTGCATCTTAGGGCAAGAAACTCCATCGTACAGGACAAAGGTAGGGACTTTGAACTTTGGAGGGATGACCAATCCAGGAACTAAACCCAAGTCTCCTAAGTCCAAGCCAGGTATTTGTTGAACCTCCACAGCATTGAGGCGATCCTCCAACTGTTGGTACTTGTCATCAGCGGGAGGATATTGTTCCTCGGAGTAGTCAGCTTCAGCTTCATCAATCTCCAAATTGTTGTCTTCTTCAAGACTATCCTCCATGTTGGATGGAGTTGGAAGATCTTGGGCTTTGGGTCTTCTCCTCAAGTTCAGGATGCTTGCTGTCTTCTTGGACTTCTTCTTCTTGTCTTTAAGAAGGAGAGCTGTCAGATCCTCTTGCCCTTTACCCATAGCCAGAAGCATTTGCTGGAATTGAGCGTTTTGAGCTTGGAGATCTTTCACCGTTTGTTCCATATCCATCTTACTGAAATAAACAGTAAGAAGATAAGGAGACCCGGATGGGAGAAACCTGTTATGCAATGATATGTATGATATATGTATGCAATGTTTTCAAGGATCTCTTGGGGTAAACACAAGAGAATGTTAGAGGTTGAACTTTGGTCTTTGATTGGAGAACTTTGCACCGGTGGATGTCCTTCCACAAGAATCAAGCTCACCATGTCAAGTGGGTCATAGCCCCTGATTCAAGTTGTTGTACTTGATCTTTGATTGGAGAACTTGGCAGTGGTGGATGTCTTTCCACGAGAATCAAGCTCACCATGTCAAGTGGGTCATAGCCCCTGATTCAAGTTGTTGCACTTGATCTTTGATGGCATTTGTTTAGAGGAGAAACCTCTTGCCCTTTGGTAGACGTCTGGTTCGACGTGACCCTGCATCAAAAGACCCTTAAGATCCTTGAAAAGGTTAGTGAAAAATGCTACGGTATGATGTCATGATGTTATGTACATGTATGCAAAAGCAAGTAAGTGTATATACAAGCAATCATATTCACACAAAGCAAACAAGTCCTTAGGTTTAGGCTTGCATGGGGTTGTAGGTAAGTACCCTCTTGAAGTTAGTTGGCTCATCCTGTCCTAAAATAGAAACCGGGTTCTAAGGAGCTCAATATCATTGGATTATTTTCTGTGTTCATAGTTTTGGTTTAGCCACTTAACTGGCGACCAAAATATTCCAAGAAAACAACCCTCAATGAGTGTAGTATCGAGTATCTACCAACTTCGGACTGCACCAAAGTCGGTCATCTCACTACCCCTAAAAAGGCTAAGATGGTCAATTAAGGTTCTAAGAGTTCGTTAGTGCTTCACGACATCACTCAGCGGCCCCGTTCTCTCCTTGATTGAACTCAAGGGTTACCAATACTCACAAATATGTCACACTAACATAGCTTACTGCTTCAACCATGTCGGTATACCCCGCATAGTTCCCTCACAGTTTTATTGCTATTTACCTAAAAAGGTGCCCCCAAATCCGGGTGTAGGATTTACAACAAACCCAAACAAGGACCCAAAAAGTAAAGCAATCAAAGCAAGAATGTAAAGGTGATCTAAACCTTAAGGTAACCCCACTTTTAAGTTTCTCCCTAGCAGAGTCTCCAGTTCTGTGATACGGTGGGAGAACTGACTTGAGGTTTTGCGTTTTGTATTCGCACTTGTTCGGTTTAGCAAGAGTTGCCACCGACTTTTTATTTTATCCTACGAAAAGGTTAAAAAGCACAGGAAAAACCTTTTAAGATGTTTCGTGGGTTCGGGGGGTAGATTATGAAAAGGGAAGGTATTAACACCCTTTTCATCCATGGTTATCCATGGTTATCCATGGGCTCTTAGTTACTTGTTTAGATCACTTGCCTTTGATTTTCAATTGCTTGAAATGGTGGTGTGTGTGTGTGTTTTGAAAATGTTTTGAAAAAGATGCCTTGTCTAGGCAACCGTTGTAACAATTCTTTACTCGAATGTTTTACAAAGGTGTGTGTCTTTTCGAAAAGATGTTTCAAATGTTTTTGAAAGTTTGTTTGGAAAGTGTGTTGTGGAGTGTGTTTTGAAAAGTAGGCAAGTGTGTTTTGCAAGTTGGATCAAGTAACTAAGAGTTGTCTACCCCTAAATTTACTCAAAGATTTTTCCCATGTTTTAACCATTTTAACATTATTGTTTCACCATTGTATTTGGTGGACAATCTTGTGTTAGGATGTTAACGGGACGGGCGCGGGTCATCGTATGGACCATGAATGCAATGGTGCCAAGTGTCTTTGGCAATTTGCTTGAAGGGACTTGATCATTTTTTAGGCAACTTTCGAAAGCGTCATCGAGGGACTATGATCATTTGATTTGTTTTGTTTTGCCAAAGAAACTCAACGTGCAAGCATGGCCCATTTTGGAAGGCAACAAGCGGGATTACCCTAGGGGTGCAAGTGTGAATTGTGTATTGATTATCATGCATTTGTCTTGTATTTAGGTTATCTAGCATTTGATTTTATTTACATACAAACCCTAGGTCTAAACATGGTATAATTGAAAGCGATAAATTGCGGGAATTTAAAGTCTAAGCTATTACAAATAAGTATCTGGGGATGGGGGTACAAATATTTACAAATGGGGATGAGACTTATTAGGAGAGTAGTGTCCGAATATATTTACAACCAAATCGAATCGTAATCTCAATATCAATGTACAAGAATAAAAGATGAGCAAATGTATTGTATGAAAAGTATTTGTGTAAGTGCATGTGGTTATTTACAAGTGAGTAAAGATGTTAATCTTAATGCAACATTAAGTATTTTATTAAATATTGTTATCTATTCTTATGCTTTGGTTGAATGTTTTATAAACTTGTATAAAATTAATTAAACAAAAGTTTTAAAGAAAAAGTATTTATTTTTATGTATTTGCTAATATGTACAAACAAAAAGATTTAAGAAAAGAAAAGTATTTAATTTAAAGAAAATTATGTATTGATGTTTTTATGTACAAAAAGATTTATAAAAAAGAATTTTAAGATAAAAGTCTATTAACCTAATTAAACCTAATATTCATGTAAATAAAATGAAGTTTTGTATAAAAATAAGGTATTGTTTTATTTAACAAAATAAAGAAAATGTATTAGTTTAAATCATAAAAAGAAAAATGAAATGGTAAGTAAAAAAGATATTAGTTAAAAGGAATTGAATGGGCTTAAGGGATTTATGGCCCAAGCAAGACAAAAATCAGATGGAGAAAAGGGGGGTGCACACCAGCGTTTATTGGACTTAGGCATTCTGAATAGGGCAAGGCCCAACCATGCTTGACACGTTTTTTGTAAGGGTTTCAAGGTTTGTTCATTTGGGATTAGGTCTACAGGCTTAGCGCGGCGCCGTTCCTTCATCGCTTCTTTCGTCTTCTTCATCTCTCAAACCAAGGCCGTTGATCCCCCTCCAACCTTAGGCTACCAGGCGCCGCTTCCATCTTCATCTCCTCACAGTTGTTCAGTTAATGACGGAAAGAAAGGTAACGAATTTTGGACGTTTTAGGGTTTTTAGATTTCTGCCCTTGCATGTCATTATTTTTCATTTATTGATTCTGATTTTTTTGTATTATTGTTCACTTGAGGCGTGAAAGGAGGGAGAAGAAATACTACCTTTGTTGGAGACAGAGGAGGACGGTGGCGTCCTAGGGCGGCCAGAGGCGAGGGGAGATGATGCTGGCTAGTTTGGAAATCCGGTACCTTTGTCTTTGCCCTTTTTAGGGTTTCATGATGATGATCTTCTGAAAACCTTTGCTTTATCTGTTTCTTTTCCTCTTCTGCTTATTGAGTGCTTGCTCTGATCTTCTTCTGCTTATTTGAACGTTTGCCTCTGAATATTCGTTGAAATGTTACTCAATGAAGAGCTTTAAGTTCTGAGAGTTTGTTTGGCTTGATCGAATCTGAGTTGCCTTGAATGCTTGTGTGCTTCTGATATGCTTGACATGCTGATTTTGCCTTGGATATTAACCCTGTGATGAAAACATTATGAGGGTGTGGTTGTTGGTTTGAATGCTTAGACAATGTTGAGGCTTGTTTCAGGACTTATGCTTAGCAGGTAATGTTGAGACTTGAGCAGGTTTATACTTTTTGTGGTCACATGATGGCTTATGTTTTTTTTGTTTAAGCTTGGGTTACAGGCCTGGAAGCTTTTTTTTCCTGGTTTTACAATCTTGAGGGTTCAAGGTTTAGGTTGAGTTTGAAGACAGGCTTCAGGCTGTTAGTTGACAGGCTTTTGGCTTGTTTGAATTTTGTTTCAGTTTGTATGTTCAAGGCTATGGCTTTGTTGGTTGTTTGAAGTTGAGTTGAAACAGGTTTGGCCTTGGCTTGTTTGAAACAGGTTAAGGCTTGGTGTAGTTCTTCTTGTTTGGAGGCTTAGGCAGGCTGGTGATTTGCTGGATGTTTTTTTTGCTTTTAGGCTTATGCTTGAGAGTTGCTGTTTGTAGTTCTCTAAAAAACTTTGAGGGCTCTTTTTTCTCTATTTTAATAAAGGCTCTAATGCTTTGTTTTATATCTTACAGGGTCTTGGCTTTGTCCTTTTTTTGAAAGGCAGGAAAAGTTATATTCTTTATGCATATTCGTTCTCTTTTTGAATTTGGTCTTAGTTTGGATTCCAATGCCTGAGCAGGTTTGCAAGGCTTGAGGTTTTCATTCTTTATGATATCCTCTGCTGTATGTATTCTGCCTCTTCCCTCTATGTGTTCTGATACATCCTGTTTATATCTCTTTTTTAGCCTCTAGCCTGCTGTACTGTAAGCTGCCTTCCTCTCTCTTTCTCTCTCCAGATTAAAGAAAAGCATTTTTATTGCTTAAATTTGTCTTTTTTCTGAAAAAGTAACTGGCTAGAAAGTGATGTACTTTTTGAATATGTTTGCAATGTGGTCTTTCCTTTTCATACTCTCCATATTTCCTGCATACTTCGTGTACTTTGTTGACAGCTTTTTGGTGTTTGATATCTTTTGATATCCTTGGACAATTTTTGACAGCTTTGGCTTAGTTTGAAATTGTGACTTGTTTTGGCATATTGAACTTTGTAAGCTATGCAGTTTGGTTTGCTATTTGCCTTTGACTATGCAGCTTGTTGACAATGCAATATGTTTGAAAATTTATGCAGTATGGTAGCTTTTGTGCATTTCACATTTTATTTGCAAACACTATTTCTATCCCTCTTTGTGAACCAAGAGAAATCTTGTGATTTGCAGAGAGGGCAAACAAACTGATTCCGGCCAGTTACTTTTAATGATGAACTTTTAAATTAACTGCCTGTTTCTTTTATCTGCTTTTGACTTCTTTTTCTTTGTTTTGCAGATGAAAATCAATTGAGCAATGGGGAGCGGCAAATGGAGGAGGAAGATTTAGAAAAATTTAGGATGTAATTTTATTTTCCTTTTAATCATTGTAGCATTATTATTATAAATACTTGTAAATAATTACTATATTTAAATAACAATTGTACAAATAATTAAAAATAAATAAAAGCCTTTTTATTGATATTCCTTTTTCTTCTTTAAATGTTTATTAAATTATTTATAATTCTCAAATTATAATAAATGGAAATAAATCCCAATTATTCTAACTTAGAATAAATAAACAATTAATAAACACTGTGGTCTTAGCATCAATCAATAATAAACCCGGCGTTTCAAATGGCCATAAGCATTGCACAGTCGAATCAAACCAACATCCTCATGCCCTTGCCTTTACTGATTAAACAAAACACTGCAAGTTCTCAATTCAAATGCCTCAATCCAAATCTCAGAGTAAATTGAAAAGAACTGTAGAATTAATTCTTTCTGAAAATGCGCGCACAAAACCTTGATTCTTGATTAAATGTCAAAGAAGCGTCCGCCTGATCAAAACCTGAGCCAACTCATTCAAACCTTAGCAATCTGCTTGAACTGCTTTAAAATCAATGAAAACCCTAAATTTTGTCTGACTGACGAGAAAAGTCTGTTTGACCGATTCTTGAGCTAGTCTGAAAAATCAGGAAAAGCCCGAAGCTGTGATTTCTTGTGGAAAAAGAGGAGAGCAAATTTTGGGGTACAACACCACCCTTGTTCTTCTTTCTGTTCAACGACCTCTCCCTTTGTTCTTCCTTTCTCAGTATATATAAGTTTTTTGATTTTTAGGGTTTTGGATAGTTAGAAGTTAATCTTACCTTAGATTAGGGATTCTTAAAATTAGGGATTAGAGATTTTCTTTTAGTTTGTATAATCTTCCAAGATTTTATTTGAATTTAGTTGTAATATATTTTCAATAAAGACCTGATTCTGAGATTTGTGATCTGCTGTAATATTTGATTTTGTAAGAGAAATTTGTAGAATTTTAATTCGTATATCTTATTTCTGGATTTGAAAAGATTGTTCCAGATTTTTGTGTTACATTGAGAAATGATTCTGGGATTTGATATTTGTGTAATATATTCTGAGTTGGATTGATTAATAAGATTCAATTTTTGTTTCAGATTTGTTTCAGATTGCTGTTGGACTATAAAAGATTTAGTTTCAATGCTGATTTCTGTAGTAATAGCTTATGAAATAAACGTGCATAATCTTGGATAAGATTTGCACAGTATCTGTTAGCCCAAAATTGTCATGCACATTATTTTATTTTTTATCCATCAACAACATCCCTTTGTTATTACAGCACGCGTTTTTTTTTGCCCAACTTACTTATTCTTAAACAAGACCTTTTAAAAACATGATTTATTAACACTAATAATAATTTTACAAAATTAATTAGTGAAAATTAACCAACAATAATTTTATTTAAAAACAGAATGGGCTACCAGCATTTTTTTTAGCGCCTTTTTGTTTTTTTCAACTCATATTGGGCCTTAATTGGCCCAAACAGCAAACAACAATATAATTGTAAAAAATAATTTCCTTAAATAAACAGTAAAAATATACTAATGGGATTAGCGTAACGAGCCTGTATTCCAAATTGTACCTCCCTTCTTGTTTAAAAATGGATTTTTAATTTTAAAGTAACAATAACTACCATTCTTAAATGGGTTGTCATAATTAAAAACTTAATAATTATTATTCGTTTGAACTAACTTCCAATTTCGAATCTCATGGGGTATTGGCCAACATGCTTCGCGAATCGGTTTATGAGTCTTTCTAATTTAGAAAGCTCCACTCTCGTGGATTAAGATACACCCCCGGTTGGCTTAAATTTTAAGATGGGGCATCAGATATTGTTGTACCATCTTTAATTAAATATTTCTTCTATTTTATCTTGAAGAATAAAATTGTCGAGGTAGGACAAATTTGGGTTACGACAACTACCCCTATTCAATTATCTTTCAATCGAATAGCATGAGAAAACTCGAGTCTTGCGCATTTTGATTGAAAGTTTATTGAATACTTGAAGTATTCCAAAATTTGTCCGACAAACGTAAAGTTATGCTGATGTAGCATACCCTTATAAGTCCCAAGGAAGTAGGCAAAGTTGATGATATATCGCTTAACCGGATTTGATAATGAGTTTGCGGATGCATTGCGGCTTAGAGGCAAT
The DNA here is from genome assembly GCA_948472305.1 of Vicia faba. Classification (NCBI taxonomy): domain Eukaryota; kingdom Viridiplantae; phylum Streptophyta; class Magnoliopsida; order Fabales; family Fabaceae; genus Vicia; species Vicia faba. Next base: position 182,362 of record CATIWC010000482.1, read on the forward strand.
GTGTTATGTTTGGAAGAATGCATTGTGGCTTAGAGGCAATGTTCGGATTTGGATGATACATTGCGGCTTAGAGGAAATGTGTTAAGTTTGCAGATACATTGCGGCTTAGAGGCAATGTGTTGTGATTGGAAGAACACATTGCGGCTTAGAGGAAATGTGTTTAAGTTGGAAGAAAGCATTGCGGCTTAGAGGCAATGTGTTGAGTTCTGAGGATGCATTGCAGCTTAGAGGCAATGCGTTGACTTGGATGATACATTGGGACTTAGAGGCAATGTGTTGAGTTTGCGGATGTATTGCGGCTTAAAGGCAATGTGTTGTGTTTGGATGAATGCATTGCGGCTTAGAGGCAATGTTCTAAGTTCTGAGAATGTATTGCGGCTTAGAGGAAATATGTTGAGTTTATGAATACATTGCGGCTTAGAGGCAATGCGTTGAGTTTTGTTTTCTTTTGAGCATCGCAGCATGAAGTCTGAGGCGACGATAGAGAAATGCATTGTTGCATGAAGTCTGATGCATTGGGTTACAGTTTTGCAAATCGCTGCGTGAAGTCTAAGACGATAGGTTGGATTTAGTTTTCGGACATCGTTGCATGAACTCTAATGTGATATGCTAGATTTTGTGGAATGAAGAAACATATTGCAACATGAAGACTGAGGCAATGGGTTAGGTTCGTGAATCACTGATATGATAAGCTGAATTTGGTTTTAGAACATCGTTGTACAAAGTATGAGATGATGGTCGGGAGTTTGGAATACATTGCTGCATGAAGTCTGAGGCAATGGGTTATGTTTGCAAATAACTGCATGAAGTCTGACGTGATAAGCTAAATTTGCTCTTTCAAACATTGTTGTATGAAGCCTGAGGCGATGGTCTGAGTTGGCATAACGAAATACATTGCTGCATGAAGTCTGGTGTAATGGATTAGGTTCACAAATCATTGCGTGAAGTCTGAGACGATAAGTTAGGTTTGGTTTTTGTGGAATGAAGAAACACATTGCGGCATGAAGGCTGAGGCAATGGGTTAGGTTTGTGAATCACTGCGTGAAGTCTGATGTGATAAGCTGAATTTGGTTTTCGAACATTGTTGCATAAAGTCTGAGACGATGGTCGGGAGTTTGGAATACATTGCTGAATGAAGTCTGAGGCAATGGGTTATGTTTGCAAATCACTGCGTGGAGTCTGATGTGATAAGCTAGATGTGTTGTTTCAGACATCGTTGCATGAAGTATGAGATGATGGTCTGAGTTTGGGTAATGAAATACATTGCTGCATGAAGTCTGATGCAATGGATTAGGTTTGCAAATCGCTGCGTGAAGTCTGAGGCGATAAGCTAGGTTTTGTTTTCGAGCATCGCTGCCTGAAGTTTGAGACGATAGTCTGAGTTTGGGAAATGCATTGCAGCTTAGAGGCAATGTGCTGATTTAGATAATATATTACGGCTTAGAGGCAATATGTTGATTTAGAAAGATACATTGTGGCTTAGAGGCAATGTGTTGATTTTTTTTGCAAATACGTTGCAGCTTAGAGGCAACATGCTGAGTTTTGTGAATAAATTGCAGCTTATAAGAAATGTGTTTGAGTCGGACAATATATTGCGGCTTAGAGGCAATATACTAAGTTTTGACAACGCGTTGCGGCTTAGAGGCAACGTACTGAGTTTGTGGATGCATTGCGGCTTAGAGGCAATGTAATGAGTTTTTACGAATACGTTGTGGCTTAGAGGCAACGTACTGAGTTTTGAGAAGGCATTGCAGCTTAGAGGCAATGTGTTTGAGTCGGATGATATATTGCGGCTTAGAGGCAATTTATTGATCTGGGAAGATACATTGCGGCTTAGAGGCAATGTAACGAGTTTTTGCGAATACGTTGCGGCTTAGAAGCAACGTGATGAGTTTTGCAAATACATTATGTCTTAGAGGCAATGTGTTTGAGTTAGATGATATATTGCGGCTTAAAGGCAATATACTTGGTTTCGTGAATACACTGCAGCTTAGAAGCAATGTGTTGGCTTGGAGATATGTTGCGGCTTAGAGGCAACATACTGAGTTTGTAAGGAGCTCATCAATGCAATAAGACTTAAGTGATGGGCTGAATGTGTCATGGCATGAAGACTGAAGTGACAGGTTTAATCGTAGGAGAAACATTGCATTGGTTGACCCTTAGATAGTTGAATCGAGGGTGAAATTACTTATCTGTTTGCTAGGCGATACATGTGTATGCATGCGTATTGAATGTTGTACGCATGCGAAATGTATGATGTTTGTCATTGATATGGAACCCTGAATATGTATGTAAAAATGTATAGTGTATGTATGTTATGCAAATTGTACGTATGAAATGTACGTAAGATGCGCGTATGCCTCGAAATGCTATGCAGACTATTTCTGGCATTCTCTCCTTTAAACCATTGTCTTAGAGTTACCAATCCCTGGTGTTGTATGTTGTGTCGTCATTGTATTGTTGAACTTGAACATAGTGGACAATGTTATCAAAATTTGAGCATTGATTTTGTATTGCGGGCGTAAACGTAGGCGTAGACGTAGATGATGGCCTATGCGTAAACTTATATGCAGGCGTAGACATAGACTTAGACGTAGGTAATGGCCTTATGCGTATATTTGTATGCTGGCGTAGACGTGTGTATGTGGTCTCTGTAAGCGCGGGCGTGAGCGTAGACGTATGTGGATTCATACGTTGTAGTCGTAGGTGTAAGTGTAGACGTGTGTAGATTCATACGTTGTAGGCGCAAGCGTAAGAGTAGATGTATGTAGATTCGTATGTCATAGGCGCAGGCGTGAGCGTATGTAGACTCGCATGTCGTAGGCACATGCGTAAGTGTAGACGTATGTTGATTCATATGTCGTATGTGCAGGCGTGAGCGTATGTAGACTCACATGTCGTAGGCACGGGCGTAAGCGTAGGCATGTGTAGAATTTGCAGGAGTACACCTGTGCATGGACGCATGTACGGACGTAGACTTTGTGTTGCAAGCATAGGCATAGGCGCTGACATGGACGTAGACTTTGCGTAGGGACGCAGGCATAGACTTGGTATTGTTGAGGGCAAGCATAGGTGTGGGTGCGGACGTAGTCTTGTTTTGCATCGCGAGCGTAGACATAGGCGTAGACATGGACACATGTATGGAATTTTTATTGTAGACGTAGGAATAGACATATGCGTGGACGCATGTGCAAACGTAGACTTTGTGTTGCAAGTGCGGGCATAGGTGCCGACATGGACGTAGACTTTGCGTGGGGACACGTAGATATATGCATAGACTTTGTATTATTGAGTGTAAGCATAGGCGTAGACATGTGTATGGACGTAGACTTTTTGCATCGTGAGCGTTGATATGCATAGATACAGGCGTAGACATGTGCACAGATTTTTAAGACGTAGGAGTAGCCATGTGCATGGACGTAGACGTGGATTTTCTTTTGATATCTTTCTAACCAAAATAGTTTTTGATGTTTTGTCAAATGCTTTCATTTTGTTAATCCCCCGAAATGGTTTCAAGAAAATATTCACAAGTAATGATCGTAATATTTTTGCAAACAAGTCTGAGAAAAAAAATTCAGTTTGAAAAATGCCAAGGAAGCAAGTGTTTTATTAATATGCCTCTGAATAGGCGAGAGTATAAGATGAAATTCCTAGGAAGAGATAATTACAGAAAGTTTTAACACTGTAAATGGCAATGAAAAAATGATAATTGTTACTGTTGTTCCCCAATATCCTTTTAATGATCTTATCTCCTTTGCTTATGAGTTGAATGATTAAGATCTATCTCTCCTTTCGTGGTTCGTAGTCGCAGTTCTTAGATTGCAGTCTTTTTGTTCTTTATTTCTTTTTTGAATGATCCCTAATTTTTGCCTGGATTGCCCTTTCGGGTTCTCAATCCACTGGGATGATTTTTTTTATATGCCCCTAATTTTTGCATGGATCTCCCTTTAGGGTTTTCGATCCACCGGGACGCTCCTTTTTGTCTAAGTCGCCTGTTTAAGGTTCGAGCTTAGCGAGCTTCTTATACATAGTGTTTTTTACTGCGTCTGAATTTTCCGGGTGTGGTAGTTCTTCCCCATCCATTGTTGTGGAGATAAGACCACCACCAGAGAATGTTGTTTTGAATATGTATGGACCTTCGTAATTAGGTATCCATTTACCACCTGAGTGGAGGTGAGGTAGCAAAATCTTCTTGAGTACTAGACTATTTCGTGGTTCGTCTTGTATAGTATACCGTTACCTGGAAAGAATTTCGCGGATAATTCTCGTAAGGCTTATTTTACAATGCTAGAGGCATTTTCCGGATATCATGAAACTGAGGCTTCTTATATAGCAAGGCAAAGTGCGGGCTCTTCAAAGCGTCTATTTGTGATGCGCAGTTCGTGGTTTGACCAAGTTACTTTGAATATAGACGATATAGCTTCCAGGGCGTCCGTCATTTGATTTTCTTTTCGTGGGACGTGTGAAAATGATCTTTTTGAATTTCGCAGTCGGTTTTAAAATATGATCTTGATAGGGAATCAGTTTTGGATGTTTAGTATTCCATTCACCATTGAATTGGTAGATGGCTTGTGAGCATTCTTTGGGAGAGTCACTATTTCCCCTATATCGCGCCTCAATGTATTTGAAGCTTCTCCGAACATGGATACCCAACGTTCCCCTGGCTCAGGTTCTTCATCAAATCTTGGTATTTCACAGTTGTTTATTTTTACGGCACTGTCTGGATTCGACTTTGTCCTGTTTCCGTATATATGCGCAGTAACTCGATCAACTTCTTTATGGCTCCACTCTTAACATCGCCCCTTAGCTCAGTTTCTTCTGGGTCTTCCCATATGCTTAGATTAGTGGTCTTAATAGCCTCTTGACATGGTGCATATTGTTAGCTTTTCCCTCGCCATTTTCTCAGAGAGTTCAAGATCTTTATCATCTTCCTCTTTAGCTTGGTTGATAGGAGCATCAAAATTATATCGGATCGCAGCAATAACATTATCAGTGGTTTTGGGCATGAATTTGCACCTTTACCATGTTTTGGTGCAACTTTAGTATTTGAATATTTGAAAATGCATATGCAGAGAAAGTATTGCCATTTTAAAATTAAGACATGAATGCAAAAGAAAGATAGGGATCTTGATTGAAAACAAAATATAACTTTCATTAATCATAAATATTGTCTGAAACAAAACGGGGAAACCCATACAAGTAACCCCTATGTATCGGGCTTGACATAGGTTCTTTCGAAAACAAGAAAAATTAATTAGGAAAGAAAAAGGTCTCAGGAATCTCCACAGTCGTCCATCTTTTGATGTTTTCTTTGGGTGCAGTCTTGGATGACTTCGATTGCCCCTTTGATGTTGGCCTTATTGGATATCTTCGTTATATGTCTGCCATGCACTACTCCGTTGTTGACAAAGGTCTCGTAGATTAAAGGAAAATGTGCTTCGCCCTTCAGAGTAGATTTATATTTTTCTTCAGGGTATTGTTTGAATTGGACTATCCCCTGGTCCCCTAGCCTTTATAGAGCTCTTTCGAAAGCTTCATTGTGTCTTAGTGGAGTCCGCATTATTAGTTGGAACCTCTAGGGTATGAGATGGACCTGCTTTCGGCGGAGGTGGGACAAACCCTTCAGTTTTAGCTTTTTGTTGGGCCAAGACGGACTTCCAGAGTCCTGCCTCTGACTCTTTCCTTAGTTGGTGACCGCTTGACGCACTAATAGTCTGGGCTACTCCTTTGAAAGCTGCTTTGGGGATCTGGTCTTTCCTGTCAATAATGTTCTTCAAATCCAGAAGAACTTGACTCAAATCTCTTTTCATTGACCTTACGCCGCCCTTTACTTGGTCTAGGTCCTCTTTGAATGCAGCCTGCGTTTCCTCGATTTTCTCCATTGATTTTTGTTGATAGGCCCTTGTTTGATATGGAGGCCAAGGAGGTGGAGATCTTCTCCTACCATTGGTTCAACTCGAGAGATGTTTTTTTTTTTGAAAAATGGGTTTTGATATGATATGCAGGTGTTTGTGAATGCATGCGTGTGAATGAATACGTATGAATATGAAATGGTTATTTTCTTATTCACTTGGGTATCTATCCGTCTTTTGCTTATTATTTTACTTGATGATTATCTTTAAAATAGATATGCAAATGGTGTGTAGAAAAAAAAGCCTTTATTGAAGGTAACGTAATTCAGATATTGAAAAATATTACAATCTTTTAGCCAAAACTTTATTTGCGTGAAATCAGGCAACAAAGAAATAAGTCTTTTAGGCACGCCTGCAGATATCTTCTTTTGAAACCATCCACTGTTGCTGGGCAAAATTTGAGAAAGTCTTCAGCACGTTACTTCCCTTTTGTGGCCTTGATTTCAGGCATGCTTGGCGTGTTGACGTGGGAAAGTTGTTTCCTTCAGTATCCATTTTTAAAGACAGTCACCGAGATCTTGATTTTATTTTTATCTTTTATACCCCCTGTGAATAAGACAAATGTAGGGTGACGAATATATGAAATGTATGAATGCGTTGATGTAAGATTGAATGACGGGGTTTTGTGATAAGTACCCCTATAAGGTAGGGATGTATGGTTTAGTGACAAGATTTTTGTAGTAAGTACCCTTATAAGGTAGGTTCCTTAGTCTTGACCTACAATCGATCTACCCTCCTAGAAGGTGGTTTCCTTAAGGGTATCATGAATAACACCGGAGGGAAAAGGCACAAGGGCCTCCCTTAGTTGGAGGCTCTTTATGGACTGAAACTTTCGTCTCAAAGTCGTGAAAGGTCTCGTCATGAGATTTTGGGTTAAGGTCGTTACAAAGAGTCATGGGTGACCTTCCAAAGTCCTACTCGTCAAGAGGATATCTCTCGATAAGTATTCCTTTTTTCGGAAGTTCACCGACTCTAGGCGAAGTCGTCACATAAACTCGCAGGGATGATGTACCCCTTAATCTAATAGATGAACCTTCTTTCTAAGGGTTATCGAAAATATTTTTTGAGATAGAAAAATCCCTCCATGCAGTAAATATATGATAATAATAGAAACTGACAGTAAATAAATGAATGCGATAAAGTAGATAAATGCAATAAATAAATAAAGCAAATAAAAAAATTAACCCAAAAATACCTAAACCTTGGGTTAAGGAGAGTCCCCAGCGGAGTCTCCAGCTGTTGCGACCGGTTTTTAAATCAAGATTCGCCACTATTAGTTTTTATCCTAGGGAATGGAACCTAATAGAAAACCCTAATTCGCAGACAGAGATTCTAGGTTTCGGACTCAACTAGACGAAGGGAAGGTGTTAGGAACCTTTCGTCTACTACGTTCACAAGGATATTAGCCCTAGGTTTAGGTTTGGGGTACACCGTGTTTTAAGTTTTAATTAGTAAGACTCACCACGATTTTAGATCGCATGCCTACGTATCCTCTTATGAGGAATCATAGTCCCAATTCATAGTTCGTATGGGTTGGTGTCTTTTAGAGGGTTTGTAAACATATTTTGAATCACTTCGCACTCGGTCGGGAGTAATGATTGCAGAGATGTTGACTGAGTACGCAGTAAGCCAAAATCGGTTTGAAACCCTATTTGCAAAAAAAAGACTGTTGATTATCTTAGTTTTATTCGCGAAAATGGTTTGAGATTTGTTTGTGTTTTTTACTGTATTAATTGCGAAAAGATTAATGCATGGTTAAAAAAGATTTAATGCAAATATATATACACAATATATGCTATTGCGATATAAAAATAATTTATCTTCCTGATATAATAAATAATGATATATATAATAATAATAATTAATATAAGATTAATAATGATAATTATTGCAAATATAAATATAATCATTATATAATATTAGAGTTAAAAATAGATAAAAATATGATGTATTGAAAATAATAAAAGAAATAATAGATTTAACTTGGGGGGTGCGTTTTCTAGTTGTTAAGTAAAATAAGGGGGTGTCAAAAATAATTTGAAATAAGCCCAATACACAGGCTAGACAGGGGGTGTATTGTGGCATGGTAATTCAGTAACACCAGGGACAAGGGGTGTTAAAAGTAATGGGCCAGGCCCAAACGCCATTTGAGAGGGGATTGAGAGATTGAGTATGCGAAGGTGTATGGGGCCTATGGTGCAGACTTGGCCTTAAGGCCGTCTGATCAACATCAAGCGAATAAAACTGAAGGTGCATAGTAACTATGGTATACGCGCGCGCACGGGAATGAAACAAAATATAATTTATCTTTTATTTTTCTTGTAAAACTCGTTGTCGCTTACAACAATGTCTATCCTCTCTCCTTCCTTAAACCCTTATCTCTTTCATTATGTCCTCTCTCTCACGCAAGAAGGAGACCCTTAATCTTCCTCTTCTCAAACCTTACAACCCTTCTCTCTTCTAATCTGCCGCAGTATAATCGCAAACCCCAACCCAGAACCCCTTAATTGTAAACCCCCAAAACAACAGAAAACAAGCTATATTTATTTATCCCTTCTAGCGATTGTTGTTCTTCAACTTTAAATGTATGATTCACCGATAATTCTTCTTTTTGTATGTGACAGTGGAATGAGGATTGTGATGGTGGCTAGCGGCAGATAACGGTGGCTTGCGGTTAGGGTTTCAAAAATTGAAACTCTAACCGCTCTCCCTCAATCTTTAGTAGCAAGTGATGGGTTCAAGCAAGCCTTGCGGTTGCCTCTCTTCTGCTGGCTCTGTATTTGTTCTGTCAAAACCCGCCCTTGTTCTTCTTTCTGTTCAACGACCTCTCCCTCTGTTCTTCCTTTCTCAGTATATATAAGTTTTTTGATTTTTAAGGTTTTAGATCGTTAGAAGTTAATCTTGCCTTAGATTAGGGATTTTGAAAATTAGGGATTAGAGATTTGCTTTTAGTTTGTATAATCTTCCAAGATTTTATTTGAATTTAGTTGTAATATATTTTCAATAAAGACCTGATTATGAGATTTGTGATCTGCTGTAATATTTGATTCTGTAAGAGAAATTTGTAGAATTTTAATTCGTATATCTTATTTCTGAATTTGTAAAGATTGTTCCAGATTTTTGTGTTACATTGAGAAATTATTATGGGATCTGATATTTGTGTAATATATTATAAGCTGGATTGATTAATAAGATTCAATTTTTGTTTCAGATTTGATTCAGATTGGTGTTGGACTGTAAAAGATTTAGTTTCAATGCTGATTTCTGTAGTAATAGCTTATAAAATAAACGTGCATAATCTTGGATAAGATTTGCACAGTATCTGTTAGCCCAAAATGGGCATGCACATTATTTGATTTTTTATCCATCAACAACATCCATTTGTTATTACAACACACATTTTTTTTTGGGCCCAACTTACTTATTCTTAAACAAGACCTTTTAAAAACATGATTTATTAACACTAATAATAATTTTACAAAATTAATTAGTGAAAATTAACCAACAATAATTTTATTTAAAAACAGAATGGGCTACCAGCATTTTTTTAGCGCCTTTTGTTTTTTTCAACTCATATTGGGCCTCAATTGGCCCAAACAGCAAACAACAACATAATTGTAAAAAATAATTTCCTTAAATAAACTGTAAAAAAAATACTAATGGGCTTAGCGTAACGAGCCTGTATTCCAAATTGTACCTCCCTTCTTGTTTAAAAATGGATTTTTAATTTTAAAGTAACAATAACTACCATTCTTAAATGGGCTGTCATAATTAAAAACTTAATAATTATTATTCTTTTGAACTAACTTCCAATTTTGAATCGCATGGGCCATTGGCCAACATGCTTCGTGAATCAGTTTATGAGTCTTTCTGATTTAGAAAGCTCCACTCTCGCAGATTAAGATACACCCCTGGTTGGCTTAAATTTTAAGATGGGCCATCAGATATTGTTGTACCATCTTTAATTAAATATTTCTTCTATTTTAATCTTGAAGAATAAAATCTTCGAGGTAGGACAAATTTGGGTTACGACAGTCTCCAAGAGGGATTCCCAGAAGTTTGTTTATCATTGTATCTCATCATAATCACAAAGGCTTATATAAGATATTTCTTCATCAAATAAGAAGGTACAAGTCATTATGCAAGGCTTTATGTACATGGCAAGCTAGGGTTTTCAGTGATATTATTTATCAATCAAAAGGGGCTCACTTGTTACTTGAATTACAAGTTATGTGGTCATGAACTTCATGCTGAAGAAAGATGTAAATTCACTTGGATCCACTTCACTAATTAGGGTTTATGGATACTTGATGCAAGGCTAGTCATCTGAGTACATGGCTTTCTTGAGATGCAAGCTACACTCTCATGTGGATTCCTCTTAACTATTTCAAGCTAAAAGCTTGTGTTTCTGATAAAATCCTAAAGTCTTAGAGGACCAAGGTCATATGATTGTGAGAGTCATCCAATCCATTCAAGATCCTTTGATACCTGGTCATTTTACTTGCAAAAAAAGATAAATCTTTGGTGCAATTGTGAACTACAAATAGATATTAGAAGTCTAAAGCTTGCAAAGTGGTATAAAAGGATACATTCATTCTTCATTCAAGTATGTCTAGGGTTACAAACCATACTATGTCACCATGTTCAAAAGGCTATCACAAGGAAGTTTTCAAAAATCATCATCATTTCATACTGTAATACGATGGGAGAATTGACTTTTAGTTTTACGTTTTATCGCAATTTTTGCGGATAGCAAGAGTCGCCACCGACTTTTCTTTTATCCAATAAGGAAAGGGTGAAAAGAACAGGAAATACCTTCGAGATTAACTTGAGTTTGGGGGGTAGGTTATGAAAAGGAAAGGTGTTAGCACCCTTTTCATCCGTATTTACCTACGGGCTCTTAATTGCTTGCTCACTTTATTTGTTTTGTGTGTATGCTTTTGAAATTTTTTTTGAAATGCCAAATAGCAAGGCAATTTGCTTTATGATAACTCTTGTATCAGTCCTCAAGAGTGTTGATAAAGCGTTTTGAAAATGTTTTTGAAAGTGTGAGGTGTGAAGAAATGTTTTGTGTGAGCAAGCGATTAACCATATTCTACCCTTACTCAAAATTCTTTTGCATTATTTTCCTCTTCTTTTAGATAGTACTATCCTACCATTAGTTAATAGGTAGCCCTATCGTTGGATGTTTGAGGGACATGCGTAGGGTCATCGTTATGGTCATTGAAGGAAACATGTATGGATACCTTTAGCAATTTGAAGGGACGTCATCATATATTTGTAGGCAACATCGAGGGACAAGATCATATACTATAGGCAAATTTGAGGGACATCGAGGGACTATGATCTTTATGATGATTTGTAATTTAGGGTTTTTGCTAATGGTATCCCTATGTTCGAGGGACATGGCCACCGTTTTCCAAGGCAACAAGAGAGGTTACTATAGATTTGTGTGTGTGTGTGTGTGTGTGTGTGTGTGTGTGTGTGTGTGAATAGTGTTTTGATTTCAGTTAATTTGTCTTGAGATTAGGTTTTCTATCGTTTGTTTTTAGATCTTGACATACAGTCCTATTAAACTAGGCAGTTATAAGGAAAGCAGTAAAAGCAGAAAATAAATGTCCTACGCTATTGCAAAGCTTTGGGGAAGGGGGTACAAACCATAAAAATTGGGGGAAAGAAAGAAAATAAATCCTAATTAATCTATTACATTTTGTAAGCAGTTAGAATAATAGGAAAAATTAATAAAATTTGCGGCAGTAATAACATATACGCGAAATTATAAAAGGAAAAGAAAAGAGAAAATTTGTTTTGATTGTTATATAAAAAAAGTTTAATGATTAACCTTAAACCTAGTTGATTTTAATTAATAGAAAAATTTAGTAATTAAATTAAATAAAACCCTAAAATCTAAGTTGATTTTAATTTAATTAAGAAAATAGTTAATTAGTGAAAAACCTATAATTAATTAAAACCTAAAATTAATTAACCTAAAATTAATTAAAACCTAAAATTAATTAACCTAAAAATTAAATTAGATTTTTTTGTAAAAAAACAAAGGTTTGTGAAAAAAGTTTTGTGGTTAAGTGAATTTAGGGTTGGAAAAGACAAATTGGTTAGAAACCAAAAACAAACATGAAAATACCAGGGGCGGATGTTGAACCTAAAATTAAATTAAAACCTAAAATTAAATTAAAAACCTAAAATTAAATTTAAAAACTTAAAATTAAATTAAAAAAAATAAAATTAATTATTTGAGTTTATTATGAAAAATCAAAGGTTTGTGAAAAATGTTAGGTTTTATGAAAAAGGTTTTAAACAGAAAGAAGAAAAATAGGTAAAAGGATAAATATAATGGAAGAAAACCAAAACTACTGAGCCATGCATTGATTGGTGTTATGATCTGACATCAGTGCGTTTTTGTAATAAACCTGCATGAGACCATTACAGTGGTCCAAACCTGTAGTATTGAATCTCAAGATCACATTAAACAAATTAGTATACCATGAAATACAAAGAAAACGAATATATAAAATTTTGTAATATTAAAACTGATAAGGCATGTATGAATGCTTCTACATCCTTATCCTACTGAGTTCCTGAAAATGAATGATATGGCTTGTTTGGAGTGAAAAGGGTTTGTAACAAAGATTTCAAGATTTCTAGGATTCTTGAAAGAATTTGATATTTTGACATTGTTGTGGCAAGGTTTTTTTTCGTGTCCTCGTTTGTGTGAAAATAATGAGATTATATAATGGAAATTAGAGCAAAGATATGGACTTTGGATGTGTAATTGAGCCTCTAATAACAACAAGCAATAGTGCAGATTTTTATTCACTTGAGTCTGACACGTTTCAGGCTAAATTACATGGACCTCAATACAATTTTTGAAGTTAAAATGTGAAAACAAAATGTAGCCAATATCGAGAAAAAACTCCTGTCTGAAAATGGGCTCAATCGGATAAATGGTGAATTAGTTATGAATTTTTGAAGTTTCGCCTCAGACAAACTTATTTTGGGCTCCAGTGTCAACTCTAACACGTTCTTCAATAAAAAACTGGTATTGATCAGAGCAGAATATGGTCTCGACTTTAGAAATATAGTTATAGATCTCTGAGTTAGTGACCTTGTGTAAAATGATGGGCCCGATCAGATAAAAATTGACTGAGTTAAGATTTTTTAAATACATAGCAGATAAACATATGTCACAATTTTTCTGTGTGAAAACGCTTGATAAATCCATATTTTCTGAGACTTTTTGAATGAAATTGGCTTCCGACCGTGAGATATGAAAACTTAAATGACGTCAAGATGGAATTTTGGCCACAAGAATAGGTTCAAAACGAGCCACGGTCTTTAAGTTATGAGTTTTTTAGTGCGTAAAAACTGCACTTTCAACACACTTTTTCACCATATTTTTTCAAGAAAACTCGCACATTCCAAGACCTTCTTTAAAGAATTGACTCTCGAGCCGAACCTGATTTTGATAATATGTCACCAGGGATATCTTGGCGAAAGAACACCTAAATATGACGCGTCGGTTTGGACTTGTGAATCTTTGAACTCCGAATCATTACGAAACAACGAACCAATCTTCAGCATGGAAAATACTCTGAGAGCATCCATTAACGAAATAAATGTTACCTGTAATTTGACGAGGCTTGCTAGAGATACCTTGATCCCATAACCATAGAACCAATGATATGTATGCATGTAATGATGAAATATAAGCCAAAAAGGTCAAAATGAAGAGGGTAAACTTTGAAGTAGAACAACTGCCCCTGTTCAATCTTCTTAAACTTGAAGAGTTAGATTGGCATGTCTGTCATTCGTGACTTAAGGTAGAAGATAATTGAACACTTAAGTGACCAAAAATATTCACTCGCCTGTGCAGGAGATAACACTGTTGGTTGATGGTATGCTTGAATGGGCTTAAAGATGCCATTCGGAGAGATGACAAAGTGTTGTTGGAGATGAGCTTATATATGCCATCTGGAGTATCCATTGGTAGGAATAGCAGAATAAGTCTTTGCTAGACCATCTCTGTGAAGCATGCTTGGATGAGTATGTGTATGACTGTATCTAGTAGATATGCTGGGGAAGTGTCAGAATGAATCTTCATCTTGATTGTATCTGAAGGGAATCTTTTCAGAATTTGGTCTCTGAAGGAAATGTTGGTTAGTATTCAGTCACTGAGGGAGATGCTCGTCGGAATTCAGTCTCTGATGGAGAGATGCTTGTTAGAATTCAGTCTCTGGTGTTTTGTCATGTAGATAGTCGCCTTTTCTGGTTTCAGGAATTGATATACAATTTGTCTTTGTTGGAAAACCCGTTCTCAGGAATTCATGTTGGCTAGTTATATAGATAGTTCCCCGTCTGGTTTCGAGCATTTATCTGTGACCTGTTCTTTGGCTAGTGTGATACGATGGCAGAACCGATGGTTATATATTGGTTTTACATTTGTGTTTGCAAATGTCGCGGTAAACAAGATTCGCCATTGTCTTTTCTTTTATCCAACAAAGGAAAGGGTGAAAAGAATAGAAAAAGACCTTTTCGAGAGTTTTCTGAGTAAGGGGTAGATTATGGAAAGGGAAGGTGTTAGCACCCTTTCCATCTGTGGTTTTCCATGGGCTCTTAGAGGTTTGCTCATTTTGAAATACCTTTGTGCTTTATGTGTTTGAAAATGTTTTGAAAATGCCTTAGTACGGAGAACTTTGTAATGTTTCTCAGGATAGTGGAGAAAATATACAAAGTGTTTTGAAATTGTTTTTGTTAAGTAGTTTTCTGTGTAAGTGCAAAATATTTGAGCAAACTTCTAACATCTATCTACTTTTGTACTCGAAAAGGTCATTCTTTTCCTCTTTTCCTTTAGACAGTGCTATCCTACTATTAGTGAGTAGGTAGCCCCATCGTTGGATGTATTAGGGACATTCGAAAGGGACGTTTTATAGTCACAAAAGCAACCTGTGGAGACGTTTTAGCAATTTTCTTTTAGGGACTAGCTCATTTACCGAAAGCCAACTATAGGGTCATCGAGGGACTATGATCTTTTTGATTTACGGGTCTTTGCTAAAGCGTTCATGCCCCATGACTGTTTTTTTAAAGGCAACCAAAGTGGGATACCCTAGAGGTGCTTGTGTGCAATGTGTTATATTTAGTTGTTTATTTTTTGTCTTTTTGTTAAGTTTGCTAACAATTGATTATTAGTCTTTTCATACAAGCCTAGTTACTAGCAGTTAATATGAAAAGCAGTAAAAGAAATGCATAAAATAGAGGTCCTACGCTATTACAACCAAATCGAAAGACAAGTAAAAAGTAAAAATATAAAAAAAGAGAAAAGACTTCTTCGATCCATGCCATGGACTCTTTAGATTCACCCTTCTTTGGCCTTCTTTCGATTGGGCTTGAGAATTAACGTGGGCAAGCTTCGATTTGCACCCTTTCCCATTTTTTCCGATTGGGTTTGGGAAGGATATGGGTACACTTCGATTGTAGGGAGAAAGGGGGGACTCGATTCAGAGGAGGAAGGCTGCCTTTCGATTCTGTGAAGGGTATTATTTTCTTTGAGCTAACGACAGGGTGTACACTTCGATCTAGATGGGTGTTGCTAGAAAGGCCTGAAGGATCACCTATGGAGGCACTGCATCTGCAAAAATATGTTAGAGAAATAAAACACAGGACCTGGGTATCGAAACACATGTCCTTCGATCCTGCGCGTTGGGTCTTTTCAGGCTATATTTGCAGCAAGTGTTAGCAAACGAAAAACATGACCTGGGTGCCAAACCCAAGCCCTTTGATTCTGTCTAGAATGACAAATCGAATGAAACAAAAAATATGGATGTGTTATGTAAATACAAAGTTTGACACTTTACCCTCTCTTACCAGTAGTTGGCACCTTCAATTTTCCACTTTCTGGATGTGGGTACCTTTGATCTGGGACTTCTGGGTGTGGATACCTTTGTTGAAGGGTTACCTTGGCTTGGATTACTTATGAAAATTTTGAAAAACTTTGGTGGGTTTGTGGGCAGCGTATCTCTAATCTTTTTCTTTCATTTTGGCTTGCAAGCATGCTGCTTATATAGAGTAGGAGGGAGGGGACAAGAGAAGTAATATTTGTAACAACCATTTGAATGCCATGAATACCAAAATGTAACCTTGGCCAAAGTTAAGGGATTTTGTCCATTTTTGAATTTGGCATAAATATGGACATATTGGCCTTCGAATGCTCTCTTTCAAATGGGTTGATGGCCTCCTTCGAATGGCCCTGATTTAGCTCCTTCGAACGGCTCTGATTCATTTCCTTCGAATGTGTATGATTCAGTTCAGTCGAATGGTTCTGGGTTCTGATTCAAAGTGTCAAGAACTTCCCTCTGCCTTAGTATGCCAATTGAAGGACAATTCGCTCTGATGTTCCAATTGAAAGAAGCTTTGATGCTCCAAATCAAAGGAAACTATGATGCTCCAATCGAAAAAAACCTCTGATGCTCCAATCGAAGGAACCTCTGATTCTCCAAATTGAAGGAAGCTCTGATGCTCCAAATCGAAGGAAGCTCTAATGCTTCAATTGAAGGAACCTCCGATGCTCCAATCGAAGGAACCTTTAGGAATTCCAATCGAAGGATCTAGTGGCAAGGCCAATCTAAAGGTTTTGCTGAAATGCCAATCGAAGGGTCCTGTGGCAAGGCCAATCGAAAGGTTTTTCTGAAATTCCAATCGAATGGGCATTTTGGAGACGCCAATCGAAGGGAACTTGAAAACACTACTCACAAATTTTCCTTTTTCTTAGGAAAGGGTTCATGACCAACCATGTAGGGGAAGGCCTTGGAAAACATGAGAGGGAAAATTTTGGGGTACAACAGCTGCCCCTGTTCAATCTTCTTAAACCTGCAGATGTAGATTGGCCTGTCTGCCTTTCGTGATCTGAAGGTGGAAGATGATTGAACACTAGAGTGCCCAAAAATTTGCACTCGCATGACATAACACTGATGGTTGACGATGTTCGGAATAGGCTTATAGATGCCATTTGGAGAAGATGACTGAGAGTCGTCGGAGATGGGCTTAAATATGCCATCCAAAGTAGATGCTGACTTCATAAGAAGTCTCTTTGTGGGGATTCATGTTCCTGTTGTCTGAGGAGGAGTCCACTGGGGGATGTTGATTTCTGTTGTTTTCTTGTTTGAGGAAAACTCTGTGGGGAATAGAGTCTAGGAACTTCAGTTGTACATGGCTCTACTGAGGGGTTATCTTTGGATTGGAGAGATGAAAGTTTGTTGTTTTCTGGTTAAAATTCGGGCTTCGCAGTAATTTTCTAGGGAGAATGAAATCAATTGCTATCTAGAAATGTATCAGAAGAAACCTGTGTAGGGCTGTTTCAGGATGAGTCCGGGTAATACTTCATCTAGAAGTGTATGAGAAGGAACCTGGGTAGGTCTGTTTTAGGAGATATATGAGAGGGAGCCTGGGTAGGGCAACTTCAGGATGAGTCCGGGTAAAACTGCATCTGGAAATTATAAGAAGGAACCTGGGTACGGTTGCCTCAGGATGAGTCAGTGTAAAACTGCATCTGGAAATTCAAGAGAAGGAACCTGGGTAGGGTTGCCTCAGGATGAGTTTGTGTAAAACTATATCTGGAAATTGTGAGAAGGAACCTGGATAGAGTTGCCTCAGGATGAGTTCGGGTAAAACTACATCTGGAAATTATAAGAAGGAACCTGAGTAGGGTTGCCTCAGGATGAGTCCAGGTAAAACTGCATCTTGAAATTGTAAGAATGAACCTGGGTAGGGTTACCTTAGGATGAGTACGGGTAAAACTGTATCTGAAAATTATGAGAAGGAACCTGGGTAGGGTTGCCTCAGGATGAGTCCGGGTAAAACTGCATCTGGAAATTGTGAGAAGGAACATGGGTAGGGTTGCCTCAGGATGAGTCCGTGTAAAAATGCATCTGGAAATTCAAGAGAAGGAACATGGCTATGGTTGCTTCAGGATGAGTCAGTGTAAAACTGCGTCTGAAGATTGTGAGAAGGAACCTGGGTAGGGTTGCCTCAGGATGAGTCCTTGTAAAACTTCATAAGGAGCCTGGGTAAGGCTGCTTCGGGATAAGTCAATGTAAAACTTCAGAAGGAGCCTGGGTTGGGCTGCTTTGAGATAAGTTCGTGTAAAACTTTAGAAGGAGCCTGGGTAAGGCTGCTTCGGGATAAGTCTATGTAAAACTTCAGAAGGAGCCTGGGTAGGGCTGCTTCGGGATAAGTCCGTGTAAAACTTCAGAAGGAGCCTGGGTAGGGCTGCTTTGGGATAAGTCTGTGTAAAACTTCAGAAGGAGCCTGGGTAGGGCTGCTTCGGGATAAGTCCGTGTAAAACATCAGAAGGAGCCTGGGTAGGGCTGCTTTGGGATAAGTCCGTGTAAAACTTCAGAAGGAGCCTGGGTAGGGCTACTTCGGGATAAGTCCGTGTAAAACTTCAGAAGGAGCTTGGGTAGGGCTTCTTCAGGACAAGTCTGTGTAAAACTTTATAATGAGCTTGGGTAGGGTTGCTTTGGGATAAGTCCGTGTAAAACTTCAGAATGAGCCTGGGTAGGGCTGCTTCGGGATAAGTCCCTGTAAAACTTAATAAGGATCCTGTGTAGGGCTACTTCGGGATAAGTCCGTGTAAAACTTCATAAGGAGCCTGGTGTGATCGGTGGAAATAGAACTGACTGTTTTAAAGCTGGTTCGCGAAATGTCGCGGTAAGCAATAGTCGCCACCGTCTTTTATTTTATCCAACAAGGAAAGGACAAAAGCACAGAAAAATTCCTTTTCGAGATGTTTCTCGGGTTCGGGAGGTAGATTATAAAAAGGGAAGGTGTTAGCACCCTTTCTATCCGTGGTTATCCACGGGCTCTTAGGTACTTGCTCACTATGTTTTCAAAAGTTTGCTTTTATTTGTTTTTGTGGGTTTTGAAAAAGTTTAGTTTGAAAAACTTCTAGGTAACTCTTGTATCAGTCCTCAAGAGTGTATGAAGTATTTGTTTGAAAACTTTTTGAAAGTGTAGGTGCAAAAATTTGTTTCTTTTGTTTTTTTTGAAAGAGCAAGTACCTAGGAGAAATCTACCTACTCTAAGGAATTAGGCTGTGTAAGAGTCCTTTAGACAGTACTATCCCACTATTGAGAAGTAGGTAGCACCGTCGTTGGAGTTATTCGGGTCAATTCGATTAATGGGACATGTGTGGTCACCAAAGCAATAGTAGGACGCCTTAGCGGTAACCCTAATGTCCTAGATCCTTTTTTTATCCGAGGCAACCGTTTCGAGGCAACTGGATCTTTAGACAGGAGGGCGACCTCTAAAACACCCTATACTTGACGACCACCTCGAGGCAACCCAGTGAGGCATACCCTAGGAGTGGCATGTGCATGGGTGTTAAATTCAGTTAAGGTTATCTTGTACATGTTATTTGTGAGCTACGGATTGATTTTATTGTTCATACAAGTCTTGTCATGCATAATTAATAGTTTAATAATTTGCGGGAAATAAAGTGCGGAAAAGGAATATATGCTATTACAAGGCGCGAGTATATACATCGCCAAAAACAAACCCTTTGGAAAAATAAATTGCGAGAAAATAAATAAAGCGATAAAATCTTAATTAACTATTACATACTCGGAGCAGATACATAAATATAATGAATTAAAATAAATATGCGCGCGAAAGATTGAATCGGGACGTCCTTAGGGTTTTGACCCTTTTTTTGAGAAAAGAATTGAATTTGTCCTTTTTTGCAATTAATTAAATATTAAACCTAAACCTAATTAATTAAATAATTAAAAGAAAAAGTATTTTTTGTGTTTTTATGTTTTAATGAAAATAAAAAGAAAAGGAATAAAAATTGTCAAAAGAAAAACCCTAATTCTAAATGGGTTTTATTTATTGTAAAAATAGTCAAAATTTCCTAATTAAAACTAAGTCAATTTGGTTAGTATTTATTTACAAAATAATAATTAAATTAAATTAATAAAAAATTATTTTATTTATGTGTTCTGAATTTATTATGAAAATGTTAGTTAATTTGCTGGTTAGTAATTAATTAAAAAAACAATAAAAATAAATAAAGCAAATGAATGAAAGAAAAATAAAAAATAAAATGCAAACCCAGGGGGGGGGGGGGGGGGGTTGGGCCCTGATGGAGGTGAAGCCTGGAATTCCTGGCCCATTAAGCCAAGCCTACGTTGACTTCTGGAATTGTCCAGAGCGTGCCTTGATTTGGAGTATGGTGTTCTCCACTTTTTGACCATTGGATTCACGTTTATGGCCACTTGGCTCCTGGGTATTTGATATGCATGGTAGACTCCTTGGCAAGCGCTGCACATGATTAGGTTATGAAAAATAGAAAAAAATATGGGGTGGACCTGGGAATCGAACCCAGGTCCCAACGTTCAATGCCTGCTCGCCTTAGCCACTGAGCCAATTGCTTCAATTGAAATAATAATAATAAGTGGTTAATATATTGATCAATCAACACATATGCCTAAAAATAAAAAAAAGCGCGCGATTGTTTTAAAAGGGCGAATGGGAGAACGACGTGTGGTCGTCTTCTCCAAATCCCTGGTTCAGTTACCTGCGGATTTTTATCCGCAGGAAGTTCCGTAGGATCTTTCCTAAAACCATCCCTAGGCTTCAAAAACTCCATCCAAGCCCATGGTTATGATCGTCCATGTCCCCTAATCACAGTTATGCCCTTGACTGGCTTTGATTTTCCCTGAAACAAAAATACCTAAAATGCAAGAACATGAAGCCTAGAATCGGGCATCACGATTCAGGGCCTAAAAATAAAATTGGCTATTGCAGTTACGTCAGAAATCAAGAAATGAGTATGAATATGCTAACTCCTTGAAGAAAAAAATGCAAGGATTGAGAATTTAGATTTCGCATTCAGAGGCGAATTTGTGAGAACTTACAGTGCTGTATAGGGGGTCTTAGGACGTGGTGTTGATTGCGTTAGCTTCAGTGGACGGCTAGGAAGAGGGCTACATGCTCCTTTTGGTATGAAAACGTCTGCAATGTTGTTCTTGATCTCTCACTTTTCCAACAAATTTTCAGTTTTGCTTTGGCCATTTTAGCAATGTCCTGGTCGTGTATTAGGTTTAGGTTACTTGCATATGTATAAGGCAAGCAGTCTAGGTCCAAATATGATCTTGTATCATTGTGTATTGAAGTTTTGAGATTTGGTTGACCACCATTGAAGACCTTTCCATATTTGGTTCAAATCTAGGATTTTATGCACAAAAAAGGCTTAGCACGAATTGGTTAGCTGGCATATGACATATAAAAGCTATTCAAATCACAAAGATGCTATTCCATTAATTTTTAGATTTTATTTGAATTATTATGGGTTTAAAATGAATTAAATCAATAAAAATTAAATAAAATGGAAAAACAAATGTTTGATCTTGAAATTAATCATGGGACACGTGTGTGGCATGACAAGGCTGAATCAAGTGGAAGAAAGTGGGCCCTTTTGTCAAAAATTGAAGTTTTAAGGATAATTGACTTTTGCAAATTCATGAAGATTTCCCAACTTCTCCAATGCATATCTTGCTTAATTTTGATCATATGAACATGTTCTTGGACATTTTGGAAAGGTCTTGAAGTCCCCTAACCAATGCCTTTGGTCCCATGTCATTTGGATTTACCAATCTCAAGTTATGGTCTTTGACTTAAAATGCCTTTTTGTTGACTTTTGAAATTGACCTATAATGTAGAAATTGATAACTTTTTGTGAGAGCATTTCTTGGACTTGGAATGTGAAGATGAGTGGTAGGAAATGTCATCCCCTTCAAAATGAGCATTGGATGAGATTTTTCTGATGAACCATGAAAAAGTTATGCCTTGGTCAAGTTACAGTTGACTTTTCAGTTGTCCAAAAATAGCAACTTTTGCATCCTTGATGATTTTTGAGCCATGCTTGTGGAATCATGATCAAGACTTAATCAAATGATGATTATGGCCTCAAAATAAGATGTTGACCAAAAATCTTGACTTTTGACTGTAAAATGACCATTTTACCCCTGCAGTTGATTGTGAAGCAAATGAAGCTTTTGACTGTGCAATTTGACCCTGTGAGTCTTGAGACTTGGCATGTAGATGCTTGACAATGTATATAGGCCTATGAGACTTTATTGAGCCATTGAAAACCTCAAATTCATTGAAGGAACCAAAACCCTAATTTTGACTGGCTTAGGAGGCATTTGAACTGTGCAATCCTTGAGTAGTCTTGAACCATTTGAGGATGATTCTTGACAAATCTTGGAGAATATGGGAGGGAAAATTTTGGGGTACAACAATTTCCCCTGTTTAATCTTCTTAGACCTGAGGATGTAGATTGGCTGGCGTGCCTTTCGTGATCCGAAGGTGGAAGATGATTGAACACTAGAGTGCCCAGAAATTTGCACTCGCATAGTAGAATATCAGCAATGTGATGGCGGGAATGGGCTTATAGATGCCATTTGGAGAGATGATGGATGGGGGATAGGCTTATAGATGCCATCTGGGGGTGTCGACCGCGTAAGAGATTCCTTAGCGAGAACTTGCGTACTTGAGAAAGAAAGATAATTTCCTGGCCTGTTACAGGTGTTGCTCTTCAAACTCTTCATGCAGATATGCCCTGGCTAGATACAGGTATCGAATCTACGATCAATCGCTCACAGATGTGCCCTGGCTAGATACAGGTATCGAATCTGGAACTTCAAACTCTTCATGCAGATATGCCCTGGCTAGATACAAGTATCGAATCTACAATAAGCGCTCACAGATATGCCCTGGCTGGATACAGGTATCGAATTTGGAACTTCAAACTCTTCATGCAGATATGCCCTGGCTGGATACAGGTATCAAATCTACAATCAATCACTCACAGATATGCCCTGGCTAGATACAGGTATCGAATATGGAATTAGTCGTCTACAGATATGCCCTGGCTAGATACAGGTATCGAATCTGGAATCAGTCGTCTACAGATATGCCCTGGCTAGATACAGGTATCAAATCTCTAAACTCTTCGTGCAGATATGCCCTGGCTAGATACAGGTATCGAATCCACAATCAAATACTCACAGATATGCCCTGGCTAGATACAGGTATCGAATCTAGAATCAGTCGTCTACAGATATTCCCTGGCTAGATACAGGTATCGAATCTCTAAACTCTTCATGCAGATATGCCCTGGCTGGATACAGGTATCAAATCTACAATCAATTACTCACAGATATGCCCTGGCTGGATACAGGTATCGAATCTGGAATTGGTCGTCTACAGATATGCCCTGGCTAGATACAGGTATCGAATCTCTAAACTCTTCATGCAGATATGCCCTGGCTGGATACAAGTATCGAATCTACAATCAATCACTCACAGATATGCCCTGGCTAGATACAGGTATCGAATCTGGAATTGCGAAAGTTGTTGGTAATATCTTTTGATTGACCTTTTCCTGAAAAGGCAAAACATTAGTTGTATGCAATGTCATGATGTATGAAATGCATGATGTCATGACGTTCTCAAAAATAAATGAGATTGTGTGATATGATGCGTGTATGCATGCATTATATATGTAAATGTTTATGAATTATATTTTCGTCCCGGAAAATAAATCCTTGACGAATGCCGGGAAGTTAGATCCTGGGCTGATGTTTGAAGAGTAGAGTTCTTCATTTCCGCTGGGGATGATGATTGCAAGAATAAACTTGTAGGAGAAGATGACTCTGTTGGGGAATGAACTTGGTGAAGAGATTACTCTGCGGGGAATTACTCTGTGGGAAGAGATACCTCACTGAGGTTTTGATGATAACTTCGCTGGGGATCCTATTGATAAGTTATGTTGGGGAATTTGATAAACTCCGCTGGGGGGTAGGAAGAACTTTGCCGAGGACGATCCTTCCATTGTAATTAGCTGAGGATAACCCAGTTATAGGCTCTGGTGGGAAAATAACTTCTGAACATGGTCGGGGAGAGATGCATGTACTCTGCAGGTGATAAGCTTCCAGAATCTACTGGGGATAAGCTTCCAGAATCTACTGGGGATAAGCTTCCAGAATCTACTGGGGAGGATGATTCAACTTTCCTGGGGAAACTTTTTGGACTGTACTGGGGAAGTGGCTCCACTGGGGTGTCTGTATTCCGCCGGGGAATAATCTTATATTTCGTCGAGGAATATTAAGACTGCTGGGGATGCTTGTTGAGGAATATCTGTATACTCGGTTGGGGAGTGTTAAGATTTTCTGGGGATATCCAACTTCTTTGGGGCTGACAGTAGCCTAACTCTGCTTGGGGAGAGTGTCGCTGACTTGCTAGGGATATTGTACCTTTTCGGGGTGATTGGGAGACCAACTCTGCTTGGGGAGAGTATCGCTGAATCTTGTCTTACTCTGCGGGGAGTGAAGGTATCTTGGTTACATTCTTCAGCCGAACTTACCTTGGTACCTTGGTGGACAGAGCAACTAGATTGCTTAGACGACTCATTATTGCCCCTGTTTCCGATGTCACCTGTAATTAGCCCTTTGTTTCGTATGCAAGTATTTATGAGTTAGCAATTAATGTCAAATGCATATATCAAAAATGAACATTGGACGTTCTTTGCAAAACAAAACAGATAAAGGAAAAACAATTGGCAATTTGTCTGGAAAAGATGGATTTGTATTGATTTTGAAATTTGCCTGTAAATAGGCATTTTGTGTACAAGAGGCTGACGTCCTAGTAAGAGAACGCCGCCGAACAACATAGAGTTTATACAATTTTGTGAAAACAAAACAAAACATCTATGTGAAAAATCCCACTGGGTTCTAACTCTGCTATCGCCTTTATGTCTTCAAGCGTCTCATCACTTTGCTGCTTAGTTGAAGATGAAGCTGATTGATTGATGCCGTCTGAACCTGATAGTTGATACCGAATTCTGGATGCAAGGTGATCCAACGAGACATAGCATTACGCTTATCCCTAACTTTTGCCTGGACCGCCCTTTCGGGTTTTCAGTCCACCGGGATACCCATTTTTGCCCAAGCTGCCTTTTCAGGTTTTCGACTTGCCGGGTGTACAGATTTTTTTCATTTCATCCCTTATTTTTGCCTGAACCCTTTTGGTTCGCCGGGAAGCCCTTATTTTTGCCTAGGTGTGTCAACCTAGCAGGTCTTTTATCATGCGTAGTATCTTTTTACTATGTCTGCATTGGCGGGGTGAGGAAGGTCGTCACCATCTATGGTGGTTAGAATCATTGCTCCTCCTGAGAAGATATTCTTAACCACAAATGGCCCTTCGTACGTGGGGGTCCATTTGCCCCTGGGATCACTTTGAGGAAGAATGATGCGCTTGATTACCAGGTCTCCAACTTGATACTCTTGTCGTCTGACTTTCTTGTTAAATGCCCTGATCATCCGTTTTTGGTACGTTTGACCATGACAAATAGCGGTGAGTCTCTTTTCATCGATTAGATTTAATTGATCAAGTCGAGTCTGATCCAGTCATCTTCGCTCAAACCTGCATCCTTCATTATCCGGAGAGAGGGTATCTGGACTTCAATAGGCAAGACTGCCTCCATGCCATAGACCAAGGAAAAGGGTGCTGCCCCTGTTGATGTCCTTGCTGAGGTACGGTACCCATGAAGAGCAAACAGTAACATCTCGTGCCAATCTTTGTAGGTCACTGTCATCTTCTGCACAATCTTCTTGATATTCTTATTTGCTGCTTCTACAGCCCCATTCATCTTCGGCCGGTAGGGAGAAGAGTTGTGGTGCTGTATCCTGAATTGCTCGCAGAGCTCAGTGATCATCTTGTTGTTAAGATTGGTACCATTGTCCGTAATGATCCTTTCCGGGACGCCATAGCGACAGATCAGGTTGTGCCGAATGAACCGTGCCACGACGTTCTTGGTTACGGTAGCAAAGGAAGCTGCTTCGACCCATTTCGTGAAGTAATCAATCGCTACCAGGATGAAGCGATGCCCGTTGGATGCCGTAGGTCTGATCTCGCCGATCATATCAATGCCCATATTGCAAAAGGCCAAGGTGCTGTCAAGACGTTCAAAGGAACTAGAGGAACATGCACCTTATCAGCATAGATCTGGCATTTGTGACACGTCCGAGAATGTTGGTAATAGTCAGCTTCCATTGTGGACCAGAAATATCCTGCCCGAAGGATTTTCTTTGCCATGGTATGTCCACTGGAATGTGTTCCGAAGGTACCCTCATGCAGCTCTGCCATGATTCTTTCTGCTTCCGTCTTGTCCACACAACGCAGTAAGGTTGAATCATGGTTTCGCTTGTACAGAATGTCGTTGCTGAGGAAGAACTTTGCCGCGAACCTTCTCAGAAACTTCTTGTCATTGACAGATGCCCCCTCGGGGTATTCTTGAGCTTCCAAGTACCTCTTCACTTCATGATACCAGGGTTTTTCAGTTACTTCTTCAGCCTCAAGATCACAGCAATATGCAGGTTCATCCAATTTCCAGATAATGATCCGGGGAGCCTCGTTATCCCATTTTACTTTGAACATAGAAGACATCGTAGCCAGGGCGTCCGCCAACTGATTCTCCTCTCTTGGGAAGTGTTCAAAAGTTATCTCCTCGAAGTGGGGAATCAACGTCAACACATACTCTTTGTAAGGAATAAGATTTGGGTGTTTCGTATCCCACTCGCCTTTGATCTGATTGATCACGAGAGCGGAATCTCCAAAGACACTCAGAAACTTGATCCTTATGTCAATTGCAGCTTGAAGACCCATGATACATGCTTCACACTCTTCCATGTTATTGGTGAAGTTGAAACATAGCCGGGCAGTGAGTGGAGTATGAGTGCCTTTAGGGGATATGATCACGGCGCCAATACCGTTACCCAGAACGTTTGAGGCTCCGTCAAAGTGCATAGACCATCGGGATCCTTCCTCAGGTCCTTCATCCGGTCCAGGTACTTCACAATCAGTCACTACCATGATATTCTCGTCTGGAAACTCAAAGTTCATGGGTTGGTAGTCGTCCACTGCCTGGTGTGCCAAATGGTCGGCCAATACACTTCCCTTGATTGCTTTCTGAGTCGTGTACTGGATGTCATATTCTGTCAAGATCATTTGCCATCTTGCTATTCTTCCGGACAAGGCAGGCTTTTCGAAGATGTACTTGATTGGATCCATTTTTGAAATCAACAGAGTAGTGTGAGTCAACATATACTGTCTCAGCCGGCGAGCAGCCCATACCAAAGCGCAACAAGTTTTCTCGAGCAGTGAGTATCGGGTCTCATAATCGGTAAACTTTTTGCTAAGGTAATAAATAACATGCTCTTTTCGGCCAGATTCGTCATGCTGCCCCAGCACACACCCCATTGAGCTGTCAAGTACTGTCAAGTATAAGATTAGAGGTCTCCCTTCAACCGGTGGCATAAGAATGGGTGGTTCTTGGAGATACTCTTTGATTCTTTCGAAAGCGGCCTGACATTCATCGTTCCAACGTACTACTTGATCTTTCTTCAGTAGCTTGAAGATTGGTTCACAGGTAGCAGTTAGATGCGAGATGAATCGGGCAATGTAGTTCAGCCGTCCTAGAAAGCCTCTGACTTCTTTCTCTGTCTTGGGAGTTGGCATTTGTTGTATGGCTTTCACTTTGGCAGGGTCCACTTGAATACCTTTGTCGCTCACGACGAAACCTAGTAGTTTTCCAGATCTCACCCCGAAGGTGCACTTGTTCGGGTTCAACCTCATCTTGTACAACTTCAGACGGTCAAACAGCTTCTGTAGATGGTCAAGGTGTTCCTCCTCAGTTTGGGACCTTGCAATCATATCGTCGACATATACTTCTATCTCATGATGGATCATGTCATGAAATAAAGCAACCATGGCACGTTGGTAGGTTGCCCCAGCATTTTTCAACCCAAATGGCATGACCTTGTAGCAAAAGGTGCCCCACTGAGTAACAAAGGTAGTCTTCTCCATGTCTTCAGGAGCCATTTTGATTTGATTATAACCGGAGAACCCGTCCATGAAGGAGAATACCTTATGCTGAGCAGTGTTATCAACCAGAACGTCAATGTGAGGCAGAGGGAAGTCATCCTTGGGGCTCGCCCTGTTCAAATCCCTGTAATCAACACACATTCGGACCTTACCATCTTTCTTCGGCACTGGAACCACGTTGGCAACCCACTGAGGGTAAGAAGTCACTGCTAGAAACCCGACATCAAATTGTTTCATAACCTCAACTTTGATTTTCTCGGAATCTCTGGACGCATACGGCGGACCTTCTGTTTTACCGGAGGGAACTCTTCCTTGGTAGGCAGGTGATGAACCACAATGTCGGTATCTAACCCAGGCATATCTTCGTAAGACCAGGCAAAGATTTCCACGTAGTCATGCAGCATCTGAATCAACCGTTGTTTCACACTAGCTTCCAGATTGGCACTAATCTTGACTTCCTTTCTGTCTGTCTCAGTACCCAGATTTACCGTTTCCACTGGCTCTTCATGTGGCTGAATGGCCCTCTCTTCCTGGAGTAGCAGTCTTGCAAGTTCACCAGGCACTTCGCAATCATCTTCACCTTCATCTTTGGCTAAGTTGATCGGATTCTTGAAGTCATAACTGGCAGTAGCAGAGTCGTTACCAGTGAGATCCAGAGTGGATTGGAACCTGTATAGGTGAGTGTGTGTAAATATAGCTGTTTTGCAATATATAATAAAGAAAGACAAGGAGCGCAAGATTTGAAATGCAAAAACTTCCAATGCTTTTATTAATGATATATGAAAGTGACACACAAAAGCCCTCACAAGTGAAGCCACGGTGCCCCGGGTAAGACACCGGGCCATAAAGTTTAGTAATATTGTTTGTTACAAATTCAAAACAAAGGAGTTCATTACTGAGTGACAAAAGTAATAGGTATGAAATCTTTCGCCGTCCAGTTGCTTGGTCCACCGTTGGTTGTTGGGTAGATCCAGCTGTCGAATTCAGATTCCTCCATGTCGTCTTCAATAGCATTCACTCCTGGGTTGGTGATGAACACAGGAGGTCTTCCAATCCTTGCTCTACGAACAGCCCTCTGAGCTTCTGCAGTGAAACCCAAACCAAACTTGTCAGTCTTCGGAGTGAAATAAGGAAGTCGGCCCCAGTTTGCACACTCACCCTTCTCAATCACAGCCCAGGCATCCTTTAAGGAAGCCATCTTCAAAGGAGAGTCTTCTTCAGTCACAATCTCTGCTGATGCCAGTGTTTGAGGCACCTCTTCAAAGTGTTGAAAGGGGGTCTCAATGAACTCCCCATCCATTTCTATGTACCAGAACGAGTTAAGGTGACTGACCATATACTCTTCCTCCTCCTGCACTGTTATGATCTTCCCTCTGACCGGGTACTTAAGCTTCTGATGTAATGTGGAGGTCACAGCTCCAGCCTTGTGGATCCATGGATGACCCAACAAACAAGAGTAGGACGGTCGGATGTCCATCACATAGAATGTTAAATCAAAGACCTGGGAACCAACCCTGATTAGGATGTCAACTTCACCATGTACCATCCTTTTGGACCCGTCGAAGGCCCGGACAACAATGTTACTTGGCTTGAGCTCTAAACCCTCACAATCCAGCCTGTCTAGAGCTTTCTTGGGTAATACGTTAAACGAGGAACCAGTGTCAACCAGCACATGGGCAAGAATAGTGCCATACATTCAATGGAGACATGCAGGGCATCATTGTGATTCTTCCCCTTAGCCGTCAGATCGGCATCGGAGAAACCCAAACCATTGTCAGCAGTTAAGTTGGCCACACAATCGGTAAATTGATTAGCATACGTCTCTTGTGGCACGTGGGCCGTCTTCAGGAAGGCAATCAGGGCCTTGACATGGGCCTCTGAACACAGTAACAGTGATAGCATAGAAATCTTCGATGGGGTTTGCCCCAGCTGCTCAACCACATTGAAATCACTCTTCTTGATAATCTTAAGGATATCTTCCATCTCTTGCTTGGAAGCTTCAACATTGGTTGTCTTCGGTGCCTCCGTCTGGGCAGGCACATCAGTAGCAATCCCTTTGCCCCGAGCGTCAGATGACTCGGCAGCAGGGGTAGAAACAGGAACTTGGTCAGGATGGGAAGTGGGCACACTTGCAGGTGTAATGACAAGAGGTCTCTGGATAGCTGAAGGTGCAATATCCGGTGAGAACAGCCTACCACTTCGAGTGACTTTGGCAGGCCCGGTGATGTTGCTGACACCGGTACTAGTATCAAACTCTTGTTTTACTCCAAGCACATAAACATCTACCCTATAGTGCCACGGGACAGCTTTGTCAGAGGTATAATGGATGGGCCCCAGAACAGTAATGATGATAGGAGCAATCTTCTGAGTAGACATGATTTTGACAGGCTTCTTTGAGGGAGCCTTGGGAGGGTTGTTGAAAATAGTAACAATGGACACTTCTTCAGTAGGGACAGCAGGAACAACAATCTTCTCGAACAAGATCTCTTTGTTATCCATCAGGTTTTGGACGCTTGACTTCAACAAAGGACAACCAGCAGGTGAAACAGAACATAGAAGGCAACCTTTACCACATCCCGGAAATAAACCGGCTAGCAACAGGTTCCTTTTGATAGTCAATAGCGGAGTAACAATATCATCCACATAGGCTACATATAGGTCTTCCTCAATAGCATTCACTCCATGCTGGGGCATGGGAGCAGTCACAACATTGGGCCTTTCGGGCGCCTCGAACTGTATTTCTTTAGCGTCAATAAGGTCCTGAACCTTATTCCTCAATGCCCAACAATCATCAGTAGAATGCCCCGGGCTGTCAGAGTGATAAGCGCAGCGGGCGTTGGGATTGTACTTTGGAGAGGTTGTGTTCACTACCTTCGGAGCTTCCTTTATAGTTACCAGATTGGTTGACAGCAGTTGCGGTAATATCTGTGACAAAGTCATACTGAGCCGAGTGTACTGTCTTTTGGGCCTCTCACCTCTTGGCTGGTTGTATTGCTGAGGAGCAGCAGCAGGCTTTGAGATTACCACCGCGTTGACAGTTTGGCGGCGTTCCGGTTTATTTTGTCTCCTTGGACCATAAACAGCACTAGATTCCTTCTTGAATTGTTTCTTTTCAGTACTCGAGGAGGCACCTTTCTGTATCTTCCCCGACTTGATACCAGCTTCTATCCTCTCGCCAGTCAGGATCAGATCTGTAAACCCAGCAGAAGAATTCCCAATCAGATGGTTGAAGAAAGGACCAGACAGGGTCCCTAGGAACATATCCACGAGCTCACAGTCAGTCAAAGGTGGCTGCACCCTTCCAGCCAGGTCTCTCCACTTCTGTGCATACTCCTTAAAACCTTCGCCTGTCCCTAGCGACATACCCTGGAGTTGGGTACGCGTAGGAGCGAGGTCGGAATTATATTGATACTGCTTATAAAATGCAGTAGCCAAGTCCTCCCAGTTTCGAATACTGGCTCCATCCAGCTGATAGAACCATTCGAGTTGAGTCCCTGAAAGACTATCCTGGAAGAAATGGATCCATAGGTTCTTGTTCGCAGTGTAAGGTTGGATCTTCCTTACATATGATCTGAGATGCAGCTTAGGACAGGAAGCCCCGTCGTACTTCGCAAAAGCAGGCGCCTTAAACTTGTGTGGGATCACCACCCCAGAAGATAAACCTAGATCTCCGAAATCCAACCCAGGCACGTGTTGAATCTCCATAGCGCTTAGACGGTCCTCCAGCTGTTTGTACCTGTCCTCCGCAGAAGGGTACTGTTCATCATTGTAATCCGTCTCGTTGTCGGAGACCACGGGACTAGGAACCCTTCTCTCTTGCGGACTGTTCTTCTCCCCAGATGAGGTAGTCAGCTCAACCTCATTCTGCAATGCATTCCCAAACCTTCGTCCATTGTTAAACAGCACAGTCCTCTTCTTCTTCTTCTTATTTTCCTTCAGAATCAGAGTCTTCAACTCCTGCTGACCCTGGGCTAGGCTCATAACCAATTCCTGGAACTGGGCGTTCTGGGCCTGGAGGGCCTTGATAGCTTGTTCAGTAGTAGGTTCAGAAGACATGATGATTTCTGAAATAAACAGCGAAGAAGATAAGTGACCTGTAAAAGAGTGTACATGTTATGTATATGATGCATGGTATGCTATTTATGCAATGCATTCAAGAGCTCGAAAATTCAAATTCGTTGTAGACAAAAAAGGAACACACGTTATATTAAGAAGTAATTTGTTCAATACATCAGGGCCTCATGGGCAAAATATTACAAAATGCTTAATCCCAAAAGACACTACGCATCCTCTTTGGAGCGATGTAAGTGTTGAGGGTCTTTTCCTCGTGAAGTAGGCGGGTGAGCTCCAAGACCTTCTTCTCACTGGCATGCAGATTGGCTTCAAGAGAATTCCGTTATTCCTTGAGTTGGATCCAGCTCTTTTGCATTTCCTCCCAGGATGTTGGCATGTCAGGATGTTGAACGGTGTACGGGACCTCTCCTTCCATAACTGGCTCTTTGATCACGGGGAGAACATGAGGATATGGCATCACAAGCTTCTGGGAGCGGGCTCGTACCCACTTGAGGTAAGGTTCAAGGGGAATGGAATTCTTGTGCCCTAGTGTCTTACTATCTACCCTGTTGGGCATCCTCCAAGCTCTGATGAATCTCTGGCGAAGTCCTTGTGTATCGTTGTCGAAGTCAAAAACTATGTCAGGAATCAACATGTCATGAGGGCCATCCCTCTGAGCATATCCAAACTGTCTCAAAGCCAGACACGGGTTGTAAGTAATGCCTCCTCTGATTCCAAATAAAGGAACATTAGGAAACTCTCCGTAACGATCAATGATAGTGACATTTTCTCTGGACCGAGAACACCAATGTATATCAGCATGTGTGAGGGTCATCAGTCGTTGCGACCACCTTAAACCCCACTCGTTCTTCAAAACTGATTGTGGAAGGTGCGAAATAAACCACCTTGCCAGGAGAGGAGTGCAGCACATGAGAACACCTCTTTTTCTCATGGTTCGAGTGTAACATGAGTGGAGGATGTCCCCAAGCAACGTAGGTATGGGATTCCTGGACATAAAAATCTTGACAGCATTTATATCTATAAGTTGATCCGGATTCGGGAACAACACCAACCCATAGACAAGGAGTGCCACAACTTCTTTAAAGGCTTGTAGGTCAAGGGAATTCCAACATTCTTGTGCTTTCTCAAACAGGAACTTTGCCAAGAATCCTTTGATACCACTTCTGGTTTCCCAATGCCCCTTGATGTCATATGGTTGTAGGTGTAATGCTTTAGCAACCTCTTCAAGTTTTGGTTCCCTTTCCATACCGTTGTAGGGTAGTTGACTGAGAATGGGAACCTTCAGAAGCTGAGAAAATTCTTCCAAAGTAGGCACTAATTGATAATCCGGGAAAGTAAAACAGTGGTGCAAAGGGTCAAAGAACTGGAACAACACTTTCACCATATCCTCTTCAATGTTGGTATTGACCAAGCTGATGAGTCTACCATGCCTTTCACTGAAGGAGGAGTTCTCGGGAATCCTGGATGTAAGCTCCTTAAGTTGAGGAGGGACCCTTACAAGGTTGATCTGAATTGTCTTTCTGCGGATAGTTTCCATGTCCTACAAAACAAGAACAAAGATGAAGATTCGAACCCTTGAAGTGGTTAATAGATGCATATGATGCTGTATGATGCTATGATGTTATGATAAGGACACACCACAAGTATTCACAAAAAGCAAACATGATAAGGCACACAAGTCACACCAGACAGCCCTTAGAGTTTAGGCCAGCATGAAGTTTGGGGTACTACCCTCTTGAAGTTGGTGGGCTCAAAACCTGTCCTATCAAAAGTAACCGGGTTTTAAGGAGCTCAATATCATTGGGTTATTTTCTGTGTTCATTGTTTTGATTTAGCCACTGAACTGGCGATCAAAATATTCCAAGAAAACAACCCTCAATGAGTGTAGTATCGAGTATCTACCAACTTCAGACTGCACCAAAGTCGGTCATCTCACTACCCCTAAAGAGGCCAGGATGGTCAAGTAAGGTTCCTAAGGTCAGTTGATGCTTCACGACACCACGCGGCGACCCCGTACTCTCCTTGACTTGACTCAAGGGTTACCGGTACTCACCAAAGTGCCACATCAACGTAGCAACTGCTTCAACCGTGTCGGTATACCCCACACAGTTCCCTCACAGTTTGTTGCTACCTAAAAGGTATCCTCCAGATCCGGGTTAGGATCTATGAAACTCCCAAAACAGGCCCACAATATTAAAGCAATCAAAGCAAGCAATTGAAAACAAGAGTGGTCTAATCCTAAGGTACACCTCACTTTTTTTGTCCCCAGCAGAGTCGCCAGTTCTATGATCGGTGGAAATAGAACTGACTGTTTTAAAGCTGGTTCGCGAAATGTCGCGGAAAGCAAGAGTCGCCACCGTCTTTTATTTTATCCAACAAGGAAAGGACAAAAGCACAGAAAAATTCCTTTTCGAGATGTTTCTCGGGTTCGGGGGGTAGATTATAGAAAGGGAAGGTGTTAGCACCCTTTCTATCCGTGGTTATCCACGGGCTCTTAGGTACTTGCTCACTATGTTTTCAAAAGTTTTCTTTTATTTATGTTTGTGGGTTTTGAAAAAGTTTAGTTTGAAAAACTTCTAGGTAACTCTTGTATCAGTCTTCAAGAGTGTATGAAGTATTTGTTTGAAAACTTTTTGAAAGTGTAGGTGCGAAAAGTTTTTTCTTTTGTTTTTTTTGAAAGAGCAAGTACCCAGGAGAAATCTACCTACTCTAAGGAATTAGGCTGTGTAAGAGTCCTTTAGACAGTACTATCCCACTATTGAGAAGTAGGTAGCACCGTCGTTGGAGTTATTCGGGTCAATTCGATTAATGGGACATGTGTGGTCACCAAAGCAATAGTAGGACGCCTTAGCGGTAACCCTAATGTCCTAGATCCTTTTTTTATCTGAGGCAACCGTTTCGAGGCAACCGTTTCGAGGCAACTGGATCTTTAGACAGGAGGGCGACCTCTAAAACACCCTATACTTGACGACCACCTCGAGGCAACCGAGTGAGGCGTACCCTAGGAGTGGCATGTGCATGGGTGTTAAATTCAGTTAAGGTTATCTTGGAAATGTTATTTGTAAGCTACGGATTGATTTTATTGTTCATACAAGTCTTGTCATGCATAATTAACAGTTTAATAATTTACGGGAAATAAAGTGCGGAAAAGGAATCTATGCTATTACAAGGCGCGGGTATATACATCGCCAAAAACAAACCCTTTGGAAAAATAAATTGCGAGAAAATAAATAAAGCGATAAAATCCTAATTAACTATTACATACTCGGAGCAGATACATAAATATAATGAATTAAAATAAATATGCGCGCGAAAGATTGAATCGGGACGTCCTTAGGGTTTTGACCCTTTTTTTGAGAAAAGAATTGAATTTGTCCTTTTTTGCAATTAATTAAATATTAAACCTAAACCTAATTAATTAAATAATTAAAAGAAAAAGTATTTTTTTGTGTTTTTATGTT
The DNA here is from genome assembly GCA_948472305.1 of Vicia faba. NCBI lineage: Eukaryota > Viridiplantae > Streptophyta > Magnoliopsida > Fabales > Fabaceae > Vicia > Vicia faba. The sequence continues at coordinate 217,766 of CATIWC010000482.1, forward strand.
TTAATGAAAATAAAAAGAAAAGGAATAAAAATTGTCAAAAGAAAAACCCTAATTCTAAATGGGTTTTATTTATTGTAAAAATAGTCAAAATTACCTAATTAAAACTAAGTCAATTTGGTTAGTATTTATTTACAAAATAATAATTAAATTTAATTAATAAAAAATTATTTTATTTATGTGTTCTGAATTTATTATGAAAATGTTAGTTAATTTGTTGGTTAGTAATTAATTAAAAAAACAATAAAAATAAATAAAGCAAATGAATGAAAGAAAAATAAAAAATAAAATGCAAACCCAGGGGGGGGGGGGGGGGGGGGGGGGTTGGGCCCTGATGGAGGTGAAGCCTGGAATTCCTGGCCCATTAAGCCAAGCCTGCGTTGACTTCTAGAATTGTCCAGAGCGTGCCTTGACTGGGAGTATGGTGTTCTCCACTTTTTGACCATTGGATTCACGTTTATGGCCATTTGGCGCCTGGGTATTTGATATGCATGGTAGACTCCTTGGCAAGCGCTGCACATGATTAGGTTATGAAAAATAGAAACAAATATGGGGTGGACCTGGGAATCGAACCCAGGTCCCAACGTTCAATGCCTGGTCGCCTTAGCCACTGAGCCAATTACTTCAATTGAAATAATAATAATAAGTGGTTAATATATTGATGAATCAACACATATGCCTAAAAAAAATGCGCGCGATTGTTTTAAAAGTGCGAATGGGAGAACGACGTGTGGTCGTCTTCTCCAAATCCCTGGTTCAGTTACCTGCGGATTTTTATCCGCAGGAAGTTCCGTAGGCTCTTTCCTAAAACCATCCCTAGGCTTCAAAAACTCCATCAGAGCCCATGGTTATGATCGTCCATGTCCCCTGATCACAGTTATGCCCTTGACTGGCTTTGATTTTCCCTGAAACAAAAATACCTAAAATACAAGAACATGAACCCTAGAATCGGGCATCACGATTCATGGCCTAAAAATAAAATTGACTATTGCAGTTACGTCAAAAATCAAGCAATGAGTATGAATATTCTAACTCCTTGAAGAAAAAATGCAAGGATTGAGAATTTAGATTTCGCGTTCAGAGGCGAATTTGTGAGAACTTACAGTGTTGTATAGGGGGTCTTCGGACGTGGTGTTGATTGCGTTAGCTTCAGTGGACGGCTAGGAAGAGGGCTACATGCTCCTTTTGGTCTGAAAACGTCTACAATGCTGTTCTTGATCTCTCACTTTTCCAACAAATTTTCAGTTTTGCTTTGGCCGTTTTAGCAATGTCCTGGTCGTGTATTAGGTTTAGGTTACTTGCATATGTATAAGGCAAGCAATCTAGGTCCAAATATGGGCTTGTATCATTGTGTATTGAAGTTTTGAGATTTGGTTGACCACCATTGAAGACCTTTCCATATTTGGTTCAAATCTAGGATTTTATGCACAAAAAAGGCTTAGCACGAATTGGTTAGCTGGCATATGACATATAAAAGCTATTCAAATCACAAAGATGCTATTCCATTAATTTTTAGATTTTATTTGAATTATTATGGATTTAAAATGAATTAAATCAATAAAAATTAAATAAAATGGAAAAATAAATGTTTGATCTTGAAATTAATCATGGGACACGTGTGTGGCATGACAAGGCTGAATCAAGTGGAAGAAAGTGGGCCCTTTTGTCAAAAATTAAAGTTTTAAGGATAGTTGACTTTTGCAAATTCATGAAAATTTCCCAACTTCTCCAATGCATATCTTGCTCAATTTTGATCATATGAACATGTTCTTGGACATTTTGGAAAGGTCTTGAAGTCCTCTAACCAATGCCTTTGGTCCCATGTCATTTGGATTTACCAATATCACGTTATGGTCTTTGACTTAAAATGCCTTTTTGTTGACTTTTGAAATTGACCTATAATGTAGAAATTGATAACTTTTTGTGAGAGCATTTATTGGACTTGGAATGTGAAGATGAGTTGTAGGAAATGTCATCCCCTTCAAAATGAGCATTGGATGAGATTTTTCTGATGAACCATGAAAAATTTATGCCTTGGTCAAGTTACAGTTGACTTTTCAGCTGTCCAAAAATAGCAACTTTTGCATCCTTGATGATTTTTGAGCCATGCTTGTGGAATCATGATCAAGACTTGATCAAATGATGATTATGGCCTCAAAATAAGATGTTGACCAAAAATCTTGACTTTTGACTGTAAAATGACCATTTTACCCCTGCAGTTGACTGTGAAGCAAATGAAGCTTTTGACTGTGCAATTTGACCCTGTGAGTCTTGAGACTTGGCATGTAGATGCTTGACAATGTATATAGGCCTATGAGACTTGATTGAGCCATTGAAAACCTCAAATTCATTGAAGGAACCAAAACCCTAATTTTGACTGGCTTATGAGGCATTTGAACTGTGCAATCCTTGAGTAGTCTTGAACCATTTGAGGATGATTCTTGACAAATCTTGGAGAATATGGGAGGTAAAATTTTGGGGTACAACACCTGGGTAGGGCTGCTTTGGGATAAGTCCGTGTAAAACTTCAGAAGGAGCCTGGGTAGGGCGGCTTCGGGATAAGTCCGTGTAAAACTTCAAAAGGAGCCTGGGTAGGGCTGCTTCGAGATAAGTCCGTGTAAAACTTCAGAAGGGGAAGAAGGAACCCGTGTAAGATTACTTCATGAAGAGCCCATGTAAAGTTGTATTTCAGAAAGAGAAGGAACTTGTGTAAGACTGCTTCATGAAGAGCCCGTATAAAGTTGTATTTGGAAGTCAGAAGAAACCCGTGTAAGATTGCTTCATGAAGAGCCGGTGTAAAGCTGTATTTGGAAGTTAGAAGAAACCCGTGTAAGATTTCTTCATGATGAGCCTGTGTTAAGCTAGATTTGGAAGTCAGAAGAAACCCATGTAAGATTTCTTCATGATGAGCCCATGTAAAGCTGTATTTGGTTGCATAGATAATTACTCTATTTTGTTTCAGGAGCTAATCCTGGACATGTTGAAAATTGTTAATGATAAATATCTGTTGATTGATCTTTCTTGAAAAGGTAAAGCATTAGTTGTATGCAATGTCATGATGTATGAAATGCATTGTGTAATGGTGTTCTCAAAATAAATGAGATTGGGATGTATTCATTTGTACTGCAGATGCTATGACGTTTGTAGAATGATGTATGAATGCAATATGTGAATGTATCAGTTGTTCTATTGCAGTGCTGTTGAATTAGGGAAAATAAATCCCTGATTGCAGTTGGTGATGAAGAATGTAGGTCTTAAGATTTGGTTGAAGCTGAACTACTGAGAGATGATCTTCCGCTGTTAGAGGAATAAAATCTGTTGGGGAAGGAAAGCTCTATGCACTGCCTGAGGATTTTGTGAAATCCTATTAGGGAATCCTGAGAAGTTTGACGACTTTAATGGGGAAAACCTGATGTCGAAGCAGTAGTTAGAAATTCCTGTTTTGTCGGGGATACAAGAGCATATGACATCACTAGGTTATAAGCTGAGGATATGGCGGCGACCTTGTAGTAGAATGCCCCTGTCTCGATACCTATTGTAGAAAATATCAACCGGGGATTTTGTAGATGGTTTGACTGTTATCCCAACTCCTGGAGTCCTTGGTGAATGCATATCATGGTGATAAGTCTTCTACTGATAGACAAGTGACAAGATGATAGGACATAGTCGTACGCTTTAATCCCTAAATTTTGCCTAGACCGCCCTTTCGGGTTTTCAGTCCACCGGGATACCCATTTTTGCCTAAGTCGCCTTTTCAGGTTTTCGACTTGCCGGGTGTACAATTTTTTTGTATATATCCCTAATTTTTTCCCGAACTCTTTTGGTTCGTCGCGATGCCCTTATTTTTGCCTAGGCCAGTCAACCTAGCAGGTCTTTGTTCATGCGTAGTATTTTCTGACTATGTCCATGTTCACCGGGCATGGAGAATTGTCATTGTCCAAGTAGTAAGTGTTGCCACACTGCAAGAAGATGTTTGTTTGATCGTACAGGATTTGTTGCTGGAATTCATGCCCAATGCCTCAAGTGATTCATATGGAGATCTGCCCCTGGCTATTTGGCATCTTTGAGAGACTCCTTAAATCTTGACTTGACTGCCCCAGATGATGGACAATGATCATGTCGTGCCCCTTGGTTGGAGGTGTTTTTCCACTTGAGGTGATCCTTTTCATTGAGAAGGTTTTTGTTCACTGAATATTCATTGTGTGAATTTCTCTTCCATTTGAAAAATTAACCATATGCAAACAATGTCATTTAAAGAATGCAAAGCTTATGTCTGTCTTGAAATTTTTGAAAATGCGTTTTTTGTAGTAAAACAAAATTTGCAAGAATGTGATATCAACTCATGATTTATAGCAAACCTTGAAGATATGAAAAACACAAGAAGGGGGGTTGAATTGTAAAACTTAAATCAAAAGCTTAAACAACACTGTATTTTTATCCTGGTTCGTTTGATCTCAAACTACTCCAGTCCACCCGTCAAGGTGATTTTGCCTCTCTCCAACGAGGTCTTAATCCACTATAATCAAAGGATTACACAATCACTTTAACAACTGTTAAAGCCTTCTTGAGTATAACCACAAACCGGTTTATCTCAAGGAAATCTCTTTACAAATATTTGAACAATAATGTGTTTGATGTTTTCTAATAAAACAGTATACCACAACTGTGATAATACACAAATTTAAGCTTAGAATGAAACTCGATTGCTAATGCGTTTGAATGAGCGTGGTTTTAAGGCTTAGCAAATTGTATGAGTGCGTGCGTGTAGATTAGCGTTTTCTTTTCTCACACAGACTTGTTTATATAGCCAAGGCAAAGATACGTTGTTGTCCATAAATCACTTTCAATGATAATAATGTTCTTTCCTTTTTGAGAAGATCTTGTCTTGAAGAGAGCCGTTAGCAATTAATCTGTCTTGAATACTTAGTAACGCTTCAGAGTCTTCTTTATGATAATCAGAGTGTTCTTTGCTTTAACTGATGCTGACGCTTCTGAGTGCTGATGACTTGGTAAGGATCTTGATCAGAGTCAGAGTGTTTTATGCGCAGATTCTGTTCATCAAGCTTCAACATATGATCTGGTAGCTTCAGCGTGTAGCACATGTTATCTTCTGATGTTGACGTATTACTTATCTTCTGATGCTTCTGATGCTGATTCCATCAGAACTTCTGTAAATACAAAACATAATTTTAAGTAGCATATTTGTTCTATATATATATATTTGAATTTATTTATTCTTGTATTTTGTTATCATCAAAACTCTAATTAAGGGTTGTAGAATCAAACTATGTTCTAACAATCTCCCCCTTTTTGATGATGACAAAAACCAGATTTTTTCAATTAAAAATAAAGAATAAAAGGTATCAGAGCTAAGAGGAGAAAACTCCCCCTGAGTTGATTACTTCCCTTTAATTCCATGAGTCTTTGAGCATCAGAACTTTATTGTACTTTACTGTATCTTTCGTCAGAATTTTGTACCTGTTCAAGCTTTTTAGAAAAAGGAAATTCAAATAGATCAGAATGTCAGAATGTTTGAGACTTATGTCTCAATAATCTGTTATTGAAAAATATCATTCTTTCTCCCCCTTTTTGTCAGTTATCAAAAAGCACAAATAATGAGAGCCAAAAATGCATTTATATTGAAAAACAGAAGCAATGATAAGTTCAAAATAGCAGTAATGTACGAATATTACAAATAAACAAGTCATAAAAACAAGGAAATTCTAAGAAGGAGGAGGAAGACGTGTGAATAAAGCCTCCAACATGCTCTTGATTTGGGTGTTGGTTTCCTGTTGCTGGGTTAACATGTTTGCTATTGCATCAATTTTACTGTCCTGTTTGTCCATTCTTTCATTCATCAGCATATTAGATCTTTTCAAGTCTTCTAGAGTCTGCCTGTCAAGGGAGGAAGCTTGAGGATCTTCAGAAACAGGATGCTTCTCAGAGCTTTATGCAATAACTTCTTCTTGAACCAGTGCTTCAGCAGGAACCATTAGATCTTGAGTATCAGGTTGAACTTTGGATGTTGGACGATGTTCAGACCAAGGAGCAAAGTCCAGAGGGAGAACTTCTTCTTTAAGCAGCTTGCTCAGAACTGGACCTTCAATTTCTTTCAGTAGATTGCTGAAGTTCTGTTGAGCTTGTCCGTAGCTCTGTTCTTGCAACTTAAAAGTTTCAGAGCATACCCATCTTCTGAACTTTGTCCAAAGGTAGTCTGATGCAGCAGGATCAACCAGCTCAAGACTAGCTTGTTTTATAGAAGTGATCCACTTCTGTACTTCTGTTTCAAAGTTCAATATACTGGTACCAACATCTGGATGTTTCGGTTTTGGGATAGCTGTTTTGTGGTTTATTGCAGCAAGACGTTCAAAAATTGTTAAGTCAATGACAGTCTTGATGTTATCTTCTGTATTATTCTTTGGCGAGGGAGTGGGAGAGTCAGGAATTATGATTGGACTTGATGGGGAATTTGGTGGAGTTAATTCTGGTGAAGAGGGAAGTTGTGGAAAATTCACAATGGTGCCACAGGGAAAATGAATGGCCAGAGGTTCTGGTTTAGGGGATTCAGAGGGTTGAGCCTCAGAAGTTTGAACTTCTGGGTGAGATGGTTCAGGTTGTGGAGAAGGTGGATTAATTTCTAGTTGAGGAGATGAAGCTAGTGGGATTTCTGGTTCTGGAGAGAGTGGAATTTCTGGTTGTGGTGAGATGGGAATTTCTGGTTGTGGTTCTGTGATGGTTTCAGGATTTGGATTTTCTGGAGTGGGAGCAGAAGTATGTTGGTCTATATTAGAAAGAACTTTTTCAAGTTCTTGTTGGGTTTCAACAATATTTGGATTTTGAGGTTTGGAGCGAGATCTTCTTAGAGTTAATGATTCAGAGGGGTCAAGGTCAAGGTCAAAATCATCAAAAGTTTGAGGTGTTGGGTTTTCAGATGGAATGGGATTTGGGATAAATGTTGATAAAACAATTGAATCTAAAACAGTTACAGAAGAAAGATTACCTCTCTTTTTAGGAGTCTGCTGGGAGGATCCTTCTGCTGCAACTTTCCTTTTCTTGGTTTTCTTCAGCACAACTTCTGGAGCCTTCTGCTGAAGATCTTGAATATTCAGATTGGGTGATGTACCATCAGCCTTGCAAGCATCCAGATATCTGAGTATTATATCTGGTTTAGAATCAATTTCTGAGAACAGAGGGAAGTTGTCCAGAGGGACTCTTCTGCTGGAGATTACAGCAAAAGGAGTGACACTGGGTTCCTTCTTAATGTTCTCAATCAACTTCATCTTCTTCAGATTCTTAGCATTCAGCTGTTTGCCCACAGTAGCTTCCAAAGAGCTGATTTTCTGAGCCTCTGTAAGGTGATCAATCAGCTTATTCTCTGTTAGAATATCTGATATCAGTCTTCCTAAGGGTATCCAATCCCTTTTTGTTCGTTCCTCTTCTCTTGTTTCCTTTACACTTGTCTTCAGATGGTTGAACAGAAGATGATCCAGATTCACCTTGACCTTCTGAGAGATGAAATAGATCAGAAATTGCTGATCAATATTAATGTAATCAGGAGAGTTGGTAGGCTTCCTGTGGTTGATGCACCCCAGAATGATCTTGGCCCAAATTCTGTGTTTGTCTTTCAAATCCCTTATCTTGCTGGAGGGAAGCCCCAAAGTGAAGATTTCCCTTGCAATTAGGGCAGCATCAGCGCACCTTTCTTCCATGTCAATGCAACAAACACCACCACCACTGTAGCCTATGAGTCTTGCAATCAGGTCCTCATTAATAACAATCTTCTTCCCCATGATGTAATAGGTAACTTGATGATTTGAAGAAGAAGCGTGAATCCAAAATTTCTTTACTACAATAGGAAATGTTGGACCCACCAGACGGTCAAAATACTTTTCCCAGCCTTGAGCTTTAACCTCTTCAGATAGATTAAACCCATTCTCTTGAAGGCTGTTGAAATCCACGATCAATTCTGACAGAACTTCAAGATTTTTGATCGGAGTGAGAAGTGTTCTGTAAGGTTCTTCGTATTGCTCAGATGAACCTATTTTCTGGGAACCTGAAGTAGGAATGCTGGAAGAAGCCATGTTCACACGAAGGTTTTTGTGAAAAAGATTGAAAGGGTTTTGAGAAAGTATGAAAACTGAAATCAGTAAGTTTGAGAGAAAATGAAAGTGAAGGTAAAAGAGTGTAAATGGTGTGAAGTGTGTTTAAATAGATTTCTAAACAATTTTGAAAACATAAATAGCAAGAGAGATAAATTAATAATGATTATTAGCATTTAATGATAGTTGATTTTAGGGGATTCAGAAAGATATTTGGAACGGTTACCCATGACATGTGTCTCAATGCATCCAATCAGCGCTTTTGCCTTTTCAGAAATGTGAACGCATGTTCAGCCTCAGAAAATAGCTGATGACTGGATGACACTTGTTTGCTTGAGTGAACAACACATTTCTATCCTTGAAATGAAGCGCTCAGATCTTCATGGATAGATTCTGATACAATCTGTACTTCTAAAGATTTGAAGAAAGATTGATCAGTAGTTCACAGAAAAATAAACAAAGTTCTGAAGGTTAATATATGGAATTAAAACAATTTTATTCTGGGCAGAGCTTCATGTTGAGATGTTTCAGAATGAAGTTGAACCTGACTTCAGAAAGAGGTTTTGTAAAAATATCAGCCCATTGATGGTCTGTGTTAATAAATTTTAAATTTAAAATCCCTTTCTGAATATAGTCCCTAATAAAATGATGTTTTATTTCTATATGCTTAGCCCTAGAATGCAAAATTGGATTTTTACTAAGACAAATAGCAGAAGTATTATCACAGAGGATAGGAATGTTACTCTCAAATATCTGGAAGTCCTCAAGTTGACTTTTCATCCAGAGCATTTGTGTACTGCATCCAGCTGCTGCTATGTATTCAGCTTCTGCTGTTGATAAAGAAATTGTGGATTGTCTTTTGTTGGACCATGAGATCAGATTTTCTCCCAGAAACTGGCAGCTTCCAGAAGTGCTTTTACGTTCTACTCTGTCTCCAGCAAAATCAGCATCACGGTATCCTACTAAGCTGTAATCACTTGATTTTCTATAAAACAAACCCAGATTAGTAGTACCTTTCAGATACTTGAAAATTCGCTTAACTGCTGTTAAGTGAGATTCTCTAGGATCTGATTGGAATCTAGCACAAATGCATACACTGAATAAAATGTCAGGCCTTGAGGCAGTCAGGTAGAGAAGAGAACCAATCATACCTCTGTAGACCTTCTGTTCTACCTTTTTACTTACCTCTTCTCTTTCCATAATGCACGTGGGATGCATTGGAATCTTTGATGGCTTACATTCCGAGAGATCAAATTTCTTCAGAAGTTCTCTGACATATTTTCTCTGATGAATGTAAGTTCCTTCTGGGGTTTGATTAATCTGAATGCCCAGAAAGAATTTTAGTTCCCCCATTAGGCTCATCTCAAATTCTGCCTGCATACACTTAGCAAACTTTCTTCCCAGAGAAGGTTTAGTAGATCCAAATATGATGTCATCAACGTAAATCTGACATACTAAAATGTCATTCTTAACTGTCTTACAAAACAAGGTTGTGTCCATTTTCCCTCTGGTGAATTCCTTTTCTAACAGGAAGTTACTTAGTCTTTCATACCAAGCTCTGGGAGCTTGTTTCAGAACATAGAGTGACTTCTTTAGTTTGAAAACATATTCTGGATTTTTGGAACTTTCAAAGCCAGGGGGTTGGTGCACATATACCTCTTCTTCTATATATCCATTTAAGAATGCACTCTTAACATCCATCTGATATAGAGTGATGCCTTTATTAACAACAAATGAAATTAAGAGTCTGATAGATTCTAACCTGGCAACTGGAGCAAAGGTTTATGTATAGTCTATCCCCTCTTGCTGACTATAACCTTGTGCTACCAATCGTGCTTTATTTCTGATGACTTCACCTTGTTCATTCAGTTTGTTTCTGAACACCCATTTTGTTCCAATGACGTTGAATCCTTTTGGTTTGGGAACTAGATCCCATACGTCATTTCTTGTGAATTGATTTAGCTCCTCTTGCATTGCTAGAATCCAGTCATTGTCCAGAAGTGCTTCATCAATTGTTGTTGGTTCAGTTAGAGAAACCAGTCCCATGAGGGATTCTTCAGAGTTTCTGAAGCTAGATCTTGTTCTGATTGGATCTTCCTTTCTTCCTAAGATTGTTTCTTCTGGGTGATCCATGCTGCTTCTGGATGGTCTTTTCTGGAGTTGATCAACAGAAGGTGCTGGATTGCTTGCAGTGCCTCTTTTTGATGTTGAGGGAGTTTCTCTGTTAAGAGCTTCTGATGATATGTCTTCAGTACCTGTGAGTTCAACTTCCATACCTGCAAGGAATTCATTCTACTTTGACTTTTGAGAGTCAAGCTTATCATCAAAACGAACACTGATTGATTCTTCCATAATCCGTGTTTCTTTATTGTATACTTTGTACCCTCTTGAGCGTTCAGAGTATCCTAACATAATACACTTTTGTGCTTTAGAGTCAAACTTGTTCAAATAATTTTTTGTATTCAAAATAAAGCATGTACATCCAAATGGATGAAAATAGGAAATGTTGGGCTTTCTGTTCTTCCATAATTCATATGGATTCTTTTCCAAAATAGGTCTTATGGAGATTTTATTCTGAATGTAACACGCTGTGTTTATTGCCTCTGCCCAGAAGATCTTAGCAACGTTAGTCTCGTTGATCATGGTTCTAGCCATTTCTTGCAATGTTCTGTTCTTTCGTTCTACAACACCATTTTGCTGGGGAGTTCTAGGACAAGAGAAATCATGCAGAATGCCTTTGTCATTAAAGAATGACTCAAAATCTTTTTTTTCAAACTCTCCACCATGATCACTTCTGACTTTGACGATTCTAAGATCCTTTTCATTCTGAACTTGGTTGCAGAAGGTGACAAACACAGAGTGTGACTCGTCCTTGTGCCTTAAGAACTTTACCCATGTCCATCTGCTATAGTCATCTACGATTACTAACCCATACTTCTTGCCACTGACTGAAGCAGTTTTAACTGGTCCAAATAAGTCAATGTGCAGAAGTTCTAATGGCTTGGAGGTAGAAACAACGTTTTTTGATTTGAAATCTGGTTTTGCAAACTTGCCTTTCTGACATGCTTCACACAGAGCATCTGAATTGAACTTCAGGTTAGGAAGTCCTCTGACCAGATTGAGTTTGTTAATCTGAGATATTCTTCTCATACTAACATGTCCCAATCTTCTGTGCCAGATCCATTGCTCGTTGTTAACAGACAGAAGACACTTTACATTCTGACTTTTTAGTTCAGAAAGTTTTATTTTATAAATGTTGTTTCTCCTCTTTCCATTAAATAGGATAGTCCCATCTTTCTGACTAACAGCTTTGCATGAATTTTGATTGAAGATTATATCATAACCGTTATCACTTAATTGACTTATGGATAAAAGGTTATGCATTAATCCATCTACTAATAAAACATTACTTATAGAGGGAAGATTTCCATTACCTACAGTTCCAGAGCCAATGATCTTTCCTCTCTGATTGCCTCTAAAACCTATGTGGCCTCCAGGCTTAAGTTCCAGGCTTTGGAACATATGCCTTCTTCCCGTCATGTGTCGTGAGCAGCCAGAGTCCAGGTACCATGACTGGTGTTTTTGCTTTGCTGCTAAAGATATCTGCCACATATATTATTTTATCCTTAGGTACCCATATTTTCTTGGGTCCTGATTTGTTAGTTTTACCAAAACTCTGATTGAATTTTGGTTTGACAGAGTAATCACTACTAGTATATTTTATGTCATGTGTGTGCCCATATATAAAGTGTGAATCAAGTGGAGTATGTTTTATAACTAAATCCATGGCATTCTTTGGTGTAGGTACCCTACCTTGATATCCTATCCCTTTTCTGCCATTTCTGCTAACTCCATAGATCATTGAAGCCATTTTGCTTCTGTCTATGTTTTTAGCTAGAAACTTCTTAAAGCTGTGATCATACTCCTTGATGATCTCATCAGCATTGATGGGAGTTTCAGGGATTGTTTACTTCTGAGAGTTTTGCAATAGATTTTCTAATTTTGAAATTTTATCTTTTAACTCAGAATTCTCCAATTTGAGACTCTCAGTTTTATCAGAGTCAGAAGCAAGATTCCTTTTCAGGTTTCTGAATTTGACTCTGATCTGCTGATATCTTTCCAGAATTTCATTAAGGCTTTCAGCTAATTCAACCTTAGTAAAGTTTATAACAAAGTCAGGGAATACCTCTTCTGTATATGATTCAGAGTCTGACTCAGAAGCTTCACTGTCTTCTGTTATGTTTGCCATGAGAGCTATGTTTGCTCTTTAATCATCTGATTCCGAGTCAGCTTCAGATGTGTCAGAATCATCCCATGTAGCCATGAGACTTTTCTTCTTTTCCTTGCCAAACTTCTTTTTAGGATTTTCCTTCTGAAGCTTTGGGCAATCACTTTTGTAGTGCCCTTTCTCGTTACATTCATAGCAGATGATGTCTTTGTTGTTTGGCTTTCTGTTTCCTGAAGAGCCTTCAGATCTTCTGTGTCCAGAGGAGGATTCTGACCTTCTGTATCTGGAGAAAGATTCATTCTGATTTTCTGGGATTCCTGAACTTCCTTTGCCTCTGCTTCTATAATTGGTTCACCCTTCTGAAGAGGAGAGACAATTCATCTTCTTCTGATGAGGACCCGTCAGAGGTTTCTTCCATAGCCTGCAAAACTTTGGAGTCAGATTTTCTGTTAGATTTTAAAGCTAATGGCTTACCTTGCTTTTGAGGTTCATCTGCTTCTAGATCTATCTCGTGACTTCTGAGGGAGCTGACAAGTTCCTCCAGAGAGATTTTGTTGAGATCCTTTGCTAGCTTAAGCGCTGTGACCATTGGCCTCCATTGTTTTGGCAAGCTTCTGATGATCTTCTTAACGTGATCAGCAGTGGAATACCCTTTGTCAAGAACTTTTAGACCAGCAACAAGAATTTGAAATCTTGAAAACATAGTCTCTATTGATTCACTTTCTTCCATCTTGAATGCCTCATACTTCTGAATGAGTGCAAGGGCTTTGGTTTCTTTGACTTGAATGTTGCCTTCATGCGTCATTCTCAGAGAGTCAAACATATTCTTTGCAATGTCTCTGTTTGATATCTTTTCATATTCTAAATAAGAGATAACGCTGAGAAGAATTGTTCTGGCCTTGTGATGATTTCTGAAATCACGCTTTTGCTGATCAGACATTGTTTTCCTGTTAATCTTCTGACCACTTCCATCCACTGGGTGCGTGTATCCATCAGTCACCATGTCCCACAGATCAGCATCATGGGCCAGAAAGAAACTCTCAATTCTGTCTTTCCAGTAGTCAAAGTTCTCTCCATCAAAGACTGGAGGTTTGCCACTGAATCTGTCTCTTTCTTCATTGTTGTCATTGCTGATGTTTTGATTTGGTCATGCCATTGTGTTTTTCTAACGCTGGATCTTGTACTGACACGATTAAGTGTTATAAGCTCAGAACCAGGCGCTCTGATACCAATTGAAGATGTGAAAAACACAAGAAGGGGGGTTGAATTGTAAAACTTAAATCAAAAGCTTAAACAACACTGTATTTTTATCCTGGTTCGTTTGATCTCAAACTACTCCAGTCCACCCGTCAAGGTGATTTCGCCTCTCTCCAACGAGGTCTTAATCCACTATAATCAAAGGATTACACAGTCACTTTAACAACTGTTAAAGCCTTCTTGAGTATAACCACAAACCGGTTTATCTCAAGGAAATCTCTTTACAAATATTTGAACAATAATGTGTTTGATGTTTTCTAATAAAATAGTATACCACAACTGTGATAATACACAAATTTTAGCTTAAAATGAAACTCGATTGCTAATGCGTTTGAATGAGTGTGGTTTTAAGGCTTAGCAAATTGTATGAGTGCGTGCGTGTAGATTAGCGTTTTCTTTTCTCACACAGACTTGTTTATATAGCCAAGGCAAAGATACGTTGTTGTCCATAAATCACTTTCAATGATAATAACGTTCTTTCCTTTTTGAGAAGATCTTGTCTTGAAGAGAGCCGTTAGCAATTAATCTATCTTGAATACTTAGTAACGCTTCAGAGTCTTCTTTATGATAATCAAAGTGTTCTTTGCTTTAACTGATGCTGACGCTTCTGAGTGCTGATGACTTGGTAAGGATCTTGATCAGAGTCAGAGTGTTTTATGTGCAGATTCTGTTCATCAAGCTTCAGCGTATGATCTGGTAGCTTCAGCGTGTAGCACATGTTATCTTCTGAAGTTGACGTATTACTTATCTTCTGATGCTTCTAATGCTGATTCCATCAGAACTTCTGTAAATACAAAACATAATTTTAAGTAGCATATTTGTTCTATATATATATATATATCTTTGAATTTATTTATTCTTGTATTTTGTTATCATCAAAACTCTAATTAAGGGTTGTAGAATCAAACTATGTTCTAACAAACCTTACAGGAGTCAGGATACCTTTGAAACAGTATGCTCTCGAACTAACCCATGCTTCAGCTAGGACTTTTAAGGGTTGTAACGTGGCCTGGTTCACGGTTTAAGAAACAAAGGATAAAGGCTCAAAATTTATTTGTACCCACCCATTCTTCGTGATGTTCTTCAGTCATATGCTCATTTAATTGTGCATTTCTAATCCCCGTTGAGTTTTTGAATGTTGGCCCCGATATTCCGGTGATGGTTCATAAATTGAATGTTTGTTTGAGAAGGCAGTCATTTTTGTGACCTTTTCTTTTTTTTGAGGATTTGCATGACCTCTTTTTTTATATATTTTGTTATCCCTTCTTTTGCCTGAACTGTTTCTTTTGTGATTACAGCCAGTGGGATGCCCCAGTTTTTCTTCTTAAGTCTCCTTCATAGGTTTTGACTTAGCGGGCTTCTCTTTTAAGAGATAATGACTGCCGATTTTAATGATTATGCGGAACCATCATTATCTTCCGATTTGGAAGGATGTCTTTGATGTCATTCCTTACGTATGAAGTGGAATATTGCGACTGAATGCGCACCTGAATTAACTGAGAAAACTACCCTGCCCCAGGTTATGATTAAGGGTTTTAATTTGTGTGAAATTAAAAACTCCTACTTCTTTGGCTCAAAGGGGTTGACTAGGGATTATCTTCCTTATAACTCCACTGTTTAGGATTTGAAACAATGCCTGTACATCGTTAGAGGGGTCTGTTCAAAAGCATATTGTAGAGATTGTGGTATCATTTTCATCATCCTCCCTCTAAAGGCTCAACTTTTGATCGAGAGTTGAATATCACAAAAAAGGAAGTATAAACACAGTTTGAATATAATGAATATGAATGAATTGATTCAAGACAAACATATGCAATGCAATGATGAAATAACAAAGTTTGACATAAATAAGTGTTCGAACAAATCAAAAGACAATTACAAGTTGAAAATTCTAATGAACGAAAAGCTTTCTTATCAGAACTTGTCACTTTAGATGATGTGCCTTTGAGGAATGGCGGAAGAATTCCAGTTGACCATTTTGTGCGAATTCTAGCGCTCCTTCATCAATCAGGTCTTTAATTTTATTTCTCAATTTCCAACAGCTATTGGTGTCATGTCCAGGACTGTTGGAGTGGTATGCACATCTTGCATTTGGATTGTATCTTGGGGAGGCTTTGTTGGGATTATGAGGAGGGTACTTTAACGTAACCAGCTTGGCCTCCAACATGTGTTGTAATGCTTGAGCCAATGACATGTTGATTTTGGTGAAGCGTCTTTCATATGTATTCCGCTTACGTTGATTACCCTGTTGTTGTTGGTGAGGTTGTGGTTAGGTTGGTGACATAGCAGCAATTTGGAAAGGTCTACTCTCTAAGCCAACTTTTTGTCCCATCAGGGTTTGATGAATGACTTTATCCCCAGCCTTGACTATTTGTTTCATACGATTGCATCCGTCTTGATGAAGCTTATTGACAATGGTCCTTAGCTCTTCTTGTCCCCGGGCTAGGCTTTGGATAAGAGCCATTTGCCCCAGCATTTGGATTCTCGTTGCTTCCATCTCAACTTGTAGTTGTTCAACCTGGTCATCCTTGTTGTTACCAGGACGTTTCTTGTTCAGATTCCCAGCGAGGAGTGCTTTCAACTCGTCCTGCCCCTTGGATAGGTTTAGGAACATTTCTATGAACTGAGCCTCTTGAGTTTGAAGATCTCTATTGTCTTATTGGAGAGTCATTTCCTTGCGGAAATAAACAGCGAGAAAATGAGAGATATGTACTGGAAGGCTACCTGTTATGCAATGACATGTATGATATGCAAATGTTTTCAAGGATCTCGCGGGGTAAACAAGAAAATGTTAGAAGTTGAAATTTGCAGCTTTGATTGAAGAGCTTTGTATCATTGAGTGTCTTTCTATGAGAGTCAAGCTCACCATATCAAGTGGGTCATAGCCTCTGACTCAAGTTGTCTTGTTTTGGTCTTTTGACGGTATTGGCTAGAGGAAAATAAATCCCCTTGCCCCTTGCCAGACATCTGATTTATCATAACCTGTATCACAAACCCTTGAGATCCTTGAAATTGTTAAGGAAATGTTATGGGATGATATTATGATGTGTATGCTATGCATTAAGCAAAAGTGCGAGGTGGTGTAAGCAAGTAAACCCTGCAAGAAATCTAGGTTATTGGATAATGACTGTAAACAAATCCTGCAAGGAGATCATGTTGTTAGATAAAAAACCCAGCAAGTAGCTCAAGTTGAAAGCAAACAAATCACACAAGAAACCTTAGGTTTAAGCTTGCATGGGTTTTGTAGTTAAGTACCCTCTTGTAGTTTAGTCGGTTTTAAACATGTCCTAGAAATAGTAACCGGGTTATAAGGAGTCTCAATATCATTGATCTTTCTTTATCGAGTTATTTCATCTTAGCAATCTTTTCTTGCGGCCGAAACATCTTAAAAGTATGATCTCAATGAGTGTAGCATCGAGTATCAACCAATTCCCAGCTTTACACCGAGACAGGATATCTCACTACTTTCTAATGGCCAAGTTTGTTCAACTAAGGTTCTAAGGTCCGTTAGTGCTTCACGACACCGTGCGGTGGCCCCGTATTCTCCTCGATTCAACACAAGGGATACCAGTACCAACCAAAGTGTCACACCAACACAGCTATCGCTTTAACCATATCGGTATATGCCGTACAGTCTTCACGACCTATTGCTGTTTGTAACGCCCGTAATTTAATTAATTATTTAATTAAATTATTTTTGGAATATTTGAGAAGTTGTGTTGTGATTAATTGGATTTATTTATTTTATTAAGTGGTGAAATAATATTAGAAGAATGATATTATTTGATGTGGGCTTGTTTTAAAGGATAGAAGTAGTATTAAGGAGGTGTAGTAGTCTTAAGCCCATTAAGGCATAAAGAGAATAATAGGTTATTTTATTATTATAGAAATAATAGAAAAGAAGAAGCAGTAAGAAGAATAAGGGTTTGAAAGGAAGAACGTGAAAGCTGTTGGAAAAGAGGAAAGAGGCCGAACGAGAATCAATTGGAGAAAGTTATATAGCAACCTTCAATCCAAGGTAAGGGTGGGGTTCTGACTCTATAATAGGGTTCATGATGATTGGTTTATGGGATTAGATGAGAAAGTGTTATCTTGTTCATAATTTGAATGTGTATGATGTTGTATGATGAGAATCGATGAATTATAGATGAATAACGATGTCCTAATGCTGTATATATGATGTAGAATTATAGGATAATTATAGTTGATGATTTACCATGATTAGAGGATGTTTTTAGGGCCTAAAGTATGGAACCCGTAGTGAAAACACAGAGAAAATCGTAGAAAATATGCTTAGCAGAGCAGTATGTGTTGACCCCAAATGGTATGTGTCAAACATGAATGATGTTAGGCTCGGGATGAGTCGACACGAAGGAGTCATGTGTCGATGCATGAGGACTTTTAGACTCAGGATGAGTCGATACGTAGGGGCATGTGTCGATACATGCAGTGTGATACTCAGTATGAGTCTATACAAGAGAGGATGCATCGACTCATGTGGCGTGTTAAACTCAGTATGC
Organism: Vicia faba; assembly: GCA_948472305.1. Taxonomy (NCBI): domain Eukaryota; kingdom Viridiplantae; phylum Streptophyta; class Magnoliopsida; order Fabales; family Fabaceae; genus Vicia; species Vicia faba. The sequence goes on from CATIWC010000482.1 coordinate 235,867, forward strand.
ATCGACCCAAGGTGTTATGTGTCGATCCATGTTGTCTGGTTTTTGGCAGAATCAATTTGAGAATGCTGTAACTTGAGTTTTAGGACTCCGTTTGAAGTCTGTTGTTCAAAGCGTTGAATAGCTAACATGATGAACTTCATTCTTAAGGATTAAAATGAAGAATAGTAGGGGTAATCCTAGTACCTAAAGTAGGATTTGAATTAGTTCCCATGTTGATTGCTACGTTGATTCTTGGTGAAGAATGATGAGGATGAGATGATTATAGGTTACTGTCTGATTTGTAACAATAGGATTAATGATGATAATGATGTCGTATACAAAATAGTAACATGTAGAGGTTTAGAGAATTAGAAGTAAGCCTTTGATGAGTAATTAATTATAGGCAATATTATTGTTGTAGGCCTATGGCCAACATTGCGAATTGACGAGTTACAGCTGCATTATCGTACGACTGAGTTATTGATGAAACAATGATTTATGAGATTGTGCTTGATGATTTTTGATGTATAAATGATGTTTGATGTATAAATTGTGTTTGATGATTTATGATGATAAATGAATTATGATGATATATGATGTTGATGAAAGATATTGAGATGCATCTAATAATTGGCAGCTTTTAAGATGTAGGCTTTTGGACAACGATGATGTTGTGTTGAGATGTTGATAATTATGGTGTTGTCATTACGTTCATAATTGTGTCGCATACATTGCATTTCAAGATGGAGCTTATGCTCGTTAAGATGGCTTGTATTGGTGAATATTAAGATGAAGGCTTATACCTTGTTGATGCCTCTATTTATTGGCAGATTTTTAAGATGGGAGTTCTAATCCAATGGTACCACATGCATTTTCATAGTATTGAGTCGCATTATACGATTGCATAAAGAAGTTGTGAATTGATGTGATGAATGTGTATTAATGTTGGTATTTCCGTTACGGTTATTGTTGATTATAAGATGAATAGTGGTGATTTTATGTGATCTAATTCAATATATTAATTATCATATACTTTATTATATTGTTAGATATCTCACCCCTTTTGTTTGAATGTTACCCTTGTGTTGGTAACATGCAGGTAATCGAGAGTGAAGGTTGTATACCTTTAATAGTTCGAGTCAGTGTCATTGCTCTAATATGTAACACTCGGGGGGAATGAACGCTTGTTGCTTTTGATTGTTGTTTATTCAGTTGTTGAAATTTAAGTTGATTATTATTAAATATGAGTTATTTTGAAGTTGCTGTAACGATGATAAAGATGTTATTAAGAATTCCGCTACGTAGATGTTTAAATGGTTGAATTAAGAGATTAAAGTATTATGCTGATGGTTCATCAGAAGTTTTAAAGTGTTACATATCCATGATGAATGCAATGAGTTTTGAATGATGAATTTGTGGTATCCTGATCCGTTTGCATGAATGATTTTATAACTCTGATTTATTTATATAATTGTCGGGTAGAATTAGGATGTTACAAAGTTGGTATCAGAGCAAAAGGTTTGTCCGACCTTGTCGTCGAGTCGTAGTTGTCTAACAATCGAGTATTGTTAATTTGAGTTCTAACCGTTGTTTATGTTGTAGTGATAAGTTGAGATGGCTAGAAGGAATGATGCTGCACTTGCTGCTGCTTTAGAAGCAATGGCTCATGCGATATAAAATCAGCCGAATGTTGACGGAAATGCTGGATCTCATAGCTTGGCGACTTTCCAGAGAGAGAGTCCGCCTACCTTCAAGGGGAAGTATGATCCTGACGGAGCATTGGATTGGTTGAAAGAGATTGAGAGGGTCTTCTGTGTGACGGACTGCACTCCAACGCAGAAGGTTCGATATGCTACTCATATGCTAGCAGTTGAGGTTGATGACTGGTGGCTAGAGACTTGTCAGAGATTGGAAGCTGCAAGTGAGAATGTCACTTGGGCTGTGTTCCATAGGGAATTTCTGAGGAAGTACTTTCCTGAAGATGTTCGTGGTAAGAAGGATATTGAATTACTTGAGCTGCAGCAAGAAAGTATGTTGGTTGTTGAGTATGCTGCCAAGTTTGCTGAGTTGGCTAAGTTTTATCTGCACTACACTGAGGCAGATGCTGGGTTTTTGAAGTGTATCAAGTTTGAGAACGGGTTGTGCCTGGAGATCAAGAAGGAAGTTGGATACCAGAAGATCTGTGTCTTTGCTAATTTGATTGATAGTTACAGGATTTTTGAGGAGGATAGTAATGCTCATTACAAGATTATCAGTGAGAAGAGGGGTAAGCACCAACAGAATTATGGTAAGCCTTATGATACCCCAGCTGGTAAAGGTAAACAAAAAGTTTCTCAGGGTCAGAGGACTAGTGGAGGAGATGCTCCTGCTGGTGTGGTTTGTTTTAAATGTGGGAAACCTGGGCATAAGAGTAATGTGTGCACTACTAAAGTAAAGAAGTGTTTTCGTTATGGTAAGAACGAACATATTGTATCAGAGTGCAAGCATAAGTATGTGATTTGTTTCAACTGTAGTGAAGAAGGGAACATTGGTAGTCAGTGTCATAAACCAAAGAGAGCTCAGACAAGTGGTAAAGTGTTCGCTTTGGTGTAGGATCAGACAGTTGTTGAGGACATACTTATCAGAGGTACATGTTCCATTAATAGTACTCCTTTAATTACTATTATTGATACCAGTGCTACTCATTATTTTATTGTTGTTGATTGTGTTGAAAGATTGGGTATTATGGTGTCTTCTTTGAATGGAGAAATGGTCATCGATACTCCAGCCAAATGGTCAGTGACTACTTCTTTTGTGTGTTTGAAGTGTCCCTTGTCGATCTTCGACATAGACTTTGTTGTTGATTTGGTTTGTTTATCGTCAAAAGGTTTGGATGTAATTTTGGGTATGAACTAGTTAGAGCATAACTATGTTCATATTAATTGTTATGACAAGTTTGTGAGGTTTTCTACTCCTGAAGAAGAGGAAGGTAGTTTGTTGTCTGCTAAACAGTTGAGGAAGTTGATGCAAGAGGAAGCACAAATGTTCTTGTTGATGGTGTCACTATCTGTAGAGACTCAAGCTATAATTGAGGAATTGCAGGTGGTGTGTGAATTTCCTGAAGTTTTCCCCGATGAAATTCCTGATGTACCGCTGGAGAGGGAAGTTGAATTTTCTATTGATCTTGTACCTGGTATCAGATCTGTGTCTTTGGAACCCTACAGGTTGTCTGTATCTGAATTGTCAGAGTTAAAGAAGCAATTGGAAGAGTTACTTGAGAAGAAGTTTGTAAGACCAAGTGTATCACCGTGGGGAGCTCCAGTGTTGTTAGTAAAGAAGAAAGATGGAAGTATGAGGCTTTGTGTTGATTATAGATAGTTGAATAAAGTGACGATTAAGAACAAGTATCCACTTCCAAGAATAGATGACTTGATGGACCAATTGGTGGATGCTCGTGTGTTTAGTAAGATTGATTTGAGGTTGGGTTACCATAAGATTAAAGTGAAGGATGAAGATATCCATAAGAAGGCTTTCAGAACGCGTTATGGACATTATGAGTATTCGGTGATGCCTTTTAGTGTTACTAATGCGTCGGGAGTATTCATGGAATACATGAATCGTATCTTTCATACTTATTTGGATCAGTTTGTAGTGGTGTCCATTGATGATATATTGATTTACTCTAAGTCAGAAGAAGAGCATGCATAACACTTAAGGGTAGTATTGCAAATTTTGAAAGAGAAGAATTTGTATGCAAAGTTGTCCAAGTGTAAATTCTGGTTAAAGGAGGTTAGTTTTCTTGGTCATGTGATTTCAGGTAGTGGCATTGCTATAGATCCATCGAAGGTTGATGATGTGTTGCAATGGGAAACTCTGAGGTCAGCTACTGAGATTAGAAGCTTGTTGGGATTAGTTGGTTACTATAGAAGGTTTATCGAAGGTTTTTCTAAGTTGGCACTTCCGTTGACTAAGTTGACTTGTAAAGGTAGAGCTTTTGTGTGGGATGTTCAGTGCGAAGAAAGTTTTACAGAATTGAAGAAGAGATTGACGTCGGCTCCGATTTTGACGTTGCCTAATCCAGGAGAGCCTTTTGTGGTGTATTGTGATGCTTCTAAGATGGATTTAGGAGGTGTGCTTATGCAGAATGGTAAGGTAGTTTCTTATGCGTCAAGGCAGTTGAGGACTCATGAGAAGAACTATCCTAATCATGATTTGGAGCTTGCTGCAGTTGTTTTTGTGTTAAAAATTTGGAGGCATTATCTTTATGGTTCTAGATTTGAAGTGTTTAGTGACCATAAGAGCTTAAATTATTTATTTGATCAGAAAGAGCTGAATATGAGGCAACGAAGATGGTTGGAATTGTTAAAGGATTATGATTTTGGTTTGAATTATCATCCAGGAAAAGCGAATATGGTAACTGATGCGTTGAGTCGAAAGACTTTACATATGTCGACAATGATGGTTAAAGAGTTGGAATTAATTGAGCAGTTCAGAGATATGATCTTAATTTGCGAGGTTATACCGCAGAGTGTTATGTTGGGTATGTTGAAGATTAATAATGAATTTCTAGACAGTATCAGAGAAGCTCAGAAGTTGGATGTGAAACTGGTAGATTCGATGGTCAGGATCGATCAGTCTGAGAATAGTGATTTTAAGCTAGATGCGTAAGGTGTGTTGAGGTTTCGTAACCGGATTTGTATTCCTGATGATGCTGAGATGAAGAAAGTGATACTTGAAGAGAGTCATAGAAGTAAGTTGAGTATTCATCCAGGAGCTACAAATATGTATCAAGATTTGAAAGGTTTGTTCTGGTGGCCTGGAATGAAGAGTGATGTGGCTCAGTTTGTGTATGCATAATTGACTTGTCAGAAGTCGAAAGTTGAACATCAGAAGCCTGTAGGGTTGATGCAACCGTTAGAAGTTCCAGAATGGAAATGGGATAACATTTCGATGGACTTTGTGATGGGGTTACCTAATACTTTAAGAGGGCATGATTCAATTTTGGTGATTGTTGATAGGATTACAAAGTCGGCTCATTTTATTCCTATTAACATCAGTTTTCCAGTGTCGAAGTTGGCTGAGATTTACACTAGTGTGATTGTGAAGTTGCATGGTGTTCCTTTATGCATTGTGTCAGATAGAGATCCAAGATTTACTTCTGATTTTTGGAAGATTTTGCAAGAAGCGTTGGGTTCTAAGTTGAGGTTAAGTTCAGCGTATCATCCTCAGACAGATGGTTAGACTGAACGGACTATTCAATCGTTGGAAGACTTGTTGAGGGCATGTGTTCTTGAGCAGGGAGGTTCGATTCGTGGGATACTTATCTTCCATTGATAGAGTTCACTTATAATAAAAGTTACCATTCCAGGATTGGGATGGCACCTTTTGAAGTGTTGTATAGTCGAAGATGTAGAACTCCTTTATGTTGGCATGAATCTGGTGAAGGTGTAGTACTTGGGCCTGAACTTGTTCGTGAGACTACTGAGAAGGTGAAGTTGATTCAAGAAAAGATGAAAGCTTCCCAAATTAGACAGAAGAGTTATCATGACAAGCGAAGGAAAGATTTAGAATTCCAAGAGGGTGACCATGTGTTTTTAAGAGTTACACCTATGACTGGTGTTGGGCGAGCATTGAAGTCTAAGAAGCTCACTTCTTGTTTTATTGGACCATATCAGATTTCGGAGAGAGTGGGTAATATTGCTTATAGAGTGGCTTTACCTCCTAATCTTTCGAATTTGCATGATGTGTTTCATGTGTCACAACTCCGGGAGTATATTTCAGATCCATCTCATGTGATTCATATGGACGATGTGCAAGTACGCGATAATCTTATGGTGGAGATAATGCCTATACAGATCAAGGATCGTGAAATAAAGACTCTGAGGGGCAAAGAGATTGCTTTGGTTAAAGTGTTTTAGCTAGGAGCTGCCGGAGAAAGCATGACTTTGGAGTTGGAGAGCAAGATGCGAGACTTCTATCCTGAGTTGTTTGATTAAGGTAAATTTTCGAGGACGAAAATATTCTAAGTGTGGGAGAGTTGTAACTCCCGTAATTTAATTAATTATTTAGTTAAATTATTATTGGAATATTTGAGAAGTTATGTTGTGATTAATTAGATTTATTTATTTTATTAAGTGGTGAAATAATATTAGAAGAATGATATTATTTGATGTGGGCTTGTTTTAAAGGATAGAAGTAGTATTAAGGAGGTGTAGTAGTCTTAAGCCCATTAAGGCATAAAGAGAATAATAGGTTATTTTATTATTGTAGAAATAATAGAAAAGAAGAAGCAGTAAGAAGAATAAGGGTTTGAAAGGAAGAACATGAAAGTTGTTGGAAAAGAGGAAAGAGGCAGAGCGGGAATTAATTGGAGAAAGTTATATAGCAACCTTCAATCCAAGGTAAGGGTGGGGTTCTGACTCTATAATAGGGTTCATGATGATTGGTTTATTGGGTTAGATGAGAAAGTGTTATCTTGTTCATGATTTGAATGTATATGATGTTGTATGATGAGAATCGATGAATTATAAATGAATAACGATGTCCTAATGTTGTATATATGATGTAAAATTATAGGATAATTATAGTTGATGATTTCCCATGATTAGAGGATGTTTTTAGGGCCTAAAGTATGGAGCCCGTAGTGAAAACACAGAGAAAATCACAGAAAATATCCTTAGCAGAGCAATATGTGTCGATCCCAAGTGGTATGTGTCGATATATGAATGATGTTAGACTCAGGATGAGTCGACATGAAGGAGTCATGTGTCGATACATGAGGACTTTTAGACTCAGGATGAGTCGATATGTAGGGGCATGTGTCGATACATGCAGTGTGACAGACTCAGTATGAGTCGATACAAGAGAGGATTCATCGACTCGTGTGGCGTGTTAAACTCAGTACGCATTGACCCAAGGCGTTATGCGTCGATCTATGTTGTCTGGTTTTTGGCAGAATCAGTTTGAGAATGTTGTAACTTGAGTTTTAGGACTCCGTTTGAGGTGTCGTTCAAAGCATTGAATAGCTAACGCGATGAACTTCATTCTTAAGGATTAAAATGAATAATAGGAGGGGTAATCCTAGTACCCAAAGTAGGATTTGAATTAGTTCCCGTGTTGATCGCTACGTTGATTCTTGGTGAAGAATGATGAGGATGAGATGATTATAGGTTACTGTCTGATTTGTAACAGTAGGATTAATGATGATAATGATGTTGTATTACGGAATAGTAACATGTAGAGGTTTAGTGAGTTAGAAGTAAGCCTTTGATGAGTAATTAATTATAGGCAATATTATTGTTGTAGGCCTATGACCAACATTGCGAATTGACGAGTTACAAATGTATTATCGTATGGCTGAGTTGTTGATGAAACGATGATTTATGAGATTGTGCTTAATGATTTTTTATTTATAAATGATGTTTGATGTATAAATAATGTTTTATAATTTATGATGATAAATTAATTATGATGATATATGATGTTGATGAAAGATGTTGAGATGCCTCTAATAATTGGCAGCTTTTAAGATGTAGGCTTTTGGCCAATGATGATGTTGTGTTGAGATGTTGATAATTATGGTGTTGTCATTACATTCATAATTATGTCGCATACATTGCATTTTAAGATGGAGCTTATGCTCGTTAAGATGGCCTGTATTGGAGAATATTAAGATGAAGGCTTATGCCTTGTTGATGCCTCTATTTATTGGCAGATTTTTAAGATGGGAGTTCTGCTCCAATTGTACCATATGCATTTGCATAGTATTGAGTCGTATTATACGATTGCATAAATAAGTTGTGAATTGATGTGATGAATGTGTATTAATGTTGGTATTTCCGTTGCGGTTATTGTTGATTATAAGATGAGAAGTGGTGATTTTATGTGATCTAATTCACCATATTAATTATTATATGCTTTATTATATTGTTAGATATCTCACCCCTTCTGTTTGAATGTTGCCCTTATGTTGGTAACGTGCAAGTAATCGAGAGTGAAGGCTGTATACCTTCAATAGTTTGAGTCGGTGTCATTTCTCTGATATGTAACACTCGGAGGGAATGAACGCTCGTTGCTTTTTATTCTTGTTTATTCAGTTGTTGAACTTTAAGTTGATTATTATTAAATATGAGTTATTTTGAAGTTGCTGTAACGATGATAAAGATGTTATTAAGAATTCCGCTATGTAGATGTTTAAATGGTTGAATTAAGAGATTAAAGTATTATGTTGATGGTTCATCCGAAGTTTTAAAGTGTTACATGTCTACGATGAATGCAATGAGTTTTGAATCATGAATTTGTGGCATCCTGATTCGTTTGTATGAATGATTTTATAACTCTAATTTATTTATATGATTGCCGGGTAGAATTGGGGTGTTACACTGTTTACCTATAAGATGCCCCCAGATCCGGTTGTAGGATCTATAGTAACAACCCAAACAACCCTCCAAGGATAAAGCAAACAAAGCAAGAAAATAAAACAGTTTTAAAGTGAGCTAACTCTTAAGGTAAACCCCACTTTTTTATCCCCAACAGAGTCGCCAGTTCTGTGATACGGTGGCAGAACTGACTGTTATATACTGATTTTGCGTTTGTGTTTGCAAATGTCGCGGTAAACATGAGTTGCCACTGTCTTTTCTTTTATCCAACAAAGAAAAGGGTGAAAAGAACAGAAAAATACCTTTTCGATAGTTTTCTGAGTAAGGGGGGTAGATTATGGAAAGGGAAGGTGTTAACACCCTTTCCATCTGTGGTTTTCCACGGGCTCTTAGAGGTTTGCTCATTTTGAAATACCTTTGTGCTTTGCGTGTTTGAAAATGTTTTGAAAACGCTTTAGTACGGCAAACTTTGTAATGTTTCACGTGATAGTGGAGAAAATATATAAAGTGTTTTGAAATTGTTTTTTTTAAGTAGTTTTCTGTGTATGTGCAAAATATTTGAGCAAACTTCTAACAGCTATATACTTTTATACTCGAAAAGGTCGTTCTTTTCCTCTTTTCTTTTAGACAGTGCTATCCTACTATTAGTGAGTAGGTATCCCCATTGTTGGATGTATTAGGGACATTCTAAAGGGACATTTTACAGTCACAAAAGCAACCTGTGGAGACGCTTTAGCAATTTTCTTTTAGGGACTAGATCATTTATCGAAAGGCAACTGTAGGGTCATCGAGGGACTATGATCTTTTTGATTTATGGGTCTTTGCTAAAGCATTCCTGCCCCATGACTTTTTTCTTAAAGGCAACCAAAGTGGGATACCCTAGAGGTGCTTGTGTGCAATGTGTTATATTCAGTTATTTATATTTTGAGTTTTTGTTAAGTTTGCTAACGTTTGATTATTAGTCTTTTCATACACGCCTAGTTACTAGCAGTTAATATGAAAAGCAGTAAAAGAAATGCAGAAAATAGAGGTCCTACGCTATTACAACCAAATCGAAAGACAAGTAAAAAGTAAAAATAAAATAAAAAAGAGAAAATACTTCTTCGATCCATGCCATGGACTCTTTCGATTCACCCTTCTTTGGCCTTCTTTCGATTGAGCTTGAGAATTGACGTGGGCAAGCTTCGATTTTCACCCTTTCCCGTTTTTTCCGATTGGGCTTGGGAAGGATATGGGTACACTTCGATTGTAGGGAGAAAGGGGGGCTTCAATTCAGAGGAAGAAGGCTTCCTTTCGATTCTGTGAAGGGTATTATTTTCTTCGAGCTAACGACATGGTGTAGCCTTCGATCTAGGGGGTGTTGCTGGAAAGGCCTGAAGGATCACCTATGGAGGCACTGCATCTGAAAAAATATGTTAGCAAAATAAAATGCAGGACCTGGGTATCGAAACCCAGGTCCTTTGATCCTGCGCGCGCTGGGTCTTTTCAGGCTATATCTGCAGCAAGTGTTAGCAAACGAAAAACATGACCTGGGTGCCAAACCCAAGCCCTTTGATTCTGTCTAGAATGAAAAATTGAAATGAAATAACAAATATGAATGTGTTATGTAAATACAAAGTTTGACATTTTACCCTCTCTTACCAGTAGTTGGCACCTTCGATTTGGCACTTTCTGGATGTGGGTACCTTCTATCTGGGACTTCTAGGTGTGGATACTTTTGTTGAACGGTTGCCTTGGCTTAGATTACTTATGAAAATTTCGACAACCTTTAGTGGGTTTGTGGGTAGCGTATCTCCAATATTTTTCTTTCGTTTTTGCTTGTAAGCATGCTGCTTATATAGAGTAGGAGGGAGGGGACAAGAGAAGTAATGTTTGTAACAGCCATTTGAATGCCATGAATACCAAAATGTAACCTTGGCTAAAGTTAAGGGATTTTGTCCATTTTTGAATTTGGCATAAATATGGACATACTGGCCTTCGAATGCTGTTTTTCGAATGGGCTTATGGCCTCCTTCGAATGGCCCTGATTCAGCTCCTTCGAACGACTTTGATTCATTTCCTTCGAATGGGTCTGATTCAGTTCATTCGAATGGTTTTGGGTTCTGATTCAAAGTGTTCAGAACTTCCCTCTTCCTTAGTATGCCAATTGAAGGACAATTCGCTCTGATGTTCCAATCGAAAGAAGCTCTGATGCTCAAAATCAAAGGAAACTCAGACGCTCTAATCGAAAGAACCTTTGATGCTCCAATCAAAGGAACCTCTAATGCTCCAAATCAAAGGAAGCTCTAATGCTTCAAATCGAAGGAAGCTCTGATGTTTCAATCGAAGGAACCTCTGATGCTCCAATCGAAGGAACCTTTAGGAATGCCAATCTAAGGATCCTGTGGCAAGGCCAATCGAAATGTTTTGCTGAAATTCCAATTGAAGGGTCATGTGGCAAGTCCAATCGAAAGGTTTTGCTGAAATGCCAATCGAAGGGCATTTTGGAGATGCAAATCGAAGGGAACTTGAAAACACTACTCACAAATTTTCCTTTTTCTTAGGCAAGGGTTCGTTACCAACCATGTAGGGGAAGGCCTTGGAAAACATGAGAGGGCAAATTTTGGGGTACAACACCTTGTCACATAGATAGTTTCCCCGTCTGGTTTCAGGCATTAATATGTGGACTTCTGTATTTGTTGGTAAACCCGTCCTGCTCCGGGAGTTCATACCACTTGGTTGTGTAGATAGTTTCCCCGTCTAGTTTTGGGCATTAATCTTTGACCTGTTGTGCATAAGTTATTAGTATTCATTTGTCTGTGAATTCAACCTGAAAAGGTAAAGTCAGTTTCATGCGATGTCGTGATGTATGAATTGCATGATGCTGTCAAAATAAATGAGAATGTTATATGCATTTCAGTTATGCATATGTTGTGATGTATTGTAAATGTTGTATGACTGTATTATGTGAGCGTATTAGTTTCTCTTTATGGTGTCATTGAACTGGGAAAAATAAATCCCTGACTGCTGCTGGAGATGAAGAATGTAACTCCTCACTTTTTGTTGAAGTTAATTTTGTTGGGAATTCCTGATTTCTGTCCAAGGATATTCCGCTGGACACTTTTGACTTCTGCTTGAGGATAGAAGCCTTCAAGGAGAGTTGATAACCTGTTAGGGTTTCTGAAACGGATGAATTATATGCACTCTAACTGGGGATGAAGGGACAAATATTCCTTTGATGCGAGTAGCTACTCTTCTGGAGAAGGCTAAACCTGCTGGAGAAAAGAATTTTGTCGGAAGAATTTATCAATTTGGAGAAATAAACACCGCTGGGGAATGGACTTTTGTAGCTAGAGAAATAAACTCTACCTGGGAACGAAGCTTCATAAACTGCTTGGGGATTTTATGAAACTTTGTTATGAAATCCAAGAAATCCATAGACAATACTGGGGAATTCTCCAAGATGCTAGGGAAAATGATTGAACCTCTTTATCTGTTAGAAACTGTTGGAGCAGCTGAGAACATTAGGCTATATGCTGAAGATATGACGGTGAACTGCGAGAAGATATCCTTGTTTCTGTACCTACTGGAGAATGTATCTTTGCTGAGGATGAACTGGTGAAGATAGTCCTCTAGAGGTGGTTGCTCTGTGGGGATTTATGGATAATTTGAACATTATCTCCACTCCTAGAGTCTTTAGTAAATGTTGATCAGAATGATAGCTCTTCTACTGACATATAAGTGATGAGATAATGAGACATAGTCGTATGCTTTAATCCCTAACTTATACCTGGACTGTCTTTTCAAATTTTCAGTCCATTAAACTACCCTTTTTTGCCCAAGCCGCCTTTTCAGGTTTTTGACTTGTCGGGTGTACAATTTTATTTATATATCCCTAATTTTTCCCGAACTCTTTTAGTTCATCGGGATGCCCTTATTTTTTCCTAGGCCTGTCAACCTAGCGGGTCTCTTTTTCATGCATAGTATTTTCTGACTATGTCCGTGTTCACTGGATGCGGAGAATTGTCACTGTCCATAGTAGTAAGTGTTGTAGCACTGCCAGAAAATGTTTGCTTGATCGTACGTGACCCTTTGCTGGAATTCATGTTCAATGCCCCAAGTGATTCAGATGGAGATCTGCCTCTGGCTATCCGACACTTTTGAGAGATTCCTTGAATATTGACTTGACTGCCCCAAATCAGTTAAACATCATGTTATGCCCCTTGATTATGGAAGGTTTGTTATTGGAAGTGTCTTTCCATTTGAAGTGATTCTGTTCATTGAGAGGATTTCCGTTTATTGAATATTCGTCGTGCGAATTTCTTTGTTGTGGTCCAATTAGTTATATGCAAACAGTGGTATTAAAAAGCTTATGTCTGTCTTGAAGTTTTGAAAATGCATTTTTAGTAAAAAACAGAATTTTGTAAGAATATGAATTCAACTCAAGATTTACAGTAAGCCTACAGGAGTCAAGATACCTTTTTTTGTAACAATATGTTTTCGAACTAACTCATGCTTCAGCTAGGACTTTTAAGGGTTGTATCGTGGCCTAGTTTACAGTTTAAGAAATAAAGAATAAAGGCTCAAACTTTATTTGTACTCAAACCGTTCTTCATGATGTTCTTCAGTCCTATACTCAGTTAATTGTGTGTTTAGGTTACAATTGAGTCTGGAATGATATTTTGGCGATGGTTCGGATACTTGAAGTTTTTTTGAGAAGGCATTCATTTTTTGTAACATTTTTTTGTTATCGAGGATTTGTAGCAACCTCTTTTTGATTTTATTATCCCTACCTTTTTCCTGAACTGTTTCTTCTATGATTACAATCAGCGAGATGCTCCCATTGTTTTCTTAAGTCTCCTTCATAGGTTTTGACTTAGCGGGCTTTTCTTTTGAAATATAATGACTGCCTGACTTAATGATTACGGAGAACCATCACCAACTTTTGATTTGGAAAGATGTCTTCGATACTACCTATTGTGTATGAAGGAAAAGCTTGTGATTGAATGCACAATTGAATTAACTGAGAAACTGCCCCGCCCCAGGTTATGATTAAGGGTTTCAATTTGCGTGAAAAAGAAAACGCCTGCTTCTTAGGCTTAAAGGGGTTGACTAGGGATTAACTTTCTTATATCTCCACTGTTTAGGAATTTAAGCAACGCATGTACATCGTCAGCAAGGTCTGTTCAAAAGCATATTGTATGAGATTATGGTATCACTTTCGTCATCCTCCCTCTAAAGGCTTATAGCTTTTAATCGAGAGTTGAATATTATAAGACGAAGTAAGAAAGAAGTTTAAATATAATGAAAACAAATTAATTCAAGACAAACATATGCAATGCATTAATGGGAAAACCAAAGTTTGACGTGACATTAATTGTTTTAAAAAACAAATAAATTACAAATAAAGATTCAAATGAAAAAGCTTCCGTCGTTGGCAGTAGGGGAAATCCAGTTATTCAGGTCGTTGCTGTTATCGACATCTTCCACAACATTAACCCGATCCTAATTATGATTCGGCATGGGAGCGGTGATCATGTTGGGAGTCTCGGGAGGATTGAATTAAATCTCCTTAGCGTCAACAAGGTCTTGAACCTTGTTCTTCAGCGCCTAGCAATCATTTGTATCATGCCCCGGGCTATTGGAGTTGTAAGCACACCGTGCATTTGGATTGTAACGGGAAGAGGAAGTGTTTGGGTTTTGACAAGGATCCCTCAAAGTGGCCAAGTCCGCTTTCACCAAATGCTGCAATGCCTAAGACAACGGCATGTTAATTATGGTGAATTGCCTTCTAGGCACATCCTGTCTGCTGATTATTTTGGCGTTGAGTTGGTGCAAGGTTAGAGATCATTACAGCTCCTACCGTTGGACGGTGTTCAACTTTACCATGACTTCTCTGACCACGGGAAGCATTGACCTCCCTCTTTCTGCTGAACGGTTTCTTCACAGAACTTGAGGATGCACCCACTTGGATTTTACCACTCTTGATACCAGCTTCAACTCTTTCTCCTGTCAATATCAGCTCAATGAATTCGGCTGAAGAGCTTCCAATCAAATGGTTGAAAAATGGGTTTGTCGGAGTACTCATAAACATGTCTATCAACACCCTATCAGGCAGGGGAGGCTGGACTCTACCTGCAAGATCCCTCCACTTTTGGGCGTAATCTTTGAAACCCTCGTTGGAACCCATAGACATGCTTTGGATTTGCATGTAGGTTGAAGCGAGGTTAGCATTGTATTGATACTGCTTGTAAAAGGCAGCAGCAAAGTCTTCCCAATTACGGATATTGGTTCCTTCCAGTTGATAGAACCATTCCAATTGTGTTCCCGATAAACTCTCTTAAAATAAGTGAATCCATAACTTCCTATCAGTTGTATGGGGTTGAATCTTCCTGACGTAAGACCTCAGATGAAGCTTGGGGCACAAAACACCGTCATATTTTGCAAAAGTGGAAACATTAAATTTATGTGGGACGACCACTCCTGAGACCAACCCTATCTCTTCAAAGTCCAAACCAGGTACCCTCTGAATCTCCATAGAGTTGAGACGATCCTCCAACTGTTTATACTTGTCATCAGTAGGAGGATATTGTTCCTCAGAATAGTCTACTTCCTCTTCATCAAATCCCTGGTTGTTATCTTTTTCTTTCACACTCTTGTTATCCTCTTCTTGATTATCATCTTCATTTGATGGGGTTGAGAATTCTACAAATCTTCTCCCCAGGTTCAAGATGCCAATCTATTTCTTTACCTTCTTCTTCTTCTCTCTAGTGATAAGAGCTTTCAGATCTTTCTGTCCTATAGCCATAGTCAGGAACATCTTTTGGAATTGAGCGTTCTGAGCTTGAAGAACCTTAACGGTTTGTTCAAGAGCCATTTCTTTTTGCTGAAATAAATAGCGAAAAAGATAAGAAACTTGTCTTGAAGTACCTGCTTATGTAATGATATGCATGACATGTTTATGCGATGTTTTCAAGGACCTCGTGGGATTTAAACTCTTTTAATAAAAATAGAAACAAAGATTTTTTATTAGTAAGTTCAAGTGAAACAAAGGTTTACATGGAAATAATTTAAAAATTTCTAAAACTTCTAGGTTTCCCATGGACGCTTCCTCTTTGTGTTGACATATGCATTAAGGTTCTGCTCCTCGTGAAGCTGCTTTGTTAGTTCCAACACTTTCTTCTCACTTGTATATAATTGGGTCTCAAAGGTGTCTCATTCTTCCTTGATTTGAATCCAAGACCTTTGCAGCTCTTCAAAGTTTGTTGGCATATCAGAATGGAGAATAATGCAAGACTCGTACCCTTGAACAATAGGCTCTAAGATCACCGGTAAGATGGCAAGATATGGCATCATAAGACTTTGAGCACGAGTTCACACCCATTTGAGGTAAGGTTACAAAAGGATGGAATTACTGTGCCCCAAAGTCTTACCATCAATCTTTCTTACCATGCCCCAAGTGTGTATGAATTGTTAGAACATAGTTTGATTCTACAACCCTTAATTAGAGTTTTGATGATAACAAACACAAAGAACAAATATACACTCTAAAATTGTGTTACTGTGTATGCAGAAGTTCTGACCAAAGCAGCATCAGAAGTTAAGCTATAGAAGCTTTCACGCTGAGGTAATCAGAATTTACGCTGAAGAATGATTATCAAAACCTGCGCTAAAGTGAAGAATACTCTGATTCTGAACAGAAGGTTCATATACAATCAGATTCTCACAACTCTAAGTCATCAATGTTCTGAAGCAACTGCAGCATACAAGATTGTAAGATTCTGAAGCATTACTATTCAATCAAGACAGCATCACATGCAACGGCTTCATTCAGACAAGAATCTTCTCAATATGGAAACAGCTTAAATGTCCATTATCACACTTTATGTTGGACATGATTCCATTTCCTATATAAACAAGCTAAGAGGACAAATTGTTTACGATTTTTCAACACGACTACAATACATCTCTAAACGCTGCAAGCTTACACACTCTTTTCACGCTCAAAATTGTGTAAAATATCACAGTTGTGATAACTGTTTTTGTAAAGAAAAACAACGATACACATAATTCTTTTATCTTGATTAAGCCAGTTTTTCCTTGAGATTGACCGGGTTGTGGTTGCACTCAAGAGGAATTTGGTAGTTGTCAAAGTAGTGATTGTAATCAGTTTTTGATTAGTGAATCCTCGTTAGAGAGAGGCGAAATCACCTTGACGGGTGGACTGGAGTAGTTTGAGATCAAACGAACCAGGATAAAAATATTGTGTCTTTGCACATTTGATTTTAAGTTTTCAATTCAACCCCCCTTTTTTTATTTTTCACTTCTTCAATTGGCATCAGAGCGCCTGGTTCTGAGTTCATACACTTAACTGTGTCAGTACAAGATCCAAGCTTCAGAAAAACACTATGGTGGGACCAAGTCAAAACATCAGCAATGACTATCATGAGGACAAGGACAGAATCAGTGGCAAACCTCCAGTCTTTGACGGAGAAAATTTTGACTACTGGAAAGACATAATTGAGAGCTTCTTTTTAGCCCATGATGCTGATCTATGGGACATGGTAATTGATGGATACACACATCCATTGGATGAAAGTGGTCAGAAGATAGACAGAAAAAGGATGTCTGACCAGCAAAAACGTGATTTCAGAAATCATCATAAAGCCAGAACAATAATTCTCAGTGCTATCTCATACTCAGAATATGAGAAAATCTCAAACAGAGAGACAACTAAAAATATGTTTGACTCTCTGAGAATGACGCATTAAGGCAACATACAAGTCAAAGAAACTAAGGCCCTTGCGCTTATTCAGAAGTATGAAGCATTCAAGATGGAAGAAAGTGAATCTATAGAAGAAATGTTCTCAAGATTCCAGATCCTTATTGTTGGGCTGAAGGTTCTTAACAAAGGATATTCTACTGCTGATCACGTAAAGAAGATCATCAGAAGTCTACCCAAGCAATGGAGGCCAATGGTCACAACACTTAAGCTAGCCAAAGATCTCAACAAGATATCTCTGGAGAAACTTGTCAGCTCCCTCAGAAGTCACGAGATAGAGCTAGAAGAAGATGAGCCTCAAAATCAAGGTAAGCCACTAGCATTAAAATCTAACAGAAAATCTGATTCTAAGGTTTTGCAGGTTGTGGAAGAAACCTCTGATAAATCCTTATCATAAGAAGATGAATTGTATCTCCTCTCCAGAAGGGTAAATCAATTGTGGAAGCAGAGACAAAGGAAATTCAAAAATCCTAGAAGATCAGAGAATCAAAATGAATCCTCCTCCAGATACAGAAAGTCTGAGTCTTCCTCTGGACATAGAAGATCTGAAGTTTCTTCAGGACATAAAAAGTCAAATAACAAGGACATCATCTGCTATGAGTGCAATGAGCAAGGGAACTACAAAATTGATTGTCCAAGGCTTCAGAAGGAGAAGCCCAAAAAGAAGTTCTTCAAGGAGAAGAAGAAAAGCCTCATGGAAACGTGGGACGATTCGGACACTTCTGATGATGACTCAGAGTCAGATGATGAAAGAGCAAACATAGCTCTCATGGAAAACGTGTCAAAAGACAGTGAAGCTTCTTCTGGTTCAGACTCAGAATCAGACACTGAAGAGGTATTCCCTGACTTCACTATTAATTTTACTAAAGCTGAACTTGCAGAAAGTCTAAATGAAATTCTGGAAAGGTATCAACAAATCAGAGTCAAATTCAAGAACCTAAAAAGGGATTTTGTCTCTGACTCTGAAAAGACTGAGAGTCTCAGATTAGAGAATTCTGAGTTAAAAGAAAAGGTTTCAAAATTAGAAAACAATTTGCAAAACTCTCAGAAGGAAATAATCTCAGAGACTCCCAGTAATGCTGAAGAGATCATCAAAGAGTATGATCATAGCTTTCAGAAGTTTCTGGCTAAAAACATAGATAGAAGCAAGATGGTTTCAATGATCTATGGAATTAGCAGGAATGGCAGAAAAGGGATAGGATATCAAGGTAAGGTATCTACACCTAAGAAAGTCATGGATCTAATCATAAAACGTACACCACTTAAATCACACTTCATATATGGGCACACACACGACCTAAAATACACTAGTAATGATTACTCTGTCAAACCAAAATTCAACCAGAATTTTGGTAAAACTAACAAACCATGACCCAAGAAGATATGGGTACCTAAGGAAAAAATTATATATGTAGCAGATATCTTTAGCAGCAAGGATAAAACACCAGTCATGGTACCTGGACTCTGGATGCTCTCGACACGTGACGGGAAGAAAGCATATGTTCTAAAGCCTGGAACTTAAACCTGGAGGCTACGTGGGCTTTGGAGGCAACCAAAGAGGGAAGATCATTGGCTCTGGAACAATAAGTAATGGAAATCTTCCCTCTATAAATAGCGTGCTATTAGTTGATGGATTAATGCATAACCTGTTATCCATAAGCCAATTAAGTGATAACAGTTATGATATAATCTTTAATTAAAATTCATGCAAAGCTGTTAGTCAGAAAGATGGAACTATCCTTTTTAATGGAAAGAGAAAAAACAACATTTATAAGATAAAACTTTCTGAACTAAAAATTCAGAATGTAAAATGTCTTTTCTCTGTTAACAACGAGGAATGGGTCTGGAACAGAAGATTGGGGCATGTTAGTATGAGAAGAATATCACAGATTAACAAACTCAATCTGGTCAGAGGACTTCCAAATTTGAATTTCAGCTCAGACGCTCTGTGTGAAGCATGTCAGAAAGGCAAATTTGCAAAACCTGCTTTTAAATCTGAAAATGTTGTTTCTACCTCTAAGCCATTAGAACTTCTGCACATAGACTTATTTGGACCAGTAAAAACTGCGTCTGTTAGTGGCAAGAAGTATGGGTTTGTGATCGTAGATGACTATAGTAGATGGACATGGGTAAAGTTCTTAAGACACAAGGACGAGTCACACTCTGTGTTCGTTGCATTCTGTAACCAAGTTCAGAATGAAAAGGATCTTAGAATTGTCAAAGTCAGAAGTGATCATGGTGGAGAATTTGAAAATAAAAATTTTGAATCATTTTTTAATGAAAAAGACATCTTGCATGACTTCTCTTGTCCTAGAACTCCCCAACAAAATGGAGTTGTAGAATGAAAGAACAGAACACTGCAAGAAATGGCCAGAACCATGATCAATGAGACTAACATTGCTAAGATCTTCTGGGCAGAAGAAATTAACACATCATGTTACATTCAGAATAGAATCTCTATAAGACCTATTATGGAAAAGACTCCATATGAACTGTGGAAGAACAGAAAGCCCAACATTTCTTATTTCCATTCGTTTAGATGCACTTGTTTCATTATGAATACTAAAAATTATCTGAACAAGTTTGACTCTAAAGCACAAAAGTGTATTATGTTAGGATACTCTGAACGCTCAAGAGGGTACATAGTATACAATATAGAAACACTGATTGTTGAAGAGTCAATCAGTGTTAGATTTGATGATAAGCTTGACCCTCAAAAGTCAAAGCAGAATGAATTCTTTGCAGATATAGAAATTGAATTCACAAGTACTGAAGACAACTCATCAAAAGTTCTCAATAGAGACGCTCCAACAACTTCAGAAAGAAATGTTACAAGCAATCCAACACCTTCTATTGATCAACTCCAGAAAAATTTTTTCAGAAGCAGCACAGCTCACCCAGAAGATAAGATCCTGGGAAAGAAGGATGATCCAATCAGAACAAGATCAATATTCAGAAACTCTGAAGAATCCCTCATGGGACTGGTCTCTCTGATTGAACCAATAAATATTGATGAAGCTCTTCTGGACAATGAATGGATTCTAGAAATGCAGGAGGAATTAAATCAGTTCACCAGAAATGACGTATGGGATCTGTTCCCAAACCAAAAGGATTCAACGTCATTGGAACAAAGTGGGTGTTCAGAAACAAACTGAACGAGCAATGAGAAGTCATCAGAAACAAAGAACTACTGGTGGCACAAGGTTATAGTCAGCAAGAGTGGATAGACTATACATAAACCTTTGCTCCAGTCGCCAGGTTGGAATCTATCAGACTCTTAATCTCATTTGTTGTAAACAATGGCATCACTCTGTATCAGATGGATGTCAAAAGTGCATTCCTAAATGGCTACATAGATGAAGAGGTATATGTGCACCAACCCCCTGGGTTTGAGAACTCCAAACACCCAGAATATGTTTTCAAACTAAAGAAGTCACTCTATGGTCTGAAACAAGCTCCCAGAGCTTGGTATGAAAGACTAAATAACTTCCTGTTAGAAAAGAAATTCACCAGAGGGAAAGTGGACACAACCTTGTTCTGTAAGACATTTAAGAATGACATTTTAGTGTGTCAGATTTATGTAGATGACATCATCTTTGGATCCACTAAACCTTCTTTGGGAAGAGAGTTTGCTAAGTGCATACAGGCAGAGTTTGAGATGAGCTTAATGGGGGAACTCAAATTCTTTATGGGTATTCAGATAAACCAAACCTCAGAAGGAACTTACATTCATCAGAGAAAATATGTCAGAGAACTTCTGAAGAAATTTGATCTCTCAGAATGTAAGCCCTCAAAGACTCCAATGCACCCCACGTGCATTATGGAAAAGGAAGAGGTAAGTAAAAAGGTAGAACAGAAAATCTACAGAGGTATGATTGGCTCTCTCCTTTATCTGACGGCTTAAAGGCCTGATATTTTGTTCAGTGTTTACTTATGTGCTAGATTCTAATCAGATCCTAGAGAATCTCACTTAACAGCAGTTAAGAGAATTTTCAAGTATCTGAAAGGTACTACTAATCTGGGTTTGTTTTATAGAAAATCCAATGAATACATCTTAGTAGGATACTGTGACGCTGATTTTGCTGGGGACAGAGTAGAGCGTAAAAGCACTTCTGGAAGCTGCCAGTTTCTAGGAGACAATCCGATCTCATGGACCAGCAAGAGATAGTCCATAATAGCATTGTCAACAGCAGAAGCTGAATACATAGTAGCTGCTGGATGTAGCACTCAAATGCTCTGGATGAAAAGTCAACTTGAAGACTTCAACATATTTGAGAGTAACATTCCTATCTTCTGTGATAACACTTCAGCTATATGTCTCAGTAAGAATCCTATTTTTCATTCTAGGGCTAAGCATATAGAAATAAAACATCACTTTATTAGGGACTATATTCAGAAAGGAATTCTTACCTTAAAATTTATTGACACAGACCATCAATGGGCTGATGTATTTACAAAACCCCTTTCTGAAGATAGATTCATTTTCATTCTGAAACATCTCAGCATGAAGTTATGCCCATAATTAAATGTTTTATTTGCATATCTTAACCCTCAGAACTTTATTGTTTTCTGTGAACATCTGATCAACTTGTCTTCAGAAGTTAGAAGTATAGTTGCCTCAGAATCTATCTATGAAGATCTTAACGTTTCATTTCAAGGATAGAGGCGTGCAATTCACATCATCAAACATCTTTCACCCTTTCACAAGCTACCTTCTGAGGCTGAACACGCGTTCAAATTCTGAAGGGTCCAAGGCTCTGATTGGATGCATTGAGACACTTGTCAGTGGTAATTGTTTAATATCTTTCTAAATCCCCTAATCTCAGGTCTCATTAATGCATATAATCATCACTTATTTTCTTGCTTATTGTTTATGTTTTCAAAAACCTATATAAACTCAAGTTACTATTTCATTCATTCACATTTTACTCTCGTCTATATTCTCTCTTGTTTCAAGTTTCATTTTCAAAAACCCCTTTCCATTTTCTTCAAAGAACCCGTGTGAACAATGGCATCATTATCAAGTCTCAAGAATCTCAGTGCTCCTGAATCTTCATCAATGGAACAATATGAAGAACCCATTAGAATGCTTCTCACTCCTGTTGACAACTTGGAAGTTCTCTCTGAGTTGATCATTGATTTTAAAAGTTTACAAGAAAATGGGTTTAATCTCTATGAAGATGTAGCTGCACAGGGTTGGAACAAATATTTTGACCGTATGTTGGGTCCAACGTTTCCCATTCTCGTCAAAGAGTTCTGGATTCATGCTACCTCATCCAACCACCAAGTTACATCGTATGTTATGGGAAAGAAGATAGTGATAACAGAAGATTTAATTGGGAAACTCATTGGATAAATGGTGGTGGAGTCAGATGCATTAATATGGCTGATAGATGTTCTGACCTAAAATCTATTGCCAAGGAAATCTTCACTTCTGGACAGCCATCCAGCAAGAACAGAGACTTGAAGGATCATCACAGAATCTGGGCTAGAATAATTCTGGGATGTATCAATCACAGGAAGCCTACAAGCTCTCCTGATTACATCAATATTGATCAGTAGTTTCTGATTTACTTCATTACAAAGAAGACCAAGATAAACCTTCCACACTTGCTCTTCAACCATCTCAGAACAAGTGTGAAAGAGACAAGAGAAGAAGAAAGAACTAAGAGGGATTGGATTCCTCTAGGAAGATTGATTTCAGATATTCTAACAAAAAATAGGCTGATAGAACATCTGACAGAGGCTCAAGAAATAAGCACTCTGGAAGCAATCGCTGGGAAACCTTTGAACGCCAAGAATCTTAAGAAAATGAAGATTATTGAGAACATTAAGAGGGAACCAACTATTGCTTCTTATGAGGCCATCACTTCTAGGAGAATACCTCTGAAGGATTTTCCATTATTTTTTGAAATAGATGCCTCCCCAAAAATCATAGTCAGATACCTTGAAGCTTACAAGGCTGATGGGACTATTCCAGAAATCAACATCCAAGATCTGCACAGGCCAGCTCCAGAGGTTGTGCTAAAGAAATCCAAAAAGAGGAAAGCAGCAGGAGAAGGATCCTCTCAGAAGATACCTAAAGCTGAGAAAAAGAAAGGTAATCCATCTTCTGTTTTTGTTATAGAATCAATAGTTGTTCCAACATCTGAAACCATTTCCCCTCAACCAACAGAAAATCCTTCACCCCAAACATTTGAGGATTTTGACATAGAGTTTGACCCATTTGTAACTCTTGGAAACTTTTTTAATGAACCTCACTCCCCCAATTAAAATCCAAATCCAGAACATCATCAACTAGAACTTGCCAAAGTTCTATCTAACATTGAACTGTTTGACCAAGACTTTTCCTCTCCAATACCAGAAAATCCAAACTCTCAACAACAACCAGAAAATCCACAACCACACTCTCCTCAACCAGAACATCTGAACCTCAACTCACCACAACCAGAAAATAAACACTCTCTCTCCACCTTCTGAAAACCCATCATCTAAAATTCCTGAACCAGAAACTCAACACGCTACCACAAACCAATTTGAAGACTCTCCTTCAGATTCTGATACCACTATCCCAATCCCTGGAATAACAGAACCCCTTACGGTTCGCTTACCTCTCACTATTCATGGTATTCCAGAAATCCCTTCACCATATGAATCTACACCACCAAACACCCCTAATACACCAATTCTAATTTCTGACTCTTCCACTCCTTCACCCATCAACCATCTAGCTGACAACCTCAGAATTGTCATTGATCCACTAGTGTTGGACCGAATAGCTTCCACCTCAAACAAAATTGCCATTCCCAAACCTAAACTAACCGCAACCAAATCAGATGTTGGTAAGAGTCTATTGATTTTTGAAACAGAAATGCAGGAATGGATCAATTCTTTGAAGCAAGCAAGCCAAGAGATTTCTAATCTTGCTGCTTCTGATTCTCTGTGGGAAATATTCAAAAAATGGCTCAACTCTGAAACTCTGAAGCTGAAAGAATTGGGATATGAAAGGGCTCAGCAGAACTTCAGTGATCAGCTGAAAGCCTTCCAAGATCAAGTTTTGAGCCAATGGTGCAAGAAAGAAATTCTTCCGCTGGATAATGCTCCCTGGAAAGAGCACCATCCTTCAGAAGTTGCTGAACCAGATTCTGATAGTCTCTCTATGACTACTGCTCCAGAAAACATGATTGCATCAGAAGAAGTGGTTCAATCAGAAGAGGTTGCAGAATGTTCTGAACAACATGCAACCCCTGAAGATACACCAGCTTCGTCTCTAGTCATGCAAACTCTGGAAGAGTTGAAGAAAGAGAATGCATAATCCATGCCATATTGGATAAGCAAGAGGATACAAACAAAGAGATCAAGGGTATTCTGGATAAACAAGAAGATATTACAAAAGAAATCAAAGACATTCTGGGAAAGCAGGAAGAATCAAGCACTCAGATCAAGAGCTTGTTGGAAGCGTTGTTCACGCGTCTTCCCCCTCCTTCTTAGATTTTCTTTAAAACTATTTATCTGTAATTTTTTATCTTTACCTCCTTGTTTCTGAAACTTGTCATTGCATTCTTTTTTCAATATAATTCATCTTTTTGACTCTGATTATATTGCTTTTTGATACCTGACAAAAAGGGGGAGAAAGTAAGATATTTTCAATAACTGTATACCGGGACAAAGTCTCAAACATTCTGAATATTTTAACCTCTACTTTCTGAAAAGCTTGAACAGGAACACATTTTGATAAGAACAGAAGGAGATGCATCAAAAGCTCTGACGAGAAGGAACTTCAGGGAAGTAATCAACTCAAGGGGAGTCTCTCTTAAGTTTTTTGTTCTATATTTTTCATTGAAAATTCTAGTTTTTTTCATCATCAAAAAGGGGGAGATTGTTAGAACATAGTTTGATTCTACAACCCTTAATTAGATTTTTGATGATAACAAACACAAAGAACAAATATACACTCTAAAATTGTGTTACTGTGTATGCAGAAGTTCTGACCAAAGCAGCATCAGAAGTTAAGCTATAGAAGCTTTCACGCTGAGGTAATCAGAATTTGCACAGAAGAATGATGATCAGAACCTGCGCTGAAGTGAAGAATACTCTGATTCTGAACAGAAGGTTCATATACAATCAGATTCTCACAACTCTAAGTCATTAATGTTCTGAAGCAACTATAGCATACAAGATTGTAAGATTCTGAAGTGTTACTATTCAATCAAGACAGCATCACATGCAACGTCTTCATTCAGACAAGAATCTTCTCAATATGGAAACAGCTTAAATGTCCATTATCACGCTTTATGTTGGACAAGATTCCATTGCCTATATAAACAAGCTAAGAGGATAAATCATTTACGATTTTTCAACACCACTGCAATACATCTCTAAACGCTGCAAGCTTACACACTCTTTTCACGCTCAAAATTGTGTAAAATATCACAGTTCTGATAACTGTTTTTGTAAAGAAAAACAATGATACACAAAATTCTTTTATCTTGATTAAGCCAGTTTTTCCTTGAGATTGACCGGGTTATGGTTGTACTCAAGAGGACTTTGGCAGTTGTCAAAGTAGTGATTGTAATCAGTTTTGGATTAGTGAATTAAGTCCTTGTTGGAGAGAGGCGAAATCACCTTGACGGGTAGTCTGGAGTAGTTTGAGATCAAACGAACCAGGATAAAAATATTGTGTCTTTGCGCATTTGATTTTAAGTTTTCAATTCAACCCCCCCCCCCCCCTTCTTGTGTTTTTCACTTCTTCATGAACCTCTAATGATAACCTTGCAGATCGTTGTCGTAGTCGGACATAATACCATGGATTAGCATGTTATGAGGATCGTCTCTTTGTGCATAACCAAACTGACATAAAGCTAGAGAAGGGTTGTAAGTGATTCCTCCTCTAATGCCAAGGAGTGGCACATTAGGAAATTCTTCGCAGCGATCAATAATAGAGACGTATTCTTGAGAGCGAAAACACCAATAGATATTAGAGTGAGAGAGAGACATCAACCTTTGGGACCATCTTAAGCCTAGCTCATTCTTCATTACATATCGAGGAAGGTGCGAAATAAACCACATATAGAGCAAAGGTATGAAACACATAAGAGCCCCTCATTTCTTCATGGTACAGGTGTGGAGAGAATGCGGAATATACCCGAGAAATGTAGGCACTGGATTGTGAGTAAGGAAAATCTTAATGGCGCTCACATCTATAAGTTGGTACGGATTAGGGAACAATACCAAACCATAGATCAGGAGGGACAAGATATCCTCAAAAGCATGGAAACTCATGGCGTCTAGGAACAACTGAGCTCTCTCTATCATAAATTTTGCAAGAAGACCTTTGACCTTGCTTCTCTTTTCCCAATTAGATTCAATGTCGAATGGTTTCAAGTGCAAAGTTGTGGCAACATCTTCAGGTTTTGGATCTTGCTCTAAATCGGTGAAGGGTATCTGCTCCAATATAGGAACTCCAAGTAGCTTAAAGAATTCTTCCAACATGGGCACCAACTAATAATCGAGGAAAGTGAAGCAATGATGTTTAGGATCGAAGAACTGGAATAGGACGTTCATCATACCTTCTTTAAAACCAGCAGTAACCAAACTTAGCAAGTGACCATGTCTTTTACTGAACAGAGAACTTTCAGGAACCCTTGAGACCAACCCTCTAAGTTTGGCAGTCCCTACGAAGTTGATCCAGATGGTATTTTTGCGAGCGGGAGCCATAACCTACAAAATAGAGAAGATATAAATCCATAGGTCCTTGAAATGGTTAGTTCAAATGTTATGTTATGATGTTTGTGATGTTATATTCATGCTTAAAACAAAATAGAAAACACAAACAAGTCACACAAAGACCTTAGGTTTAAAGGCTTACATGACGTCTATAAGTAAGTACCCTTTTAAAGTTTAGTTGGCTCAACTTGTCATAGCAATAGTAACCGGGTTCTAGGGATCTCATATCATTAATCTTTCTCTCAAGAATTGTTTCAGCTCAAGCATCTGAGTTGCAACCAAAATATCTCGAAAGTACAATCTCATTGAGTGTAACATCGAGTATCAACTAACTTCAATTTGCACCAAAGCCGCCCATCTCACTACTTTCTAATGGCCAAGATGAGTCAATTTAAGGTTCTAAAGGTCAGTAAGTGCTTAATGACACTATGTGGAAGCCTAATGTTATCCTTGACTAACTCAAGGAACATTAATACAAGCCAGAGTATCACACTAACGTAGCTATCATATCATCCATATCGGTCTACGCCGTACAACCTCCATGACTTATTGCTACTTACCTAATGGTGTTCCCCGATCCGGGTGTAGGATCTTTGCAATAAAATACCCAAACAAAACCCTCAAATGTAAAGAAATCAAAGAAAATAGTTTAAATCAAGTAAATATGACCTAAACTCTTAAAGTAACCCTTTTTTTAGGTAAGTACTCCCCAGCAGAGTCGCCAGTTCTATAATACAGTGGGAGAACTGACTTTTGGTTTTGTGTTTTGTCGCAATTGTTGTGAATAGCAAGAGTCGCCACCAACTTTTATTTTATCCAATAAGGAAATGGTGAAAAGAATAGGAAAGACCTTCGATATTTATTTGAGTTCGGGGGTAGGTTATGAAAAGGGAAGGTGTTAGCACCCTTTTCATCGATAGTTATCTACGGGCTCTTAATCACTTGCTCACTTTATTTGTTTTGTGTGTATGCTTTTGAAAAAGTTTTGAAATGCCAAATAACAAGGAAGTTTGCTTTATGATAACTCTTGTATCAGTCCCCGAGAGTGTTGATAAAGCGTTTTGAAAATGTTTTTGAAAGTGTGAGGCGTAAAGAAATGTTTTGTGTGAGCAAGTGATTAACAGTATTCTACCCTTACTCAAAAAATTTTCGTGTTATTTTCCTCTTTCTTTAGATGGTACTACCCTACCATTAGTTAGTAAGTAGCCGTATCGTTGGATGTTTGATGGACAGGCGTAGGGTCATCGTTATGGTCATTGAAGGCAACGTGTAGGGATACCTTTAGCAATTTGAAGGGACGTCATCATATATTCGTATGCAACATCGAGGGACAAGATCATATACCGTAGGGAACTTCAAGAGACATCGAGGGACTATGATCTTTATGATGATTTGTAATTGAGGATTTTTGCTAATGGTATCCCTACGTTCGAGGGACATGATCACTATTTTCCGAGGCAACAAGAGAGGTTACCCAAGAGGTGTGTGTGTGAATAGTGTTTTGATTTTAGTTAGTTTGCAGAAAATAAATGTCCTACGCTATTACAAAGCTTCAGGGAAGGGGGTACAAACCACAAAAATTTGGGGAAAGAAAGCAAATAAACCCTAATTAATCTATTACATTCTGTAAGCAGTTACAATAATAGGAAAAATTAATAAAATTCGCGGCAGTAATAACATATACGCGAAATTATAAAAGGAAAAGAAAAAAGAAAATTTGTTTTGATTGTTTGATAAAAAAGTTTAATGATTAACCTAAAACCTAGTTGATTTTAATTAATAGAAAAAGTTAGATAACTAAGTTAAATAAAACCCTAAAATCTAAGTTGATTTCAATTTAATTAAGAAAATAGTTAATTAGTGAAAAACCTACAATTAATTAAAACCTAAAATTAATTAACCTAAATTAGGTTCTTTTTGTTAAAAAACAAAGGTTTGTGAAAAAAGTTATGGTTAAGTGAATTTAGGGTTGGAAAATACAAATAGGTTACATACCAAAAACAAACATGAAAATGTCAGGGGAGGATGTTGCACCTAAAATTAAATTAAAACCTAAAATTAAATTAAAAACCTAAAATTAAATTAAAAAACCTAAAATTAATTATTTGAGTTTATTATGAAAAATCAAAGGTTTGTGAAAAATGTTAGGTTTTATGAAAAATGTTTTAAACAGAAAGAAGGAAAATAGGTAAAAGGATAAATAGAATGAAAGAAAACCAAAACCACTGAGCCATGCATTGATTGGTGTTATGATCTGACCTCAGCGCATTTTTATAAAAAAATTGCATGGGACCATTACAATGGTCCAAACCTATAGTATTGAATCTCAAAATCACATTAAATAAATTAGTATACCATGAAATATAAAAAAAATGAATATATGAAATTTTGTAAAGTTAAAACCGATATGGCATGTGTGAATGCTTATACACTCTTTTGATCATGGAGATCGAACCAACCTTACCCTACTGAGTTCCTGGAAGTGAATGATATGGATTATTTGTAGTGAAAAGGGTTTGTAACAAGGGTTTCAAGATTTCTAGGGTTCTTGAAAGAATTTGATATTTTGACAAGGTTGTGGCAAGGGTTTTTTCCGTGTCCTTGTTTGTGTGAAAAGAATGAGATTATATAATGGAAATTAGAGAAAAGATATGGGCTTTAGATGTGCAATTGGGCCTCCAATAACCACAAGCAATAATGCAGATTTTTATTCACTTGAGTCTGACACGTTCCAGGCTAAACCATAGGGACCTAAGTGTAATTTTTGAAGTTGAAATTTGAAAACAAAATGTACCCAACATCGAGAAAAAAATCCTGTCTGGAAATGGGCTCAATCATATAAACGGTGAATTAGTTATGAATTTTTGAAGTTTCACATCAGACAAACTTATATTGGGCTTCAATGTCAACTCTGACACGTTCTTCAATAAAAAACTAGTATTGATCGGAGCAAAATATGGTCTCGACTTTAGAAGAGAAGTTGTAGATATCTGAGTCAGTGACCTTGTGTAAAAATATGGGCCTGATCAAATAAAAATTGACTGAGTCATGATTTTTTGAATACGGAGCAGATAAACATATGTCACAATTTTCCTGTGAGAAAACACTTGATAAATCCACATTTTCAGAGACTTTCTGAATGAAATTGGCTTCCGGTCGTGAGAGATGAAAACGTAGATGGTGTCAAGACGGAATTTTGGCCACCAGAACGGGTTAAAAACGAGCCACGGTCTTCAAGTTATGAATTTCTTTAGTGCGTAAAAACTGCACTTTTAGCATAATTTTTCACCATATTTCTTTGAGAAAACTCGCACATTCTAAGACCTTCTTTAAAGAATTGGCTCTCGAGCCGAACCTGAATTTGAGAATATGTCACCAGGGATATCTTGGTGAAAGAACACCTGAATATGATGCGTTGGGTTGGACTTGTGAATCTTTGAACCCCAAATTGTTGTGAAACGGCGAACCGATCTTCAGCACGGAAAATACTCTGAGAACATCCATTGACGAAATAAACATCACATGTAATCTGACGAGGCTTGCTAGAGATACCTTGATCCCATAACCATAGAACCAATGATATGTATGCATTTAATGATGAAATATAAGCCAAAAATATCGAAATGAATAGGGTAAATTTTTGGGTACAACACATACACAATACAAAATCAAAAGAAGAAGCATACAATTTGAAAGAGAAGTTTGCTTTAGATTAGAATTTATCATTGAATTTCAAAGCTTACAAGGCTACATGGTCATTAAACTTCAAGTTTCCATTATTACATGAGAAATACATTATAAAGGGAAATTTACACAAAACAAAAGCTTATCCTAAGAGCTTTATGCTTCCATCTTCATTTTCTCCAAGATTATTCATGTTTTAATCCTCATGCCATAAACCATGCTTGTACCTTAGCCATGCCCTCAATATTTTTTTCCAAGTAACCTTTCTTCTTTGCATCATGCTTCATCATCATCATGAGTATAGCCATGGCCCCGCACAAGCTAATGAAACGATACCACAACAGCCCTGTATATTAGAATAGAAATAGATGCAAATCATTAAACCAGTCCAGTTAGCCATTCATAAACTTGTCCAGAACGATTAACTAAGTTAATAGTTGCTGCCCTATAAAAATAAAATAAAAACAATTATGCATATTTGTTGTACCCCAGAATTTGCCCTCTCACTTATCAAGAATTTGCTCACAAGATCTCCTTGGGCTCAAGACTGCACTGGGGTTTGATCAGCTCAAGACACCTCCTTAAGCACTCATGACCAAAATTAGGGTTTGAGATTGCACAGGTATTTTTGAACTTCTAATGCCCCATATTACTTTCATGGATCATTATGGACCCCCAAGATCACTCATGTCAAGTTTCAAGCCTTGGATCACATTTTTGCTCAGTCAATTGAGCAGTTGACCTAAAAATCAATTGTATTAGGGAAAAAGTCAACTATGGCCAATTTACAGTCAAACTTCTTAATTTTTTATCCATATCAACATTTTAAACTCATATGTATCATTTGATCAAGTTTGGACCATAATTCCTCAAGAAATTTGATCAAATCTCCAAAAGGGCAAAATGGTCAAAATTAGGGTTTTGACTGAGAAAGGGCAATTTATGATTTTTGACTTAGCAAATGATTAATTGGTTTAAGGCATGATCTCAAGAGTCTAATTGCATCATTTTGAACTAATGGCAAGGTTCAAAACATTGCAAGTCCATTGGATTGACAGATGAATTTTGCATTCAACTGATCAAAAGTCAAGTGTATACTAAAAAGTCAAACTTTGACTTTTTGGTCAAATTCAAGTGCCAAGGATCACAATTCATCAAAACATGTAAAAATATGAAACTTATTCATCAAGAAATCAAAAATTCAACTGTTGTACCCCAAAATTTGCCCTCTCATTTCTCAAAAGATCATCCTGGACTCTCAGGTTTGCTTCTATCAAGTTCCAAGTCTTGAATTACAACTTTTCAAGAAAATCATCCACAAGGGAAAAATGGTCAAAAGCACATTGAAAAGTCAAACTTGGACTTTTAGATCAAAAAATCAGAAGTCAGAAGTTACTTTAAAAAAAAAATCAAATTTCTAAACATTTAGAAAATTTTCTAAGTGTCAAGAGAATATGATACTTCAGAACTTCTGAGCCAGCATCCACACAAGTGCAGTCAAAAGTTGCAAACACGGTTCAGAACATGATGCTTCAATCAGAACATGTAGAAGCGATGATCTTTAGTCAGAACATGATTCTTCAACATGTGAAGGCTATGTTCAACGCTTCGGTTAGAACATCACCCTTCGAGTCTCATTCTGGTATTCTGCGATCAGAACATCACCAAATCCCAAAACCTCATTTAAACGACCTGCTGCACTGCTACAACACAGTACTCTAACCAGCAGCTAATCCAGTCCACACCTGCATTTTCCCAAATCCCATATTTGCACCAAATATAAAAAGCTATGATCAAAAAGAAATGGAACAGTGTGCCAAAAGTTTAAATCCCATTTGTTTTCCCCCCTAAAACCACAGCAAATTCACCTATAAATAAGTTGCTCCATCACACTTGCAAGGGGCTGGTTTTTTGAGAGAGAAAATTGTCAAAAGAAAAAAAAAACTGTGAAACCTTCTTTAAAAAAATCCAGAATTTCCAAACATAAAATAAAACCTTTGTTCTTCCATTTGAATCAAAGAACTTGGCATTTTCTCTCCCGTTGCTCTTGCTGACTCCAGAACATTTGAAGGCAGCAGTTCAAGTTCCAAGCACACGCTCCAGATTCAAGGTAAGTCTTTCTGACTTTGCATCTTCTCATTTAGAACATCATTAAATATGTAAATATCACAATATTAATGTTGTCCATATCATTGCATAAGTAGGAAAACTGTGGATCAGAACTTCTTGATTAAGGCTAGGCTCAGAATTAGGATTAGAACTTCTATAAACTGCTGTGCTTTTATCCTCCCTATTTGCTGTTAAGGATTGAATAAATTGCTGATGTGCTGATTAATATGATGAAAGAGTTGAAATGTAACACAGAACTTCTGTTTTTCAATCACCATTTTAACACACGGAATTTCTAGGATTTTCTCACTGTTTAAGCATGCAGAACTTTTGAGTTCTCTTTACCATTTTAACACACAAAACTTATGATTCTCACTCACTTTTTTAGTACAGCACAAAACTTCTGAGTTCTCCCTACACATTAAACACACTGAACTTCTGATGCTTCCATTCGTTGTTTTAACACTCATAATTTCTGGTTTTCCACACGCTGACAACGCACTGAATTTCTGATGTTCGCTCACTATTTTAGCGCAATACAGAACTTCTAACTTTTGGCTCACTGTCTGAATACCACCCAGAACCTCTGTTTCCTTTCCCTCTGACATTTCTTGCAGGACCTCAAAGTGTACCAATCCAGAACCTCTGATTCCACTGATGTTCCTTTCTGAGTCACCATGCGCCTGGCTTCAGAACTTCTGATCCTTGTTGTTTTGCTTGCAGCAGCACGCTGTTTCTATCTTTCATTTATTTTCTTTTTTTATCATTTTCAATATTAACCCCCCTTTTTTATTAATATAAAAAAGACATAAAAATATTTTCTTTTATTAATTAATTTATTTCTTTTTCTTAATTCATTAAGACAAAAAACCATTTTCTAAACAAGTCCTTTTTCTCTCTTGTATTATACATTTCAATATGGTTGTAATAGTTAAATAGGATTTAAATTCTTGCAACCCCCCATTTGTAAATATGTACCCCCATCCCTAAAATATTGTAATAGCGTAGGACTTTTATATTTCCGCAATTTAACGCTTTTCCAAATATAAAATGCTAGTAATTAGGATGTGTATGGCAAGATATGAAATCAACGAATAGATCACCCTAATCAAGACTAAATACATGCAATCAAACACATTTACACACTAGAACCCTTAAAGTAATCCCACCTTGTTGCCTATCGAAAAAATAGTCATGTCCCTCGAACATGGGCGTTTTAGCAAAAGACCCTCGATAAAAGATTGTAGTCCCTCAATGACCCTCGATGTTGCCTTTGATAAACGATATAGTCCCTCATACGACATTTCTAAAACGTTCCATGGGTTGCCTTCTATGACTATACGAAAACATCCCGCGCCCGTCCCTTCACATCCAACGATGGGGCTTATTACCAAATCAATGGTAAGATAGCAACATCTAAGGGAAGAGGAAAAGAACATCTAAGGCCTTTTTTAGTAGGTAGATTCGCTCCTAGTTGCTCGCTTGCTCACAACAAAAACATTTTATACACCAACACATCTCTTTGAACTATTTTCAAAACCAACACTTTGTACGCATTCTTATAGAGACGAGAATCATTACAAAGACATTTTCAAAACATTTTCAAACCCACACCACAAGCACACATTCAAACAAAAGCAAGTGATCTAGCGAGTAAACTAAGAGCCCATGGAAAACCATGGATGAAAAGGGTGCTAAAACCTTCCCTTTTCATAATCTAACCCCCGAACTCAAGAAAATATCTCTAAAGGTCTTTCCTGTGCTTTTTCACCTTTCCTTATTGGATAAACAAAAAGTCGGTCGCGATTCTTGCTATCCGCAACATTGCGATCAAACACAAAACAAAAAGTTAGTTCTCCCACCGTATCACAGAACTGGAGACTCTGTTGGGGACTTTAAAAGTGGGTTTACCTTAGGGTTAGATCACCTTTACTTTATTTTATTTGTTTGACTTGTTTGCTTTACATTTAAGGGTTTTCTGCTTGGGTATTGTTAAAGATCCTACACCCGGATCTAGGGGCACTTATTAGGTAAACAACAAAAGATCGTGGAGACTGTACGGTGTAGACCGCTATGGTTTAAATAATGGTTGTGTTGGTGTGACACTTTGGTTGGTACCGGTATCCTTCGTGTGGAAATGAAGAGAATACGGGGCCGCCGCATGGTGTCGTAAAGCACTAACGGACCTTAGAACCTTAGTTGAACAAACTTGGCCATTAGAAAGTAGTGAGATAGCTGGCCTCGGTATAAAGCTGAGGATTGGTTGATACTCGATACTACACTCGTTGAGATCAAAATTTCGGGATATTTCGGCCGCAAGAAAATATTGCCTGAGCTGAAATAATGCCCGATAGAGGATGATCAGTGATATCGAAAATATTTAGAACCCGGTTAATATTAACTGAGAAAGGTTTAGCCAACTAAACTTCAAGAGGGTACTTACCTACAAACTCCATGCAAGCCTAAACCTAAGGACTTGTCTACTTTGTATGTATATAACTATTTGTATATAAATTTTCTTATTTCGCATACTTGTACATGACATCATGACATCATACCATAGCATTTTCGATAATATTGAACCATAGAATTTCAAGGATCTCAAGGGTCTTTGATGCAGGGTCATGTTGAACCAGACGTTTATCAAGGGGAAAGAGGATTTATTTTCCTCTAACCAAGCACCGTCAAAGATCAAGTACAACAACTTGAGTCAAGGGCTACAACTCACTTGACATGGTGAGCTTAATTCTCGTGGAAGGACATCCACCGATACAAAGTTCCCAAATCAAAATTGTAAGTGACTACTAATATTTACCCCGTGAGATCCTTGAAAACATGCATCCATATATCATGCATCATATCATGACAGGTTTCTCCCACACAGGTTTCCTTATCTTCCTACTGTTTACTTCAGTAGAGATGGCCCTAGAACAGACCATCAAGAGCATTCGGATTCAAAACACTCAACTTTAAGAGATGTTCTTGAACTTATCCAAGGGGCAAGAAGAGGTGAAAACTATCCTCACAAGGGGCATGGTCATGGGGAATCCGGAGGGCACCAAGGATGATCAGTTGGAAAGGCTACAAACTGAAATGGCAACAATGAAAGTCCAGATGATGGGACAACTGGTGGGCCAGATGACTTTTATCCAAAACCTGACTCAAGGACAGGAAGAGCTGAGAGCCCTTGTCAACAGGCTTCAACAAGACAGATGCAACCAAATGGGGAAAACAGTCAGAATTGGAGATCGAGTTATTGATCAGCCTCCGGTAAAGAGTGTACCTATCCAAATTGCTTCCACGTCACGAGCCAAATAACAATCTCGCCAACAACAACAGGGTAATCGGCGTAGGAAGAATACATCTGAAAGACGCTTCACCGAAGTCGGCATGTCATTGTCTCAAGCACTGCAACATATGCTGGAGGCCAAGCTGGTTACGTTAAAAGACCCCCTTCAAAATCCCAACACAACCTCCCCAAGGTACAATCCAAATGCAAAATGTGCGTACCACTCCAACAGTCCTGGACATGACACCAATAGCTGTTGGACGTTGAGAAATAAAATTTAAGATCTGATTGACGAAGGAATGATAGAATTTGCACCATATGGTCAATTGGAATTATTCTTCCGTCCCTCAAAGGCTCGCCACCTAAAGTGACAAGTTCAGACAAAGAGGCTTCTGCTCATTTGTTGTTTAAACAATTATCTATTAATGTCAAACCTTGTTTCATTAATGCATTTCATATGTTTGTCTTGAATTCATCCTTTCATTTTCACTATATTTAAACTATGTTTTTTACTATCTTGCTAAAAGTTACAAGCCTTTAGAGGGAGGATGACGAAAACAATGCCATAATCTCATACAGTATGCTTTTGGACAGACCTTGCTGACAATGTACAGGCGTTTCTTTCAACTCCTAAACATTGGAGTTATAAGGAAGATAATCCCTAGTCAACCCCTCCGAGCCAAAGAAGTAGAAGTTTTGTTTCTTACACAAATTAAAACCTTTAATTAAAACCTGGGGCAGGGTAGTCTCTCAGTTATTTCAAACAAGCGTTTAGCCGCAAACTCTCATCTCGTAATACAATGAATGAAATCATAAACATTCCCCTGGGATGAAAAGACAGTGATGGTTCCCTAATAAATAGACAGTCATTATCTCTCAAAAGAAAATCCCTCCAAGTCAAAACCTACAAAGGAGGCTTAAGAAAAACTGGGGCATCCCGCTGACTATAATCTCAAAACAAGAACAGTCAGGCAAAATCATGGATAATAAATCAGATTCAAAACACTCAACTTCAAGAGATGTTCTTGAACTTATCCAAGGGGCAAGAAGAGGTGAAAGCTATCCTCACAAGGGGCATGGTCATGGGAAATCCGGAGGGCACCAAGGATGATCAGTTGGAAAGGCTACAAACTGAAATGGCAACAATGAAAGTCTAGATGATGGGACAATTGGTGGGCCAGATGACTTTTATCCAAAACCTGGCTCAAGGACAGGAAGAGCTGAGAGCCCTTGTCAACAGGCTTCAATAAGACAGATGCAACCAAATGGGGAAAACAGCCAGAATTGGAGATCGAGTGATCAGCCTCCGGTGAAGAGTGTACCTTTCCAAATTGCTTCCACGTCACGAGCCAAACAACAATCTCGCCAACAACAACAGGGTAATCGGCGTAGGCGGAATACATCTTGAAGACGCTTCATCGAAGTCGGCATGTCATTGTCTCAAGCACTGCAACACATGTTGGAGGCCAAGCTGGTTACATTAAAAGACCCCCCTCAAAATCCCAACACAACCTCCCCAAGGTACAATCCAAATGCAAAATGTGCGTACCACTCCAACAATCCTGGACATGACACCAATAGGTGTTGGACGTTGAGAAATAAAATTTAAGATCTGATTGACGAAGGAATGCTAGAATTTGCACCAGATGGTCAATTGGAATTCTTCTTCCGTCCCTCAAAGGCTCGCCACCTAAAGTGACAAGTTCAGACAAAGAGGCTTTTGTTCATTTGAATTTTCAATTGTAATCTCTTTTGTTGTTTAAACAATTATCTATTAATGTCAAACCTTGTTTCATTAATGCATTGCATATGTTTGTCTTGAATTCATCCTTTCATTTTCACTATATTTAAACTATGTTTTTTACTATCTTGCTAAAAGTTACAAACCTTTAGAGGAAGGATGACGAAAACAATGCCATAATCTCATACAATATGCTTTTGGACAGACCTTGCTGACAATGTACATGCGTTTCTTTCAAATCCTAAATATTGAAGTTATAAGGAAGATAATCCCTAGTCAACCCCTCCGAGCCAAAGAAGTAGAAGTTTTTTTTCTTACACAAATTAAAACCTTTAATAAAAACCTGGGGCAGGGTAGTCTCTCAGTTATTCCAAACAAGCGTTTAGCCGCAAACTCTCATCTCGTAATACAACGAATGAAATCATAAACATTCCCCTAGGATGAAAAGACAGTGATGGTTCCCTAATAAATAGACAGTCATTATCTCTCAAAAGAAAAGCCCGACAAGTCAAAACCTACAAAGGAGGCTTAAGAAAAACGGGGGCATCCCGCTGACTGTAATCTTAAAACAAGAATAGTCAGGCAAATTCAGGGATAATAAATCAAAAAGAGGTCATTACAAATCCTTAACAACATGGAAAATATGGCCAAAAAAAGACTGCTTTCCAATAAACTTAACTTGTTTGAACCATCATCAAAACGTCATTCCAGATTCAATTGGAGTTCAAACGCACAAATTAACTGAGTTTAGGAATGAAGAACATCACGAAGAATGGGCGGGTACAAATACACTTTGAGCCTTATCCTTTGTTTCTTAAACCGTGAACCAAGCCGTGTTACAACCCTTTAAAAGTACTAATTGAAGCATGGGTTAGTCTGAAAGCATACTGTTACAAAAGGTATCCTGACTCCTATAAGGCTTGCTCTAAATCCTTATTTGAATTCACATACTTGTAAAATTCTTTTATCTGCTAAAACGCATTTTCAAAACTTTGAGACAAGCATAAACTTCGCATTATTTGGAATATCGTTGTTTGCATATGGCTAATTATTTGACAGTAGAGAAGTTCACACAAGGAAGATCAAGTGAACAAAAAACTCTCTCAAAGAGCAAAAATCATTTCAAGTGGGAAAACACTCCCAATGAGAGATCTCCTGTAAGCAAGGGGGCATCAGCATGATCACTATCCAACACGCATGGGGCAATCTAGTCAAGATTCCCAGAAGTCTCTTGAGAAACGCTGAATATACCGGGGGCAGGTCTCCATCTGAATCACTCGGGGCATTGAATGCGCATCCCAGCAAAAGATTATGTACAGTCAATTATTTCCTGGCAGTGCCACAAACGCCCGCTACTAGGGGAAATGACAAATCCCCCCACCAAGCCCTTTTTCATAGGGTGAACCCGGCTAGGTTTTCAATCTCTGAAAACTTCTCCCTAACTGAGTCGACCTCAAAAATCCTCGAGGATTTCTGCCAAGAGAAGACTTTTCCTAAACAGACTGGCGACAGGGTTTATTTCCCCAACAAACTACAAATTCCCCATCTTGATTTTTCCTCTCTGATTGCCACAAATCAAGGGACCACAACTCCTCTCTTCCAGCATACTTTTCTACAATCCCCAGTAAGTTACTGCAAAGCCTGGACCCGACCAGATATCAGTTCAACTTCATCCTTTCTAACAAGTTACTACAAAGCATGGAATCCGACCAGATAACAATTAACTTCCTTATCCTCAGCAAGTTGTTGTGAAGCTGGGAATTCAACCAGATAACAACCTAACTTCACTCTCTCCAAGAAATTTTTTGCGAAGCCTGGAATACGACCAGATAACAGTCAATTTATTCTTTCCCAAGATAACTCGCCAGTAGAGCAACAAACAACTGAGGCTCCTAAATTCTTTTCCCCCAAAGATCAACACTCTTCATAGAGCCTTCTCAAGCAAAGTCAATATTCCCCAACGGGATTCCTCCTCAAATCAACAAAACGGGAATCCCCAATGGAAACATCCTAAAGCAAGGTCCGAAGAGGAGCTTACTCTTCATCCACAACAGCGGTCTAGAATTTCATTTACCAGGGCTCCCCAACATTTGTCAAGGATTTATTTTCCAAGACAGAAATGCATTCCAACAACATTTCACATTTCATGCATCATATCACATACATGATAAATACATACGACACAATCTTATTTACTTTGAGAACATCATTACACCATGCATCATGACATTGCATGCAGCTAACATTTTGCCTCTTCAGGGAAAGGTCAATCAACATATGGTTATCATCAACAATTTTCGATAGGTCCAAGTTTAGTTTCTGAAGCAAGACAGAGTAACTACCTATATCACCAGATGCAGCTTTACACAGGATCATCATGAAGCAATCTTACATGGATTCTTATTCATCATTGAAGCAAACCTTTTCAAGTTCCAGATTAATACCTGTAACAAGCCATGAAAACTATCTGTGGATGACTGGTTATAGATTAATACTTGTTACAAGCCAGGAAAACTATCTACATGAAGAGATTGAAGATTAACACCTGTAACAAGCCAGGAAAACTATCTTTCTTTCTCAGGTCAGAGATTAATACCTGAAACCAGACAGGACAACTATCTCAATGACCAACCTTTTCAAGTTCCAGATTAATACTTGTAACTAGCCAGGAAAAATATCTGTGGATGACTGATTGCAGATTAACACCTGTAATAAGCCAGGAAAACTATCTACATGAAGAGATTGAAGATTAACACCTGTAACAAGCTAGGAAAACTATCTTTCTTTCTCAGGTCAGAGATTAATACCTGAAACCAGATAGGACAACTATCTCATCGACCAACCTTTTCAAGTTCCAGATTAATACCTGTAACAAGCCAGGAAAACTATCTATGGACGACTGATTGTAGATTAACACCTGTAAGAAGCCAGGAAAACTATCTACATGAAGAGATTGAAGATTAACACCTGTAATAAGCCAGGAAAACTATCTTTCTTTCTCAGGTCAGAGATTAATACCTAAAACCAGACAGGACAACTATCTCATCGATCAACCTTTTCAAGTTCCAGATTAATACCTGTAACAAGCCAGGAAAACTATATGTGGACGACTGATTGTAGATTAATACCTGTAACAAGCCTGGAAAACTATCTACTTGAAGAGATTGAAGATTAACACCTGTAACAAGCCATGAAAACTATCTTTCTTTCTCAGGTCTAAGATTAATACCTGAAACCAGACAGGACAACTATCTCATCGACCAACCTTTTCAAGTTCCAGATTAATACCTAGCCAGGAAAAATATCTGTGGACGACTGATTATAGATTAACACCTGTAACAAGCCAGGAAAACTATCTACATGAAGAGATTGAAGATTAACACCTGTAACAAGCCAGGAAAACTATCTTTCTTTCTCAGGTCAAAGATTAATACCTGAAACCAGATAGGACAACTATCTACTCGACCAGCTGAAACAACCCTACCCAGGTTCCTTCTTATTTCCAGATGCAGTTTTACACGAACTCACCGTGAAGAAATCCTACACGGGCTCATTCAGATTCAGCTTTCCGATACAGTTCAGATACACTCTAGATACGGATGCCATTCTGCTACTCATTCAGACTCGGCTTTCAGTTACAGTTCATATACGCTCCAAATACGGATGCCATTCTGATACTCGTTCAGATTCAACTTTCAAATACAGTTCAGATGCGCTCCAGATACGGATGCCATTCTGATACTCATTCAGTTTCAGCTTTCAGATACAGTTCAGATATGCTCCAGATACGGATTCCATTCTGATGCTCATTCAGCATATTTCTCAAACACGGTCCAGATATGTATGCCATTCTAACGCTCATTCAGTACATCTTTCAGATGCGAGTCAGATACAATCCATTTATGGATATTTTTCGGATACTCATCCCACTACATCTACTATTTCAGTATAAATCAACCAGAGATTTATTTTGATACTGCTTCAAATTTTTGCCACCAATCACTTTTAGATGGCATCTTTAAGCCCATCTCCGACAATTCTCCGTTGCCTTCCAAAAGGCATCTGTAAGCCTATTCCCGATATCACCAATCAGAATTACTTCATGCGAGTGCAAATTTCTGGGCACTCTAGTGTTCAATCATCTTCCACCTTCAGATCATGAAAGGCAGACCAGCCAATCTACATCCTCAGGCTTAAGAAGATTGAACAGGGGCAACTGTTGTACCCCAAAATTTGCCCTCTCATTTCTCAAAAGATCATCCTGGACTCTCAGGTTTGCTTCTATCAAGTTCCAAATCTTGAATTACAACTTTTCAAGAAAATCATCCACAAGGGCAAAATGGTCAAAAGCACATTGAAAATTCAAACTTGGACTTTTAGATCAAAAAATCAGAAGTAAGAAGTTACTTTGA
The DNA here is from genome assembly GCA_948472305.1 of Vicia faba. Taxonomy (NCBI): domain Eukaryota; kingdom Viridiplantae; phylum Streptophyta; class Magnoliopsida; order Fabales; family Fabaceae; genus Vicia; species Vicia faba. Next base: position 277,925 of record CATIWC010000482.1, read on the forward strand.
AAAAATAAAATTTCTAAACATTTAGAAAAATTTCTAAGTGTCAAGAGAATATGATACTTCAAAACTTCTGAGCCAGCCTCCACGCAAGTGCAGTCAGAAGTTGCAAACACGGTTCAGAACATGATGCTTCAATCAAAACATATAGAAGCGATGATCTTTGGTCAGAACATGATTCTTTAACATGTGAAGGTTATGTTCAACGCTTCACTTAGAACATCACCCTTCGAGTCTCATTCTGGTCTTCTGCGATCAGAACATCACCAAATCCCAAAACCTCATTTAAACAACCTGCTGCACTGCTACAACACAGTACTCTAACCAACAGCTAATCCAGTCCACGCTTGCATTTTCCCAAATCCCATATTTGCACCAAATACAAAAAGCTGTGATCAAAAAGCAATGGAACAGTGTGCCAAAAAGTTAAAATCCCATTTGTTTTTCCCCCAAAAACCACAGCAAATTCACCTATAAATAAGTTGCTCCATCACACTTTCAAGGGGCTGGTTTTTTGAGAGAGAAAATTGTCAAAAGAAAAAAAGGAAACTGTGAAACCTTCATAAAAAAAATCCAGAATTTCCAAACAGAAAATAAAACCTTTGTTCTTCCCTTTGAATCAAAGAACTTGGCATTTTCTCTCCCGTTGCTCTTGTTGACTCCAGAACATTTGAAGGCAGCAGTTCAAGTTCCAAGCACACGCTCCAGATTCAAGGTAAGTCTTTCTGACTTTGCATCTTCTCATTCAGAACATCATTAAATATGTAAATATCAAAATATTAATGTTGTCCATATCATTGCATAAGTAGGAAAATTGTGGATCAGAACTTCTTGATTAAGGCTAGGCTCAGAATTAGGATTAGGACTTCTATAAACTGTTGTGATTTTATCCTCCCTATTTGCTGTTAAGGATTGAATAAATTGCTGATGTGCTGATTAATATGATGAAAGAGTTGAAATGTAACACAGAACTTCTGTTTTTCATTCACCATTTTAACACACGAAATTTCTAGGATTTTCTCACTATTTAAGCACGCAGAACTTCTGAGTTCTCTTTACCATTTTAACACACAAAACTTCTAATGCTCACTCACTGTTTTAGTACAGCACAAAACTTCTGAGTTCTCCCTACACGTTAAACACACTGAACTTCTGATGCTTCCACTCGCTGTTTTAACACTCATAATTTTTGGTTTTCCACACGCTGACAACGCACTGAATTTCTGATGTTCGCTCACTATTTTAGCGCAATACAGAACTTCTGACTTTTGGCTCACTGTCTGAATACCACCTAGAACCTCTATTTTCTTTCCCTCTGACATTTCTTGCAGGACCTCAGAGTGTACCAATCCAGAACCTCTGATTCCACTGACGTTCCTTTCTGAGTCACCACGCGCCTGGCTTCAAAACTTCTGATCCTTGTTATTTTGCTTGCAGCAGCACGCTATTTCTATCTTTCATTTATTCTTTTTTTATCATTTTCAATATAAACCCCCTTTTTTATTAATATAAAAAAGACATAAAAATATTTTATTTTATTAATTAATTTATTTCTTTTTCTTAATTCATTAAGACAAAAAACCATTTTCTAAACAAGTCCTTTTTATCTCTTGCATTGTACATTTCAATATGGTTGTAATAGTTAAATAGGATTTAAATTCTTGCAACCCCCCATTTGTAAATATGTACCCCCATCCCTAAAATATTGTAATAGCGTAGGACTTTTATATTTCCGCAATTTAACGCTTTTCCAAATATAAAATGCTAGTAATTAGGATATGTATGGCAAGATATGAAATCAACGAATAGATCACCCTAATCAAGACTAAATGCATGCAATCAAACACACTTGCACACTAGCACCCTTAGGGTAATACCACCTTGTTTCCTATCATAAAAATAGTCATGTCCCTTGAACATGGGCGATTTAGAAAAAGACCCTCGTAAAAGATCGTAGTCCCTCGATGACCCTCGATGTTGCCTTCGATAAACGATCTAGTCCCTCATACGACATTTCTAAAATGTTCCATGGGTTGCCTTTTATTACTATACGAAAACGTCCTACGCCCGTCCCTTCACATCCAACGATGGGGTATGTGCTGGGGAAGCATGACGAGTCTGGTCGAAAAGAGCACGTCATTTATTACCTGAGCAAAAAGTTTACCGACTGTGAAACAAGATATTCACTGCTCGAGAAAACTTGCTGCGTTCTGGGATAGGCTGCTCACCGGCTAAGACAGTATATGCTAACCCATACTACCTTATTGATATCTAAAATGGATCCAATAAAATACATCTTTGAGAAACCTGCTCTCTCTGGGAGAATAGCGAGATGGCAGATGATCCTGATGGAATATGACATATAGTATACTACCCAGAAGGCAATAAAGGGCAGTGTACTAGCTGATCGCCTTGCTCACCAAGCTGTGGAAGACTACAAGTCCATGAAGTTAGAATTCCCAGATGAAGACATTATGATGGTAAACAACTATGAAGAACTCAGGCCATATGACGGACCTGAACAAGGATCCTGATGGACCCTGGTTTTTGATGGGGCATCTAACGCACTCGGTAATGGTATTGGTATTGTACTCATATCTCCTAAAGGATGTCATATTCCTTTTACGGCAAGACTCTGCTTCAATTGTAAAAATAACATGGCGGAATACGAAGCGTGCATCTTTGGTCTCAAGGCTGCCATAGATTTGGGGATCAAATCTTTGAATGTATTCGGAGATTCAGCTTTGGTCATTAGCCAGATCAAAGGGGAATGGGACACTAAACACCCTAACCTTATCCCCTACAAAGAACATGTTTTGACATAGCTCCCACACTTTGAGAAGATTACCTTCGAGCACTTCCCGCGAGAAGAAAATCAGCTAGCAGACGCACTAGCCACAATGTCATCTATGTTTAAACTTAAATGGGATAACGAGGCTTCCCATATCACCATTGAACAAATGGATGAACCAGCACACTGTCACGAGATTAACACTGAAGAAGTAGTGGACCAGCCTTGGTTTCACGAAGTCAAGAGATATCTCGAGACTCAAGAATATCCAGAAGGAGCTTCAGTCAATGATAAGAAGTTCTTAAGGAGATTCTCTGCTAAATTATTCCTCAGTAATGGCATTCTTTACAAACGCAACCATGACTTTGTGTTACTTCGGTGTGTAGACAAGGTTGAAGCTGAAAGAATCATGGATGAGTTAAATGAAGGCACTTTTGGCACCCATTCCAATGGGAATACGATGGCAAAAAAAATCCTACGGGAAGCCTATTACTGGTCTACCATGGAAGCAGATTTCTATCAGCACTCTTGAACCTGACACAAGTGTCAGATTTATGCTGACAAGGTGCACGTACCTCCGGTTCCTCTGAATGTCTTGACAGCTCCTTGGCCCTTTGCTATGTGGGGGGTTAATATGATTGGGGAAATCAAGCCAACCGCCTCCAATGGACATCGCTTCATATTAGTGGCCATTGATTATTTTACAAAGTGGGTGGAGGCAGCTTCCTTCGCTTCTGTTACCAAGAATGTTATTTCCCGGTTCATCAAGCAGAATCTCATATGTCGTTACGGTATCCCGGATAGGATCATTACAAACAAAGGTACAAATTTGAATAATACTATGATCACCACCTTGTGTGAGAAATTCAAGATCCAGCATCACAATTCTTCCCCTTGCTGACCGAAGATGAATGGTGTTGTTGAAGCCGCGAATAAGAACATTGAAATGATTATACAAAAAATGACGGTCACATACAAAGACTGGCATGAGATGCTACCATTCTCTCTCCATGGTTATCGTACCACAGCACGCACATCAACCGGGGCAACACCATATTCTCTAGTATACGGCATGGAGGTTGTCTTGCCTATTGAGGTCCAGATCCCCTATCTGAGAATTATAAAGGATGCATGGCTGAAAGAAGAAGATTCGATCCAGACTCGACTTGATCAACTAAACTTGATTGATGAGAAAAGGCTTACCACTGTCTGCCATGGTAAAATGTACCAAAAACGGATGATCAAGGCTTTCAACAAAAAGGTCAGATGCCAAGTGTATCAAGTTTGGGATCTAGTGATCAAACGTATCATACTACCGCAAGGTGATCCCAGGGGGAAATGGACTCCTACATACGACGGACCGTTTGTAATCAAAAACATATTCTCTAGTGGAGCAATGATCTTGACCACCATGGATGGCGACGACCTGCCGCACCCTGCAAATGCAGACACAGTCAAAAGATACTACGCACAAGAGACCCGCTAGGTTGACGCACCTAGGCAAAACAAGGGCATCCTGGCGAACCAAAAGGTTCGGGAAAAAATTAGGGATAAAACAAACAAACTGTACACCCGGCAAGCTGAAAACTCGAAAGGGCAGCTTGGGCAAAAAAGGGTATCCCGGTGGACTGAAAACCTGAAAGGGTGGTCCAGGAAAAAGTTAGGGAATTAAAGCGTATGACTATATCCAGTTGGATCATTGTACGGACAACCTTTGGCTTCCACTGACAAACTCAGAGGTTTCGATCAATTCAATCATCTTCGGACAAGGCAACAAATAGACAAGATACTCAGAGATACGAAGCATATAGCAGAATGGGAACCCCATGGGATTATTGTACATAGCTATCTTTTATTTGTATAAAAATTTTCATTTTTTACGATGAAATTCTCTTACTAGAAATTTCGTCTCATTGTACAAAATACTTACTCAAAGTCAATACAAAGATATCCCTTTGAAAGTGAAAAAACTATCTTTTTTTCTTTACGCTTGTGTTTTGTTTACAAAAACGCCCAATGATTCATTGTTGAACATAATTACTGTTTACAAATAAACAAAATAAAATACAATCACTGATGGCTTTAAGAGGTAGGGAAATCTCTCTATTCTATTTCCATAATCCCTTGTAATGTGCAGTTCAATCCCCAGCAGAGCAGAGCTTCCAGTTATCAATCCCCAGTAGAAGTTGTCAAATTTCTCCCGAATTCCCCAGACAAGATTTTTTGAGCAGTACACGGTATTTCCCTTACAACAGAGTTTATTTCTCCAAGCAGAAATTCATCAACGCTTAGGCTTCACAACATGAAGACTTATACTCCATATTCCTCAGCAGCAGTCAGGGATTTATTTTCCCCAATCCAACAGCAGTGCAACAAACTAGCTCACATACGCATACATTGCATCCAGATATCATAAACATTTATAACAAGAATGCATTATACTATGTATTTCATACAACATAAACATTGCATGTTAGCTAACATGTTATCTTTTTCAGGATAAGATTAATCAAGCAGCTACCATTAAAAATGTTCAAAGTCTTTAGATACAGTTCAGATACGCCCCAGACACGGCCATTCTGATACTCATTCAAGATTCAGCTTTCGGGTACAGTTCAGATACGCTCCAGACACGGATGCCATTCTGATACTCATTCAGATTCAACTCTTTAGATACAGTTCAGATACGCCCCAGACACGGCCATTCTGATACTCATTCAAGATTCAGCTTTCGGATACAGTTCAGATACGCTCCAGACACAGATGCCATTCTGATACTCATTCAGATTCAACTCTTCAGATACAGTTCAGATACGCCCCAGACACGGCCATTCTGGTACTCATTCAAGATTCATCTTTCGGATACAGTTCATATATGCTCTAGACACGGATTCCTTTCTGATACTCATTCAGATTCAACTCTTCAGATACAGTTCAGATACGCCCCAGACACGGTCATTCTGATACTCATTCAAGATTCAGCTTTTGGATACAGTTCAGATACGCTCCAGACACGGATTCCATTTTGATACTCATTCAGATTCAACTTCTCATATACAGTTCAGATATGCTCCAGACATGGATGCCATTCTAATACTCATACAGTTTCAACTTCTCAGATATAACTCAGACACGCTCCAGACATGGATGCCATTCTGATACTCATTCAGATTCAACTTTTTAGATACAGTTCAGATACGCTCTGGACACGGATTCCATTCTTATACTCATTCAGATCCAACCTCTAGATACAGTACATATACGCTCCAGATACGGATGCCATTCTGATGCTCATTCAGTTTCAGCTTACAAATATGATTCAACAATCACTTTGGATGGAATCTACAATCCCATCTCCAACAACTTTCTATCACTTCTCCAAATGGTATCTTTAAGCCTATTCCATCTACCATCACATCACCGAGTGCAAATTTCTGGGCACTCTAGTGTCCAATCATCTTCCACCTTCGAGATACGAATGGAAAAACTAGCCAATCTAACTCTTCAGGCTTAAGAAGATTGAACAGGGGTAGCTGTTGTACCCCAAAAATTTCCCTCTCACTTATCAAGAATTTTCTCACAAGATCTCCTTGGGCTCAAGACTGCACTGGGGTTTGATCAGCTCAAGACACCTCCTTAAGCACTGATGACCAAAATTAGGGTTTGAGATTGCACATGGATTTTTGAACTTCTAATGCCCATATGACTTTCATGAATCATTATAGACCCCCAAGATCACTCATGTCAAGTTTCAAGCCTTGGATCACATTTTTACTCAGTCAATTAAGCAGTTGACCTAAAAATCAATTGTATTGGGGGAAAAGTCAACTATGGCCAATTTACAGTCAAACTTCTTAACTTTTGATCCATATCAACATTTTAAACTATATGTATCATTTGACCAAGTTTGTACCACAATTCCTCAAGAAATTTGATCAAATCTCCAAAAGGGCAAAATGGTCAAAATTAGGGTTTTGACTGAGAAAGGGCAATTTCTGATTTTTGACTTAGCAAATGATCAATTCGTTTAAGGCATGATCTCAAGAGTCCAATTGCATCATTTTGACCTAATGGCATGGTTCAAAACGTTGCAAGTCCATTGGATTGACAGATGAATTTTGCATTCAACTGATCAAAAGTCAATTGTATACTGAAAAGTCAAACTTTGACTTTTTGGTCAAATTCAAGTGCCAAGGATCACAATTCATCAAAACATGTAAAAATATGAAACTTATTCATCAAGAAATCAAAAATTCAACTGTTGTACCCCAAAATTTGCCCTCTCATTTCTCAAAAGATCATCCTGGACTCTCAGGTTTGCTTCTATCAAGTTCCAAGTCTTGAATTACAACTTTTCAAGAAAATCATCCACAAGGGAAAAATGGTCAAAAGCACATTGAAAAGTCAAACTTGGAATTTTAGATCAAAAAATCAGAAGTCGGAAGTTACTTTAAAAAAATCAAATTTCTAAACATTTAGAAAAATTTCTAAGTGTCGAGAGAATATGATACTTCAGAACTTCTGAGCCAGCATCCACGCAAGTGCAGTCAGAAGTTGCAAACACGGTTCAGAACATGATGCTTCAATCAGAACATGTAGAAGCGATGATCTTTGGTCAGAACATGATTCTTCAACATGTGAAGGCTATGTTCAACGCTTCGGTTAGAACATCACCCTTCGAGTCTCATTCTGGTCTTCTATGATCAGAACATCACCAAATCCCAAAACCTTGTTTAAACAACCTGCTGCACTGCTACAACACAGTACTCTAACCAGCAGCTAATCCAGTCCACGCCTGCATTTTCCTAAATCCCATATTTGCACCAAATACAAAAAGCTGTGATAAAAAAGAAATGGAACAGTGTGCCAAAAAGTTTAAATCCCATTTGTTTTTCCCCCTAAAACCACAGCAAATTCACCTATAAATAAGTTGCTCCTTCACACTTGCAAGGGGCTGGTTTTTTGAGAGAGAAAATTGTCAAAAGAAAAAAAAATGTGAAACCTTCGTTAAAAAAATCAAGAATTTCCAAACAGAAAATAAAACCTTTGTTCTTCCCTTTGAATCAAAGAACTTGGCATTTTCTCTCCCGTTGCTCTTGCTGACTCCAGAACATTTGAAGGCAGCAGTTCAAGTTCCAAGCACACGCTCCAGATTCAAGGTAAGTCTTTCTGACTTTGCATCTTCTCATTCAGAACATCATTAAATATGTAAATATCACAATATTAATGTTGTCCATATCATTGCATAAGTAGGAAAACTGTGGATCAGAACTTCTTGATTAAGGCTAGGCTCAGAATTAGGATTAGAACTTCTATAAACTGCTGTGCTTTTATCCTCCCTATTTGCTGTTAAGGATTGAATAAATTGCTAATGTGCTGATTAATATGATGAAAGAGTTGAAATGTAACACAGAACTTCTGTTTTTCAATCACCATTTTAACACACAAAATTTCTAGGATTTTCTCACTGTTTAAGCACGCAGAACTTTTGAGTTCTCTTTACCATTTTAACACACAAAACTTCTGATGCTCACTCACTGTTTTAGTACAACACAAAACTTCTGAGTTCTCCCTACACATTAAACACACTGAACTTCTGATGCTTCCACTCGCTGTTTTAACACTCATAATTTCTGGTTTTCCACACGCTGACAACGCACTGAATTTCTGATGTTCGCTCACTATTTTAGCGCAATACAGAACTTCTGACTTTTGGCTCACTGTCTGAATACCACCCAGAACCTCTGTTTCCTTTCCCTCTGACATTTCTTGCAGGACCTAAAAGTGTACCAATCCAGAACCTCAGATTCCACTGACGTTCCTTTCTGAGTCACCACGCGCCTGGCTTCAGAACTTCTGATCCTTGTTATTTTGCTTGCAGCAGCACGCTGTTTCTATCTTTCATTTATTTTCTTTTTTTATCATTTTCAATATAAACCCCCCTTTTTTATTAATATAAAAAAGACATAAAACTATTTTCTTTTATTAATTAATTTATTTCTTTTTCTTAATTCATTAAGACAAAAAACCATTTTCTAAACAAGTCCTTTTTCTCTCTTGCATTGTACATTTCAATATGGTTGTAATAGTTAAATAGGATTTAAATTCTTGCAACCCCCCATTTGTAAATATGTACCCCCATCCCTAAAATATTGTAATAGCGTAGGACTTTTATATTTCCGCAATTTAACGCTTTTCCAAATATAAAATGCTAGTAATTAGGATGTGTATGGCAAGATATGAAATCAACGAATAGATCACCCTAATAAAGACTAAATGCATGCAATCAAACACACTTGCACACTAGCACCCTTAGGGTAATACCACCTTGTTGCCTATCATAAAAATAGTCATGTCCCTTGAACATGGGCGATTTAGAAAAAGACCCTCGATAAAAGATCGTAGTCCCTCGATGACCCTCGATGTTGCCTTCGATAAACGATCTAGTCCCTCATACGACATTTCTAAAACGTTCCATGGGTTGCCTTCTATTACTATACGAAAACGTCCTGCGCCCGTCCCTTCACATCCAACGATGGGGCTTCTTACCAAATAAATGGTAAGATAGCAACATCTAAGGGAAGAGGAAAAGAACATCTAAGGCCTTTTTGAGTAGGTAGATTCGCTCCTAGTTGCTCGCTTGCTCACAACAAAAACATTTTATACACCAACACATCTCTTTGAACTATTTTCAAAACCAACACTTTGTACGCATTCTTATAGAGACGAGAATCATTACAAAGACTTTTTCAAAATATTTTCAAACCCTCACCACAAGCACACATTCAAACAAAAGCAAGTGATCTAGCGAGTAAACTAAGAGCCATGGAAAACCATGGATGAAAAGGGTGCTAAAACCTTCCCTTTTCATAATCTACCCCCCTGAACTCAAGAAAACATCTCTAAAGGTCTTTCCTGTGCTTTTTCACCTTTCCTTATTGGATAAAAGAAACGTCGGTGGCGACTATTGCTATCCGCAACATTGCGATCAAACGCAAAACAAAAAGTTAGTTCTCCCACCGTATCACATCAATATTTCATTTTGAAAAGTCAAAATTTCTAAACTTAGAAATTTTTCTAAGTGTTGGAAATTTCATATTTTTTCATAACTTTGAACAAAATTTTCACCATGATGCAAGATGATTCAAGAGAAACTTCCAACATGAAAGTTGTAGATATCCATGAAATCTACAAGTTTTCTTTACACAACTCCTTCCAAAAATTCCTGGATCTCAAGTTATAATTTTATGAACATAGGGTCATGAAACTAAACACTTAGTGAAATTTTGCCCTAATTTGGTAAGGATTTTGACCTAACTTCATTGCACTTTTTCATATAGCTCTAAGGGGAATCTTCAAAAGCAATTCAAATATGGGTTGTAGAGCACATTGCAAGTTTTCAAAATGTCCAAGAACTCCTTGAGATCATTCTTGAGGAGGGATAATCGAAGAGATGAAGTTAGGATTTTGTCACTTGAATTACAAGGCATTTTGTGATGAAGAAGAATTCAATTTCAAACCTATGCTGCACAATCATGTTTTACAGGCCTCTAAACCTCAAGATCTCTTTGTAATAGAAGATTACACTTGCTTTTGATCTATTATCCACTTGATTCAAGTTTTATCCAAGTTGCATTTCCATTAATGGCACAAAGTAACATTTCCATTCTAGTAAAGTGGCTTTAATCACAAAGTCAACTTCTCTTGAGCTTTGCATTTGTTCTTTCTGCACAAGCATCCTATACACAATCAGATAAGCATGTTTAAAGTGCCTAACCACTTTAGATAGCCTTATACCTTGCCTTGGAACAATGCTTGTCAAGCTTGATTCAAAAACAAGCCAAAAAGCCATAACATGTGAACTTGTACTTCTGATCACCCAAGCTCTCAAAACCTTTTTCCTATACATTGAGACACTAGTATGCAACTTAGGACACGATTTTTGCAAGCCTGAAACTCTCTCAAATTCCCTCTATCTAGAAATTGCACACAAACTCCATTTTTGTGCAAGTTCTGACCTTGAACTTGTATCTTCTATTTCCCTCGTGCGTTCTTTGGCCTTTTAGTTCCTAAAGCTCCTATACATCAAATATAACTTGTCCCTGTCCCTATTTCATTTCTGTAACATCATTTACCCTATCTTCCATAACCAAAAACAGAGCATTTCACATTGACTTCTCCAAGTCATTTCATCCACTCTTAACTCAAGCAATCCATTGCATTAGCTTCCTAGGACCTCAAGGAAGCTAACCTGATCATCACCGTCACTTGAAACAAGCTCAAACTCCAAACACGATTTCCAGTTTTGAGGTAAGTTTTCTCAACTTGGAACTCTTCATACAGGCATCATCAATAGTTTATATGTGAATAAAACTTGTAGGTATCATTGCCCTGAAGCTAACTATGTCCTTAGTTTCCATTAATTTTGCTTGAGCTTAGAGAATTTTGAAACTGAAATTTATGAAATTTTTAGGGTTCAGATTTGGGCCATTGAAATTCTTGCTTATCTTTGATCTATAATTTTAATACTTTACATTTCTGGAATCGTGAGAAAATTTGCTACAAGTTTCATGTTTATAGTTTTCATTTTTGATGAGAAATAAGCAAGTTACAGTTGGTCTGGCTAGAGGTTGAAGATGAAGTCTTCAGAACATGTTTTGCCTTACATATTTATTGTTTCATTTGTATTAGCGGATGTATAGCCACCCCAGTGGTAGAAGCGTGCGCCTGTAACCTATGGGACCTGGGTTCGAGCCCCAGTGGTACCCTTTTCATTTTTCACATTTTTCATTTTCTGATTTTTGTTAGTTTTTGGCAGGCGTTGGGCCCTTTGGGCCTGGCTTGTTATTGTTTTTGCTTACTAACCTCCCTATTGACTAATGGCACCCCTGGCCCAAGTTTGTTTATTTTATTTATTTATTTCATTTTTATTTTCTTAAATATATTTTCTAAATACTAAAAAATCATAAAATACAAAAAAAAATGATATATTTATATTTTGACTTAGTTTATTTTATTTTTCTCACAAAAATAATTTTATTAATTATACTTTATTTATTTTTTTACTTATTATCTTGTAAATATAAATAAAATTAGGTTATTAGTTATTTTCTTTCATACTAATTTAAATGCATTATTTTTTATATAAAAAAAGGGACTAAAAATAATTTATAATGCTATAAATATTTTCAAGATAAAAAATACCAAAAATACTTTTCTTAAAATTATTTTCTTTTGAATAATTAATAGAACTAGGTTTTCATTTAAAATATTTTCTTAATAAATTCATACTTAATTAACTATTTTCTTTATTTAATTAGGTTAAGACAGAATCTTTTTTCATGAAAACCAAACAAAATTCATTTTATTTACATTTTTGCATCCTTGTACATTTATTCATTTTTATACTTTGTATTTATTTAATTCCTTGTATATTCATACCAATTCAATATGGTTGTAATAGACTAATTAAGTTTAAATTCTTGCAATCCCCATTTACAAATTGTATACCCCCCTGCCCACAAATGTTGTAATAGCGTAGTAACTTTAAATTTCGCAATTTATCGCTTTTATATAACATGCTAGTAATTAGGGTTTGCATGGAAAGACTAAAACCAATGCTTAGAAAACTCTAATTCAAGACAAAAACAAGCATGAAAATGATACACTTGCACACAAGCATCCCTAGGGTTATTCCACTTGGTTTCCTTATACAAAATTGTCATATTACGCATGTAAGGTATCTTAGAAAAAACAAGCAAATACAAGATCATAGTCCCTCGATGACGCTATCTAAGTTGCCTTACAAATGATCTTAGTCCCTCAAAAAGAATGCTAAGATACCTTGCAACATTACTAATCATGGTTATACGATGACCCACGCCCGTCCCATTTACATCCAAAGATAGGGTTGCTTACCAAATAAATGGTAAGACAACAATGTCAAAGGAAAAGAAAATGAACAAGAAAGACATTTGAGTAGGTAGATTGCTCCTAATTACTTGCTCCATTCCAAAACAAACATCCTTGCTATTTTCAAAACAAACACTTACACTTTCTTACAAACTTGAAAACATTTTCAAAAGATCAACATCTTTGTATACATTCTTACGAATGAGAATCATTACAAAGATTTCCTAAACAATGGCCTCTTTACAAAATACTTTCAAAAAACCACACAAAGCACAATTTCAAACAAAAGCAAGTGATCTAGCAAGTAACTAAGAGCCCATGGAAAACCATGGATGAAAATGGTGCTAATACCTTCCCTTTTCATAATCTACCCCCCAAACTCAAGAAATAATCTCAAAGGTCTTTCCTGTGCTTTTTCACCTTTCCTTTTGGATAAAAGAAAAGTTGGTGGCAACTCTTGCTAACGGCAACATTTGCGATAAAATGCAAAACCTTCAAGTAAGTTCTCCCACCGTATCACAGAACTGGCAACTCTGCTGGGGAATAATTCTAAAAGCGGGGTCACCTTAGGGTTTAGATCATATTTACTTGCTTTCATTGTTTGACTTGTATGCTTTACATTATGGTTCTTTGTTTCGGTTTGAATCCTCTACCCGGATTTGGGATACCTTATAGGTAAGTAGAAATACGTTGTGGAAATTGTGCGGGGTATACTGACATGGTCTAAGCAATAGCTACGTTAGTGTGACATATTTATGGGTACCGGTAGCCTTTGAGTTAATCAAAGAGAATACAGGACCGTTGAGTGATGTCATAAAGCACTAATGAACTTCTAGAACCTTTACTTGACCAACTTGGCCTTTAGGATGTAGTGAGATGACCGGCTTTGGTGCAGTCCGAAGTTGGTAGATACTCGATACTACACTCATTGAGGTTTGGTTTCTTGGGATATTTTGGTCGCCATTAAAGAGGCTTGTGCTGAAACAATGACCAAGGTAACAATCCAGTGATATTTAGCTCGTTAGAACCCGGTTACTATTACTAGGATAGGTTGAGCCAACTAAACTTCAAGAGGGTACTTACCTATAAAACTCCATGCAAGCCTAAACCTAGGAACTTGTTTGTTTTGTGTGTATATACATACTTGAACATAACATCATGAACATCATAACATCATACACATTCACTAACCATTTCAAGGATTTTGGGATTCATCTTTGTCCTTGTTTTGTAGAATATGGATTCTCTTCGCAGAAAAACTATTCAAGTCAACCTTGTGAGGATCCCTCCACAGCTTAAGGAGCTAGCTTCAAGGATTCCTTAAAACTCTCCATTCACCGAGAGACATGGTCGCCTACTCAACTTGGTCACCTCCAACACAGATGAGAACATGATAAAGGTGCTCTTTCAGTTCTTTGATCCTTTACACCACTGCTTCACATTCCCCGGCTATCAACTTGTGCCTACTTTGGAAGAATTCTCCTGGCTCTTGATAATTCTCATTCTCAATCAACTACCTTTCAATGGTACAGAAAGAGATCCAAAGCCAGAAGAGATTGCTCAAGCTCTACACTTGCACTCATCTGATGTCACAACTCATTGGGAAACAAGGAGTGGTGTCAAGGGTTTCCTAGCAAAGTTCTTGTTTGAGAAAGCCCAAAACTGTTGGAATTCCTTGGATTTGCAAGCCTTTGAGGAAATTGTGGCTCTCCTCATCTGTGGGGTGGTTTTGTTTCCAAATCTTGACCAACTCATAGATGTGAACGCCGTCAAAATCTTCATATCCCGTAACCCGGTGCCTACACTGATAGGGGACATCCTATATTCTTTTCACACTCGCACGATGAGGAAAAGAGGTGTCATTATGTGTTGCACTCCTCTCTTAGCAAGATGGTTTATATCGCATCTTCCCCAATCTATATTGAAGAATGAGCAAGGCTCAAGGTGGTCACAAAGGTTGATGACGCTCAAACATTCAGACATTCATTGGGGCTCCTGATCCATAGAGAATGTTACTATTGTCGACCGTTGTGGAGAATTTCCTAATGTCCCTTTACTTGGCATTATGGGAGGTATCACCTACAACCCCTGCTTAGTGTTAAGACAGCTTGGTTACGCCCAAAGAGATGGCCCGTACGAGATGCTGATTCAAGGTTTGGTATTTAACTACAACAACAACGATCAAGGTCTTCGCCAGAGATTTATCCGAGCTTGGAGGATATTAAATAAGGTAGATAGCAAGACTTTGGGGCATAAAAATCCCATCCCTCTTGAGCCTTACCTCAAATGGGTACGAACTCGTGCCTAGAGTCTTAGGATGCCTTACTCATCCATTCTCCCGGTAATCATTGAGCCTGTCATGGAGGGAGATGTTCCATACACTATCCTACATCCTGATATGCCCAACTCTCTTGAAGAACTACAAAGGGATTAGATACAACTCAAGGGGGAGCGAGATACTTTCGAAGCCCAATTCTATGCAAGCGAGAAGAAGGTTTTGGAACTCACTAGGCTACTTCATGAGGAGCAGACTCTGAATGCCTACATTGCACCAAAGAGGATGTGTACTACCTTTTTATCTTAGAGTTTTTGTATTATTTTGCCCAAGAAGGCATTGATGTACTCAAGCTTTAATCTATTAATATAACATGTGTTTCCTTTTTGTCTAAAACAAATTTTAATCTTAAAATCCTTGAAATCATTGCATATGCATTTACCATTCATCATAACATAAGCAGGTTTCTTGCAACAAGTCTCCTCATCTCTCTACTGTTTATTTTAGTAAGATGGATCTCGAGCAAACGGTAAAGGACCTCCAAGCTCAGAATGCACGGTTTCAACAGTTGTTCTTAACCCTAGCCAAAGGACAAGAAGAGTTGAAAACTTTGTTGGCTGAGGAGAAGAAAAAGAAGACGAAGAAAATAACCGGAATTCTGAACATGGGAAGAAGATTCTAAGGGCAGACAAGAAGGGCCTTAGACTTTGCAATAACATATGGTGAGAAAGACAATCAAGATCGGAAGGGCAAGGAAATAGTTGTTCAGTCTTATTCAGAAGAGGAAGAGGAAGAAGAAGACTATTTTGAAGAACAATATCCCCCAGTCGATGACAAGTATAAGCATTTAGAAGAGCGGTTGAGCGTAATGGAAATCCAAAAAGTGCCTGGCTTGGACTTTGAGGAATAGGGCTTAGTGTCAGGGATTGTCATTCCTCCAAAATTCAAAGCACCTGTGTTCTCCAAATATGACGAAGTTTCATGCCCTAAAATGTATCTCTGGTCCTATGTGAGGAAAATCCAGCCCCATACCGCTGACAAAGATTTATGGGTACACTTCTTCCAAGACAGTCTGTCTGGAACTCAACTTGATTGGTTTTACCAGTTAGAAAGAGCCAATGTTCATAACTGGGAAGATCTTGCTGCAACCTTTTACAAACAATACCAATACAACGCCGATCTTGTGCCTACCCATACTCAACTCTAGAGTATGGCCATGGTTTCAAGTGAGGGCTTCAAAGACTATGCACAAAAATGGAGAGACTTGGCTGGGAGAGTTCAACCTCCCCTATCTGAAAGAGAATTAGTATACATGTTTTTGGGCACCTTGTCTGGTCCCTTCTTCAATCACATAATTGGGAGTTCATCGGCAGGTTTTACTTAACTGATATTGACCGGAGAGAGGGTAGAAGTCGGGATAAAAAGTGGAAAGATTAAAAAAGATGCTTCCTCAGCTGCTGTAAGGAAGCCATTCATCAGAAAGAAAGAAATAGTTGTTGTATACCCTCATAGAATTCAAGATAGGGCTGAACGCCATCCAATGGTGGGGGCTGTTATGATTCCTAAACTTGTGCCTGATCAGCAAAGAAACAACCAACCGAGAATTGAAAGACCAGTCAAACAATTCACCAGAATTAATATGACGTTATCTCAAGTATTGCCACATCTAATAAGATCTAACCTAGTGACCTTGAAAGAAGCTCCAAAGAACCCTAACACAACATCTCATTACTATCATCCTAATGCCCGCTGTGCATACCACTTTAAGAGTCCCGGCCATGACACTAACAATTGTTTGATTCTAAAGAACAAAGTACAAGACTTTATTAAAGCCAAAGAGATTGAATTCGATGCGCCAGAAAAGCCCAATGTCATTTCTGCCCCTATGCTTAAACATGGCCATAATGCCAACGCCATTGAAGAAGATATGTTTGTTACTTCAGTTGATGAACTTATGACCCCACTCCTGACCATCAAAAAGAACTTATTGAATGCTAGTGTTTTCCCGGGCTGTGATGAAAGCTGTCATTTTTGTTTGTCCTCACCAACCAGTTTTCCTTTGTTGAAAGCAAGCGTTCAGTGCCTAATAGATAACAAGGAAATCTTGTTCGAAAAGACTTTTGTTCCACCTGTTTCTTATAATGATGTTTCCATTGTGACCATTTCCGACAATTCTTCCAGGGTCTCCACCAAAAGACCCGTTATAATTACATAAGTTCCAAAAATAGCTCCTTTGATAATTACAATGCCTGGACCAGTCCCGTATTCGTCAGACAAAACCATACCATGGAATTATGGAGGGGATGTCTACTACCACGATATCAAGCAAGATTGGCCAGCTGCGGAAGATTCAAGTTCCGAGAAAGTTAACTCTGATATTAGTAATATTGCAGGGACTAGCAAGATTACCCGAAGCGGAAGGACATTATCTCCAGAAATTGCTCCCCCAAAAGCAGTTTCTGGACCCGTAATCATTCATGTTGTTGTTGCTCCTCCAAAGACTGCTCCCAGTCCTATAATCATCTCCACCAATACTCCAACTGACAAAGCTGATACAACCCCTGTTATTACTCCTACTAACATTCCTGCTGCCGATTCAACCGAAATGCGAGGTAAAAGTATTCTGATTGAGCCTGTCCGGACGAAGGCACAATCATTGGCTATCCCTGAGACCTCCCGAAAAGAGATGGAGGAAATTCTAAAGATCATAAAAAGAAGCGACTACGATGTAGTTGAGCAACTGGGGCAAAATCCATCTAAAATTTCCATGGTGGCTTTACTACTATGCTTTGAGGCGCATGCAAAGGTCTTGGTAAAATTCCTGAAAACTGCCCATATACCCCAAGAAACATCTGTCGATCAGTTCTAAGATTGCGTAGCCAGCTTGACCGCAGATAATGGTCTAGGTTTTTTGGATGCTGATTTAACGCTAAGAGGAAGAAAGCATAATGAGGCATTGCATGTCTCAGTGGAATGTATGGGCACAACCTTGGCTCATGTTTTGGTGGACATTGGCTCATCTCTGAATGTATTGCCTAAAAAGGCTCTTGATAGGCTTGACTGTGAGGGATTGACATTGAAGCCAAGTAACATAGTAGTGAGGGCCTTTGACGGATTAAAAAGGATGGTGCGTGGGGAAGTGGATATCCCCATAAAGGTTGGAACTCAAACATTTGATTCAACTTTTTATGTAATGGATATCCGCCCTTCATATTCCTGCTTGCTAGGCAGACCGTGGATTCACAATGCTGGCGTTGTCACTTCTATGTTGCACCAAATGCTGAAGTATCTGATTCAAGGGAAGATTGTCACCATTCATGGAGAAGAAAAGTATATGATCAACCATCTCAATTCCTTATGATATGTGGAATTAGATGGTGAATTTATTGAAACTCCATTCCAACACTTTGAAGAAGTCCTGCAAGATGTGGCAGTGACCAAGGCTGTTCCCAAGATCACAAGGCCTCCACTCAGGATGTTATCTTTGAAGGATGCAAAGGCAGTCATATAAGAAGGTGGGTGCACTATCTGGGGGAAACTCCCAGATATCCCATACAAATCTGACAAGTTTGGCCTGGGTTTCACTTCAGGTGCTCAGAAGACTGTACGCCGCGCTCGTGCTGGAGGACCACCCCTGAAGATCAGCAACCGTGAAGTCAACGTGGTAGAGGATGACGAAGATGGCTGCAACCTGGAGGGTTGGATCTTCCCAACTGTCAGTGGAAGGCTCAGCAACTGGGAGGCTAGAGATTTTCTCCCGATCACTTTTATCCCACATTAATTTGTCTTTACATTTTGTTGGATCTGTAATATTAAAACAATTCAGACTCTTCAAACCTTGTGTCTTACCTGAGGCACAATGGTGCATTTGTAAGGGTTATTATCTCATTTCCATATGACATCAATGAATCATGGAAGTTTTGCATACAAAACTTGTGCTCATTGTTTTTCTTTTTTACATTTTCATTTCTTTCAAAGATAGTTATACCCTTACACACACTCACACTCACAATGCAGGTCTACATCCATTCGGGATCCCATGGATAAAGGTTCTGCTATGGCCTTCTGTGACTCTAAAAATCTAATCTACCAAGCAGAAGACGAGGGTGAGGAAGATTGTGAAGTACAAGGGGAACTCGCCAGGTTACTGCAACAAGAAGAGAGAACCATTCAGCCCCACGAGGAACCGGTGGACACCATCAATCTAGGTACCGAAGAAGACAAAAGAGAAGTCAAGGTGGGTGCCAATCTGGAACCTAGTATCAAGGACCGGTTGATTCAGTTGTTACACGAGTATGTTGAGGTCTTTGCCTGGTCGTATGAAGATATTCCAGGACTTGATGCAGATATTGTGGTACATCGTCTACCTACAAAAGAGGATTGCCCACCAGTAAAACAAGAGGCCCTTCGAATGCGACCAGATATGTCAGATAAGATTAAAGCAGAAGTCATGAAACAATTCAATGCTGGATTCTTGGCCGTCACCTCCTATCTCTAATGGGTTGCCAATGTTGTTCCCGTGCCCAAAAAGGAAGGCAAGGTACGAATGTGCATGGACTACAGAGATTTGAAAAGGGCAATCCCTAAGGATGATTTCCCACTTCCCCACATTGGCATCCTAGTTGACAATACAGCACAACACAAGGTGTTTTCCTTCATGGACGGTTTCTCAGGCTACAACCAAATCAAAATGGCGCCTGAAGACATGGAGAAGATAACCTTTGTCATACAATGGGGCACATTCTGCTACAAGGTGATGCCATTCAGACTGAAGAATGTTGGGGCAACTTATCAGCGTGCCATGGTCGCTCTATTTCACGACATGATACATCACGAAATAGAGGTCTAGGTGGACGACATGATAGCTAAATCTCAAACAGAAGAAGAGCATCTTGATCATTTACAGAAACTGTTTGAGAGACTGAAGAAGTACAAGCTGAGGTTGAACCCGAACAAATACACATTTGGAGTAAGGTCTGGTAAACTCTTAGGCTTTGTCGTCAGCAATAAAGGTATTGAAGTAGATCCTGCCAAAGTTAAAGCGATACAAGAGATGCATTCTCCTCGTACTGAGAAGGAAGTCAGAGGATTCTTGAGACGTTTGAACTACATTGCCAGATTCATTTCTCATGTGACAGCTACTTGTGAGCCAATCTTCAAACTAATGAAGAAAGATCAGGTAGTCAAGTGGAATGATGAGTGCCAAACTGCTTTTGACAAGATCAAAGAGTACCTGCAAGACCATTGATCATGTATCTGACTATTTTAGAAAATTCGATGGGGTGTGTGCTGGGGCAGCATGACGAGTCTGGCCAAAAAGAGCATATTATTTATTACCTGAGAAAAAAGTTTACCGGCTGTGAAACAAGATATTCATTGCTCGAGAAAACTTGCTGCGCTCTGGCATCGGCTGCTCGCCGGCTAAGATAGTATATGCTGACCCATACTACCTTATTGATATCTAAAATGGATCCAATAAAATACATCTTTGAGAAACCTGCTCTCTCTGGGAGAATAGCGAGATGGCAGATGATCCTGACGGAATATGACATACAATATACTACCCAGAAGGAAATAAAGGGCAGTGTACTAACTGATCACCTTGCTCACCAAGCTGTGGAAGACTACCAGTCCATGAAGTTCGAATTCCTAGATGAAGACATTATGATGGTAAACAACTGTGAAGAACTCAAGACATATGACGGACCTGAACAAGGATCCCGATGGACCCTGATTTTTGATGGGGAATCTAACGCACTTGGCAATGGTATTGGTGTTGTACTCATATCTCCTGAAGGATGTCATACTCCTTTTACGGCAAGAATCTACTTCAATTGTACAAATAACATGGTGGAATACGAAGCGTGCATCTTTAGTCTCAAGGCTGCCATAGATTTGGGGATCAAATCTTTGAATGTATTTGGAGATTCAACTTTGGTCATTAGCCAGATCAAAGGGGAATGGGACACCAAACACCCTAACCTTATCCCCTACGAAGAACATGTTTTGACATTTCTCCCACATTTTGAGAAGATTACCTTCGAGCACTTCCCGTGAGAAGAAAATCAGCTAGCAGATGCACTATCCACAATGTCATCTATGTTTAAACTTAAATGGGATAACGAGGCTCCCCATATCATCATTGAACGAATGGATGAACCAACACACTATCACGAGATTAACACTGAAGAAGTAGTGGACCAGCCTTGGTTTCACAAAGTCAAGAGGTATCTCGAGACTCAAGAATATCTAGAAGGAGCTTCAGTCAATGATAAGAAGTTCTTAAGGAGATTTTCTGCTAAATTCTTCCTCAGTAATGGAATTCTTTACAAATGCAACCATGACTCTGTGTTATTTCGGTGCGTAGACAAGGTTGAAGCTGAAAGAATCATGGTTGAGTTACATGAAGGAACTTTTGGCACCCATTCCAGCGGGCATACGATGGCAAAGAAAATCCTACGAGCAGGCTATTATTGATCTACCATGGAAGCAGATTGCTATCAGCACTCTCGAACCTGCCACAAGTGTCAGATTTATGATGACAAGGTGCACGTACCTCTGGTTCCTCTGAATGTCTTGACAGATCCTTGGCCCTTTTCTATGTGGGGGATTGATATGATTGGGGAAATCAAGCCAACCGCCTCCAATGGACACCGCTTCATATTAGTGGCTATTGATTATTTTACAAAGTGGGTCGAGGCAGCTTCCTTCGCTTCCGTTACCAAGAATGTTATCGCCTGGTTCATCAAGCATAATCTCATCTATCGTTACGGTATCCCAGAGAGGATCATTACAGACAATGGTACAAACATGAATAATACTATGATCACCGCCCTGTGCGAGCAATTCAAGATCCAGCATCATAATTCTTCCCCTTACTGGCCGAAGATGAATGGTGTTGTCGAAGCCGCGAATAAGAACATTAAAAAGATTATACAAAAAATGACGGTCGCATACAAAGACTGGCATGAGATGCTACCATTCGCTCTCCATGGTTATCGTACCACAACATGCACATCAACCGGGGCAACACCCTATTCTCTGGTATACGGCATGGAGGTTGTCTTGCCTATTGAGGTCCAGATCCCCTCTCTGAGAATTATAAAGGATGCAGGGCTGAATGAAGAAGATTGGATCCAGACTCGACTTGATCAACTAAACTTGATTGATGAGAAAAGGCTTACCGCTGTCTGCCATGGTCAAATGTACCAAAAACGAATGATCAAGGCTTTCAACAAAAAGGTCAGACGCCAAGTGTATCAAGTTGGGGATCTGGTGATCAAACGTATCATACTAATGCAAGGTGATCCCAGGGGAAAATAGACTCCTACATACGAAGGACCATTTGTAATCAAAAACATATTCTCTGGTGGAGCAATGATCTTGACCACCATGGATGGCGACGACCTGCCGCACCCTGCAAACGCAAACATAGTCAAAAGATACTATGCATAAGAGACCCGCTAGGTTGACGCACCTAGGAAAAACAAGGGCATCCCGGCGAACCAAAAGGTTCGGGCAAAAATTAGGGATAAAACAAAAAACTCTGTACACCCGACAAGCTGAAAACCCGAAAGGGTGGCTTGGGCAAAAAAGGGTATCCCGGTGGACTGAAAACCCGAAAGGGTGGTCCAGGAAAAAGTTAGGGAATTAAAGCGTATAACTATGTCACGTTGGATCACCGTACGGATAACCTTTGGCTTACACTGACAAAGTCAGAGGTTCTGATCAATTCAATCATCTCCGGACAAGGTAACAAATAGACAAGATACTCAGAGATACGAAGGATATAGCAGAATGGGAACCCCATGGGATTATTTCACATAGCTATCTTTTCTTTGTATCAAAATTTTCATTTTTTACAACGGCATTCTCTTACTAGAATGTTCATCTCATTGTACAAAATACTTACTCAAAGTCAATACAAAGATATCCCTTTAAAAGTGAAAAAACTATTTGTTTTTCTTTACACTTGTGTTTTGTTTACAAAAACGTCCAATGATTCATTGTTGAACATATGCATTTGAACATAACTATTGTTTACAAATAAACAAAATAAAAGATAATAATTTATGGCTTTAAGAGGTAGGGAAATATCTCTATGCTATTTCCATAATCCCCCGTAGTGTGCAGTTCAATCCCCAGCAGAACAGAGCTTCCAGTTATCAATCCCCAGTAGAAGTCGTCAAATTTCTCCTGAATTCCCCAGACAGGATTTTTCAAACAGTACACGGCATTTCCCTTACAACAGAGTTTATTTATCCAAGCAGAAATTCATTAACGCATAGACTTCACAACATGAAGACTTATACTCCATATTCCTCAGCAGCAGTCAGGGATTTATTTTCCCCAATCCAACAACAGTGCAGCAAACTAGCTCACATACGCATACATTGCATCCATATATCATAAACATTGATAACAAGAATGCATTATACTATGCATTTCATACAACATAAACATTTCATGTTAGCTAACATTTTATCTTTTTCAGGATAAGATTAATCAAACAACTACCATTAACAATGTTCAAAGTCTTCAGATACAATTCAGATACGCCACAGACACGACCATTATGATACTCATTCAAGATTTAGCTTTCAGATACAGTTCAGATACGCTCCAGACACGGATGCCATTCTGATACTCATTCAGATTCAACTCTTCAGATACAGTTCAATTACGCCCCAGACATGGCCATTCTGATACTCATTCAAGATTCAGCTTTCAGATACAGTTCAGATACGCTTCAGACATGGATGCCATTCTGATACTCATTCAGATTCAACTCTTCATATACAGTTCAGATACGCCCCAGACACGGCCATTTTGATACTCATTCAAGATTCATCTTTCGGATATAGTTCAGATACGCTCTGGACATGGATGTCATTCTGATACTCATTCAGATTTAACTCTTCAAATACAGTTCAGATACGCCCCAGACACGGCCATTCTGATACTTATTCAAGATTCACCTTTCAGATACAGTTCAGATACGCTCCAGACACGGATGTCATTTTGATACTCATTCAGATTCAACTTCTCAGATATAGTTCATATACGCTCCATACATGGATGCCATTCTGATACTCATACAGTTTCGACTTCTCAGATACGGTTCAGATACGCTCCAGACACGGATGTCATTCTGATACTCATTCAGATTCAACTTTTCAGATACAGTTCAGATACGCTCCAGACACGGATGCCATTCTGATCATCATTCAGATCCAACCTCCAGATACGGTACAGATACGCTCTAGATGCAGATGTCATTCTGATACTCATTTAGTTTCAGCTTACAAATATGATTCAACAATCACTTTAGATGCCATCTAAAAGCCCATCTCCAACAACTTTATATCACTTCTCCAAATGGCATCTTTAAGCCCATTCCCTCTACCATCACACCACCGAGTGCAAATTTCTGGGCACTCTAGTCTCCAATCATCTTCCACCTTCGAGTCACGAATGACAAAACTAGTCAATCTAACTCTTCAGGTTTAAGAAGGTTGAACAGGGGCAGCTGTTGTACCCCAAAATTTTCCCTCTCACTTATCAAGAATTTGCTCACAAGATCTCTTTGGGCTCAAGTTTGCATTGGGGTTTGATCAGCTCAAGACACCTCCTTAAGCATTGATGACCAAAATTAGGGTTTGAGATTGCAAATTATGGTACGGTGGGAGAACTGACTTGAGGGTTTTGTGCTTTGTCGCAAATGTTGCAGTTAGCAAGAGTCGCCACCGACTTTTCTTTTATCCAAAAGGAAAGGTGAAAAAGCAAAGGAAAGACCTTTGAGATGTTTTCTTGAGTTTGGGGGGTAGATTATGAAAAGGGAAGGTATTAGCACCCTTTTCATCCATGGTTTTCCATGGGCTCTTCGTTACTTTCTTAGATCACTTGATTTTGTTTGTTTGAAATTGTGTTTGGTGTGGTTTTGAAAGTATTTTGTAAAAGAGGCCATTCGTTTAGGCAATCTTTATAATGATTGTGATCGGTGGATCTGGAAATGACTGTTTAAAGCTGGTTCGCGAAATGTCGCGGTAAGCAAGAGTTGCCACCGTCTTTTATTTTCTCCAACAGGGACAGGACAAAAGCACAGCAAAATTCCTTATGAGATAGTTTCTCGGTTCGGGAGGTAGATCTATAGAAAGGGAAGGTGTTAGCACCCTTTCTATCCATGGTTATCCATGGGCTCTTAGATACTTGCTCATTGTGTTTTCAAAAGTGTTTGTTTGCTTTTCAAGGTGAGTGGGTTTGAAAAAGTTTCTTTGAAAGTTTCAGTTTGACTCTTGTATCAGTCCTCAAGAGTGTTTGAAAAGTTGTTTTTGAAAGCTTTTTTGCAAAGTGTCGGTGTGAAAAGAAGTTCTTGATTTGTTTTGAATTAGAGCAAGTATCTACGAGTCATCTACCTACCCTAAGGAATTAGTCTGTGTAAATGTCCTTGAGGTAGTGCCATCCCACCATTGAGAGGTAGGAAGCACCACCGTTGGAGGTGTTCGGGTCAATTCGAGGATTAGGGACAGTGTGGTCACCATAGCAATAGTAGGACACCTTAGAAGCTACCCCCCATGCCATGTTCATGGACATGGGGACTTACTAAAACGTCATCTACTTGACGACCACGTTTCGAGGGGCAAGGCAACAGTGAGGCGTACCCTAGGAGTGGTGTGTGAATTGTGTGTCATTTTCAGTTATCATTTGTCTTGTTCATGCATTGAGTGTTCTACGCTTTGATTTTATTTGAGCATACATTCTTTCATGTGATTAACAGTTTAAAGGTGCGGAATTTAAAGTGCGGAAAATAAAGGTCCTACGCTATTACAAGGCGCGGGTCTACATCGCCAAATTAAACAAAGATCCGATTTGAATAAATAAAATGCGGAAAGTAAATGTCTTAATTATCTATTACAAGACCTTGGGGCAAATACATTATATCCACAAAATAAAAATAAATGCGAAAAGAAATTAGAATCGAGTGCGAGGGCGTTGGACCCTTTGAAGAAATTAAATTAAAATTAAAGGTTAATTAATGATTTAATGAGGAAAAGAAGTTATTTTTGGAGTTTTTGTATTTATGAAAAAAAAGGAAGATTAATTAGAAATTTAAATAAAAACCCTAGTTCTAAATTTGTTTTTAATTATTAAAGAAAATTGTTTAAGTTTAACCTAATTTAACCCTAATTAGTTAATTATAAGTTATTTACAAAAATAATTAATTATTAATAATAATGATGATAAGGAAATAAATTATTTATTAAGAAAGAAGAATAACAATGCTAAAACCTAATTTTATGTTTTTTTAGTTATTAAGAAGTAAATTAAAATTAAAACCCTAAATTAAAACTAAATTGATTATTAAATTTATTTACAAGAAAAAACTATTAATGGATTAAATTAAATATATATTTTTATTTTTGACTTTTCTGATTTTTGTATTTTTGCATTATTAAAATTAATTTGAAGAATTAAAAGAAAATAATTAAATTAAAACAAATAAAAAATAGAAAAAGAATGAGGGAGAGAAATACAAACAAGAGGGGTTGTAGACCCAAATATGGAGGTTTGTTTGGAGCATTCTTGGCCCACTGAATCAGGCCTGGTTGACTTTTCTGGCGCGTGTGAGGAACAGCTGACTAATGCATATGGTAAACTCCAGATCCTGACCTTTGGATTGACCCCTGGGGACATGTGGCGCGCCAAGGTATTGGGTGTATGATGCTCCTTTGGATGAAAGCTGCATAGAAGCATATTACAAGAAAAAATATGAAATATATAGGGGGACCTGGGAATCGAACCCAGGTCTCAGTACCTGTAGTACACGTTGGCCACCAATTGAACTAGCGCATTTGTTTGTTAAGTTAATGGACACTGATCAATATATGCAAAATGTGCAATTATTCTGGAACCAACAAAAAAAATGCGCCAATGATTTGAACGCACCACTCATGTTCCTCCACGCATCATCTTCAATTGTTATTTGTTTTGCCTGAAAAAATAAAGCTAGATAGCGGGGGTTTTAAACCCCCATAACCTGAAACAACGAATAATAGCGAATAGAAATTGAACAATCATAAAAAAGGCACGATGAGTGATTTGGCTTCATAGGAATGTCACGAATTCATTGGTCCTAGTTTCATGGCCTAATTTTTCCAGATACATAAACCCCTCTTTTGAGGTTTCTGAAACCCTAGCAAGCATCAATGGCGTTTTCTTGTACAGGCAGCCATTCTTTAATTGAATGGTACCATTAGCTTTGGAATGATCATATTAGTACAAATGAAACATTAAAATGCATTGATATGGCCTGAAAATACAAACACGAATATGCAAATGTTATGAACAGGGTGACTTGGTTATACCAGTTCTTTGCGTGTGGAGGTCTGATTTTGATTGGGAAAGCTTCCTGGTAGTCTTGGCAAGCTTATGGAATAGTTTTGAGACCTTGAATTATGCTCTAGCTATCAAAACAGTTTCAAGTTTTTTTTGAAAAAAATGCAAATTCGTTTTCTGGTTTGAGGCGCAGCTTCCTTCCCTTGGGATTAGGTTTTTCTTTGCCTATGTATGAGGAATGAATTAGGTCAAAAACAAAGCCCAAAATCCATTTGAATCAATGTTTCCATATTTGATTTTTCAAGCATTTTTTTTCAATATTTTTCATTCCTTTTTTATGCCAATCATTGAAGATTCTTGCCTTTTTGAGTATGCACGAAATATTGAGGCCTTAATGAGAGAATATGCTGCACAAAAAGGTTTGGAAAACATGATTTGCTATTTTTGTCATATTTTATTTTAATTAAATGAATTAATAGGATAATAAACTCAATTAATTAATTAAAAATAAGAAAATAACTCCCCTTTGGGTCAATGGGTCGTGCATAGCTTTTGGGTGATGATTCTTGGAAGAAATTGTGGCCCATTAGCAATTTTGAGGCATTTGAAGCAAAGTTGACTTTTCAAAATTCCCAAAAATTTCCCAACTTCCACAAGGCATATCTTGCTCAATGTTTAAGATTTGATCATGTTCTTGGACATTTTGGAAAGAACTTGAAGTCCTCTAACCAATGCCTTTGGTCCCATGTCATTTTGATTTACCAATCTCAAGTTATGGTCTTTGACTTAAAGTGTCTTTTTGTTGACTTTTGAAAATGACCTATAATGTTGAGATTGATAACTTTTTGTGAGAGCATTTCTTGGACTTGAAGTGTGAAGAGGAGTTGTAGGAAATGTCATTCTCTTCAAAATGAGCTTTGGATGGAATTTTTCTGATAAACCATGTTGAAGTTATGCCCTGGTCAATTTGCAGTTGACTTTTTCAATTGTCCAAATATAGAAACTTTTGCATCTTGAGACTTTTTGAGCCATGCCTTGAGAATCATGATCAAGAATTGATCAAATGATGTTTGTGGCTTCAAAATAAGATGTTGACCAAAAATTTTTACTTTTGACTGTCAAATGACCATTTTACCCCTATAGTTGACTGTTGAGCAATTAGGGTTTTTGACTGTGCAATTTTGTGTTGTGAGTCTTGAAACTTGGCATAGGGATGCTTGACAATGTTTATAGGCATGTGGGACTTGTTTGGACCCTTGGAAACTTCAATTTCTTTGCCATAACCAAAACCCTAATTTTTTACTGTTAGGAGGCCATTGGACTGTGCAACCCTTGGGAGATTTTGAAGCATGATCTTAGCAAACCTTGAAGAATATGGGAGGGAAAATTTTGGGGTACACCAGTTGCCCCTATTCAATCTTCTTACATCTGAGGATGTAGATTGGCTGGCGTGCCTTTCGTAATCCGAGGGTGGAAGATGATTGAACACTAGAGTGCCCAGAAATTTGCGCTCACATAGTAGTGTGATGGTGGGAATGGGCTTACAGATGCCATTTGGAGATTGATGGATAGGAAGATGGGCTTATAGATGCCATGCTGAGAGGTGATGGATAGGTGGATGGGATTATAGATGCCATCTGGGTGTCGATCGTATAAGAGTTTCCTTAGCGAGAACTTGCGTACCTGAAAAAAGAAAGATGATTACCTGACCTGTTACAGGAGTTGGCTTTCAAACTCTTTATGTAGATGCTCCCTGGTTGGTTACAGGAATCGAGTCTTCAACTTCTTCAGACGTGCCCTGGCGAGATACAGGGATCGAGTCTGGAGCTTCAAAAGGTGATGAATGAATCAGGGATGGTTACTACCTCAACGGGACGATGAGAGAACCTTTGGCGATTACTACCTCAACAGTAACGATGAGAGAATCTGGGGCGATTACTACCTCAACAGTAACGGTGAGAGAATCTGGGGCGATTACTACCTCAACAGTAACGATGAGAGAACCTAGGGCGATTACTACCTCAACAGTAACGATGAGAGAATCTGGGGCGATTACTACCTCAACAGTAACGATGAGAGAATCTTGGATGTCTTCTACTGAGTCTTCATTAGGAAAATCTTTAGGAATCGATTTAATTGGACCAGAGAAGGCCTTTGACTGGATTGACATCAGAAAAATCTTTAGGAGTCGATTTAACTGAACCAGGCAAGGTCTTGAAACAACTTCAACTGGATAAGAATCAGGGAGATCTTAGGGTCGATCTGACTGAACCAGAGAAGGCCTTTGACTGGATAAGAATCAGAAAAATCTTTAGGAGTCGATTTAACTGAACCAGGCAAGGTCTTGGAATCTTCAACTGGATAAGAATCAGGGAGATCTTAGGGTCGATCTGACTGAACCAGAGAAGGCCTTTGACTGGATAAGAATCAGAAAAATCTTTAGGAGTCGATTTAACTGAACCAGGCAAGGTCTTGGAATCTTCAACTGGATAAGAATCAGGGAGATCTTAGGGTCGGTCTGACTGAACCAGAGAAGGCCTTTGACTGGATAAGAATCAGAAAAATCTTTAGGAGTCGATTTAACTGAACCAGACAAGGTCTTGGAATCTTCAACTGGATAAGAATCAGGGAGATCTTAGGGTCGATCTGACTGAACCAGAGAAGGCCTTTGACTGGATAAGAATTAGAAAAATCTTTAGGAGTCGATTTAACTGAACCAGACAAGGTCTTGGAATCTTCAACTGGATAAGAATCAGGGAGATCTTAGGGTCGATCTGACTGAACCAGAGAAGGCCTTGAAATAACTTCAACTGGATAAGAATCAGAAAAATCTTTAGGAATCGATTTAGCTGAACCAGAGGAGATCTTGGACATAGCTGAGAACTTAACTGGATCTTTCCTGAAAGGTAAAGGTCAGTCATATGCAATGCATGATATGGATCAAGCAATGATGTTCTCAACATAAATGAGATTGTATGTTCATGATGCGTATATGCATGTTATAATGTATGGAAATGTGATGTTTATGAATGTATGTTTTCGTCTAGGAAAGTAAATCCTTGACGGGTGCCGGGAAGTCACATCCTGGGCTGATGTTGGAGAATAGTGCTTTGTTGTTTCCGCTGGGGATGATAGTTGCAAGAATACCGGTAGGAGAAGATAACTCCATTAGGGAATAACTTGGCGAATGGATTACTCTGCGGGGAGAAAATTATTCTAGCGATCTTGCTGGGGAACAATACTATGTGGGAAGAGAGGTACTTTGCTGGAATGTTGATGGTAACTTTGCTGGGATATTGATGGTAACTCCGCTGGGGATACCGTTGTTATGTTGGAAGTGTTAATAGACTCCGCTGGGGATAGGAAGACTTCCCCGAGGACGATCTTTCCGTGGCTATTGGCTGAGGATAAACCAGTTATATCCTGGTAGGGAAATAACCTTTGGATAAAGCCGGGAGACGCGTTCGTGCTCTGTAGGGGATAAGCTTCCAGAATCTACTGGGGATAAGCTTCCTGCTGAGGGGATGATTCAAACTTTCCTGGGGAAATCTTGATTGGACTCTCCTGGGGAAATTTTTGAGATATATTGGGGAAATGGCTCCGCTGAATATCTGGTATACCACCGGGGGACAATCTTAGATCAAGACTGTCGGGGATGCTTGTTAGGAATGTCCGTATATTGTGCTAGGGAATGTTGAGATCTGTTGGGGATACCCAACTTCCTTAAGGCTGATAATATAGCTTTGCTTGGGGAGAGTGCATTGACTTGCTGGCTCATTCTCTGGGGAATTAAGATATACTGGTTATGTTCTTCGGCTGAACTTACCTTGGTACCTTGATGGATAGAACAATTAGATCGCTTAGACCACTCATTATTGCCCCTGTTTCTAATGTTACTTGTAATTAATCCTTTGTTTCGTATGCAATTATTTATGAGTTAGCAATTAGTGTCAAATGCATATATCACAAATTGAACCTTGGACGTTCTTCGCAAAACAAAACAGACAACGAAAAAAAATAATTAGCAATTGATCTGAAAAGTGTATTTTATATTGATTTTTGAATTTGCCTGTAAATAGGCGTTTATGTACAAGAGGCTGACGTCCTAGTAAGAGAACGCCGCCGAATAAAAGAGTTTATACAATTTGTACAAAGGGAAAATAAAACAGCTGTGTGAAAAGAATAATCCCACTGGGTTCCAATTCTGCTATTGCCTTTATATCCTCAAGCGTCTCATCACTTGATGACCTAGCTGAAGATGAAGCTGATTGATTGATGCCGTTTTGAACTTGATATTGATACCGGATTCTGGATGCAAAGTGATCCAATGAGACATAGTATTACGCTTTATCCCTAACTTTTGCCTGGACCGCCCTTTCGGGTTTTCGGTCCACCGGGATACCCATTTTTGCCCAAGCCGCCTTTTCAGGTTTTTGACTTGCCGGGTGTACAGATTTTTTTCATTTCATCCCTTCATTTTGCCCGAACCCTTTTGGTTTGCCGGGAAGCCCTAATTTTTGCCTAAGTATGTCAACCTAGCGGGTCTTTTATTATGCATAGTATCTTTTTACTATGTCAGCATTGGCGGGGTGGGGAAGGTCGTCACCATCCATGTTGGTTAGAATCATGGCTCCTCCTGAGAACACATGTTTAACCACAAATGGCCCTTCGTACGTGGAGGTCCATTTGCCCCTTGGATCACTCTGAGGAAGGATGATGCGCTTGATTACCAGATCCCTAACTTGATATTCTTGTGGTCTGACTTTCTTGTTAAATACCCTGATCATCCGTTTTTGGTACGTCTGACCATGACAAATAGCAGTGAGTCTCTTTTCGTCAATTAGATTTAGATGATCAAGTCGTGTCTGGATCCAATCATCTTCGCTCAGATCTGCATCCTTCATTATCCGGAGAGAGGGTATCTGCACTTCGATCGGTAAGACTGCCTCCATGCCGTAGACCAAGGAGAAAGGAGTTGCCCCAGTTGACGTCCGTGTTGAGGTACGATACCCATGTAGAGTAAACAGTAACATCTCGTGCCAATCTTTATAAGTCACTGTCATCTTCTGCACGATTTTCTTGATATTCTTATTAGCTGCTTCTACAGCCCCGTTCATCTTCGGCCGGTAAGGAGAAGAGTTGTGGTGTTGTATCTCAAATTGCTCGCAGAGCTCAGTGATCATCTTGTTATTGAGATTGGTACCGTTGTCTGTAATGATCCTTTCTGGGACGCCGTATCGACAGATCAGATTGTGCCAAATGAACCGTGCCACAACATTCTTGGTTACTGTGGCGTACGAAGCTGCTTCAACCCACTTCGTAAAGTAATCGATCGCCACCAGGATGAAGCGATGCCCGTTAGATGCCGTAGGTTTAATCTCACCGATCATATCTATGCCCCACATTGCAAAAGGCCAAGGTGCAGTCAGGACATTCAGAGGAACTGGAGGAACGTGCACCTTGTCTGTGTAAATCTGGCATTTGTGACATGTCTGAGAATGTTGGTAGCAGTCGGCTTCCATTGTGGACCAGTAATACCCTGCCCGAAGGATCTTCTTTTCCATAGTGTGTCCACTGGAATGCGTTCCGAATGTCCCTTCATGTAGCTCTGCCATGATCCTTTCTGCTTCAGTCTTATCCACACAATGCAGTAAGGTCGAATCATGGTTTTGCTTATACAGGATGCCGTTGCTAAGGAAGAACTTCGCTGCGAACCTTCTCAGAAACTTCTTATCATTGACAGATGCACCTTCAGGGTATTCCTGAGCTTCCAAGTATCTCTTCACCTCATGGTACCAAGGTTTCTCAGTTACTACCTCAGCTTCCAGATCACAACAGTATGCTGGTTCGTCCAGTTTCCAGATGATGACCCGGGGAGCCTCATTGTCCCATTTGACCTTGAACATGGAAGACATCGTAGCTAACGCGTCCGCCAGCTGATTCTCCTCTCTTGGGAAATGTTCAAAGGTTATCTCTGTGAAGTGGGGGATCAAGGTCAACACACATTCTTTGTAAGGAATAAGATTCGGATGTTTCGTATCCCACTCTCCTTTGATCTGATTGATCACGAGAGCGGAATCTCCGAAGACACTCAGAAACTTGATCCTTAAGTCGATCGCAGCTTGGAGACCCATGATGCATGCCTCATACTCCGCCATGTTGTTAGTGCAGTTGAAACATAGTCGGGCAGTAAGTGGAGTATGAGTGCCTTGAGGGGATATGATTACAGCGCTGATACTTTTACCCAAAGCGTTGGATGCTCCGTCAAAGTGCATAGACCATCGGGATCCTTCCTCAGGTCCTTCATCCGGTCCAGGTACTTCACAATCAGTCACAATCATGATGCTCTCGTCTGGAAACTCGAAGTTCATTGACTGGTAGTCATCTACTGCTTGGTGTGCCAAGTGGTCTGCCAATACACTTCCTTTGATGGCTTTCTGGGTCGTGTACTGGATGTTGTATTCCGTCAAGATCATCTGCCATCTTGCTATTCTCCCAGACAGAGCAGGCTTTTCAAATATGTACTTTATTGGATCCATTTTTGAGATCAACAAGGTAGTGTGAGTCAGCATATACTGTCTCAGCCGGCGAGCAGCCCATACCAAAGTGCAGCAAGTTTTCTCGAGCAGTGAATATCGGGTCTCACAGTCGGTAAACTTTTTGCTAAGGTAATAAATGGCGTGCTCTTTTCGGCCAGACTCGTCATGCTGCCCCAGCACACACCCCATTGAGTTGTCAAGTACTGTCAGGTATAGTATCAGAGGTCTCCCTTCAACCGGTGGCATAAGAATGGGTGGTTCTTGGAGATATTCTTTGATTCTGTCAAAAGCAACCTGACATTCATCATTCCAACGTACTACCTAATCTTTCTTCAGCAGCTTGAAGATTGGTTCACAGGTAGCGGTTAGGTGCGAGATGAATCGAGCAATGTAATTCAGGCGTCCCAGAAAGCCTCTGACCTCTTTCTCTGTCTTAGGAACTGGCATCTCTTGAATGGCTTTAACCTTGGCAGGGTCCACTTGAATACCCTTATCGCTTACGATAAAACCTAGCAACTTTCCAGATCTTACCCCGAAGGTGCACTTGTTCGGGTTCAACCTCAGCTTGTACAGTTTCAAACGGTCAAACAGTTTCTGCAGGTGGTCAAGGTGTTCCTCCTCAGTTTAGGACCTTGCAATCATGTCGTCGACATACACTTCTATCTCATGATGGATCATGTCATGAAATAAAGCAACCATGGCACGTTGGTAGGTTGCCCCAGCATTCTTCAACCCGAATGGCATGACCTTGTAGCAGAAGGTGCCCCACTGAGTAACAAAGGTAGTTTTTTCCATGTCTTCAGGAGCCATCTTGATCTGATTATACCCTGAAAAACCATCCATGAAGGAAAACACCTTATGCTGAGCAGTATTGTCAACCAGAACGTCAATGTGAGGTAGAGGGAAGTCATCTTTGGGGCTGGCCCTGTTCAGATCCCTGTAGTCGACACACATTCTGAACTTACCATCTTTCTTTGGTACCGGAACCACATTGGCAACCCACTGAGGGTAAGAGGTCACTGCAAGAAAACCGGCATCGAACTGTTTCATTACCTCAGCTTTGATCTTCTCAGACATCTCTGGACGCATACGGAGGACCTTTTGCTTAACCGGAGGGCAGTCTTCCTTGGTAGGTAAATGATGGACCACAATGTCAGTATCTAACCCAGGCATGTCTTCGTAGGACCAGGCAAAGATCTCCACATAATCATGTAACATCTGAGTCAACTGTTGCTTCACGCTGAGCTCTAGGTTGGCACCAATCTTGACTTCCTTCCTATCCGTCTCAGTACCCAGATTTATTGTTTCCACTGGCTCTTCATGTGGTTGAATTGCCCTCTCCTCCTGGAGTAACAGTCTTGCAAGCTCGCCAGGCACTTCGCAATCATCTTCACCTTCGTCTTCGGCTAAGTTGATCGGATTTTCGAAGTCATAACTGGCAGTAGCAGAGTCGTTACCAGTGAGATCCAGAGTGGATTGAAACCTGTATGAGTGAGTGTGTGTAAATACAGCTATTTTGCAATATATAAAGAAAGGAAAGAAAGAAAAGGAGAATAATATTTGAAATGCGAGAAAATGTCCAAGGTCTTTATTCATGATATATGAAATGACAATTAATATGCCCTCATAAATGAAGCCACGGTGCCCCGGGTAAGACACCGGGCCATAGAGTTTTAATTCATTGTTTATTACAAATAACAAAAACAAAGGAATTCATTACTGCGTAACAAAAGTAACAGGTGTATGATCTTTAGCAGTCCAATTGGTCAATCCACCATCAGTTGTCGGGTAGATCCAGCTATCGAACTCTGATTCTTCCACCTCGTCTTCATCCCCAATGGCATTCACTCCTGGATTGGTGATGAGCACAGGAGGTCTTCCGATCCTAGCCTTGTGCACGTTCCTCTGAGCCTCTGCAGTGAAACCCAGTCCAAACTTGTCAGTTTTTGGTGTAAAATCAGGGAGCCTGCCCCAGTTAGCACATTCACCTTTCTTGATTACAGCCCAGGCGTCTTTCAAGGAAGCCATCTTCAAAGGAACATCCTCTTCAACCACTGTTTCTGTTGCTGCCAATGTTGGAGGTACCTCTTCAAAATGCTGAAAGGGGGTTTCAATAAACTCCCCGTCCATCTCGATATACCGGAAGGAATTCAAGTGACTAACCATATACTCCTTCTCTCCCTGCACAGTGACAATCTTCCCTCTGACGGGGTACTTGAGCTTCTGGTGTAGGGTAGAGGTCACTGCCCCAGCTTTGTGAATCCAAGGTCGACCCAGTAAACAGGAATAAGATGGACGGATATCCATCACATAGAAAGTTGAGTCGAATACTTGAGATCCCACACGAATAGGAATGTCTACCTCTCCATGAACCATCCTCTTAGAACCATCAAAGGCTCGAACAATGATGTTGCTAGGTTTCAATTCCAGGCCCTCACAATCCAACCGGTCTAAGGCCTTTTTGGGTAGCACATTCAGGGAAGAACCGGTGTCCACCAACACGTGCGCAAGAGTAGTGCCCCTGCATTCTATAGAGACATGCAGGGCGTCATTATGGTTCTTTCCCTTAGCAGTAAGGTCAGCATCCGAGAAACCCAAACCATTGTCAGCTGTCAAATTGGCTATGTAATCGGTAAACTGGTCTGCAGATGTCTCTTGTGGCACATGGGCCGTCTTTAGAAATGAAATCAGGGCCTTAGCATGGGCCTCTGAGCACAGCAGCAAGGAGAGCATAGAGATCTTGGAGGGGGTATGCCCCAGCTGTTCAACAACATTAAAATTGCTCTTCTTGATTATTTTAAGAATTTCCTCCATCTCTTGCTGGGAGGCTTCGACGTTCACATATTTTGGCGCCTCCATCCGGGCAGGCTCATCATCAATCCCTTTGCCCCGAGCATTAGATGACTCAGTAGCAGGGGAAACAACTTGATCAGAAGTGGAGACAGGTGCACTTGCAGGCATTATTATGAGAGGTCTTCGAATAGTTGGTGGCGCAATGTCAGGCGAGAAGAGCCTGCCACTGCGGGTTACTTTAGTTGGACCAGTGATATTGTTGATGCTGGTACCAGTGTTGAATTCTTGCTTTATACCATGTACATATACATCTGCCCCATAGTTCCATGGGACAGCCTTATCAGATTCATAGGGGAGGGGCCCCGGAACAGTAATAACAATGGGTGCGACAGTCATGATTTTAACTGGCTTCCTCGGGGGAGCCTTGATTGGATTGTTGAAAATTGTAACAACGGATACTTCTTCCACATGAACAAACGGAACATCGTTCTTCTTGAAGAGAATCTCCTTGCTATCCATCAGGCTTTGGATGCCTAACTTCAGCAACGGACAACCAGTAGGAGTAACAGCACACAAAAGGCAACCCTCGCTACAACCCGGAAATAAACCGGCCAGCAGTAGGTTCCTCTTAACAGTCATCAGAGGAGTAGCTACATCATTCACAGAAACGGCATACACATCTTCATCAACGGCATTCACTCCATGCTGGGGCATAGGAGCAGTCACCGCATTTGGCCTCTCAGGCGCCTCAAATTGTATCTCCTTCGCATCAATAAGGTCTTGCACCTTATTCCTCAGGGCCCAGCAGTCATCAGTAGAATGCCCTGGGCTATCGGAGTGATAAGCACAGCGGGCATTTGGATTGTACTTCGGAGAGGCAGTATTCACAACCTTCGGGGCCTCTCTGACAGTCACCAAGTTGGTGGATAGCAACTGCGGCAAGATTTGTGACAAGGTCATACTCAGCCGGGTAAACTCTCTTCTGGGTCTTTCAGCCCTGGGTGGATTAGTTTGCCGAGGAGCGGCAGCAGGTTTAGCAATCACCACCGCGTTGACAGTTTGGTGGCGCTCTAGTTTGTCTTGCCTCCTAGGCCCATACACAACACTGGCCTCCTTCTTAAAAGGTTTCTTCTCAGCACTTGAAGACGCACCTTTCTGAATTTTACCGGACTTCATTCCAGCCTCTATCCTTTCCCCAGTCAGAATAAGATCAGTGAACCCTGCAGATGAATTGCTAATAAGGTGATTGAAAAACGGCCCAGATAGGGTTCCCAAGAACATATCTACCAGCTCACGGTCTGTTAACGGAGGCTGCACCCTGCCATCCAGATCCCTCCACTTCTGCGCGTACTCTTTAAAACCTTCGCTTGATCCTAGCGACATACCCTGGAGTTGGGTACGTGTAGGAGCAAGGTCGGCATTATATTGATACTGCTTGTAAAAAGCAGTAGCCAACTCCTCCCAGTTACGAACCTTGGTTCCATCCA
This sequence comes from Vicia faba, assembly GCA_948472305.1. Taxonomy (NCBI): domain Eukaryota; kingdom Viridiplantae; phylum Streptophyta; class Magnoliopsida; order Fabales; family Fabaceae; genus Vicia; species Vicia faba. The sequence continues at coordinate 316,052 of CATIWC010000482.1, forward strand.
GCTGATAGAACCATTCGAGATGACTCCCTGAAAGACTCTCCTGGAAGAGGTGGATCCACAAGTTCTTGTCCACTGTGTACGGTTGAATCTTCCGCACATAAGATCTGAGGTGTAGCTTGGGGCAAGATGCCCCGTCATACTTGGTGAAAGATGGTGCCTTAAACTTGTGAGGAATGATCACACCAGTAGATAAGCCCAAGTCTCCGAAATCCAAACCAGGCACTTGTTGAATTTCCATGGCATTCCGTCTGTCTTCCAACTGCTTGTACCGGTCTTCAGCAGGAGGATACTGTTCCTCGTTAAAATCAGTCTCGTTTTCAGAGACTACTGGACTTGGAGCCTTTCCCCCCTGGGGACTGTCTTTGCCTACAGAAGAACCAGCTTCTTCATTCTGCAGAGTGTTACCAAACCTCCGGCCCGAGTTGAAAATAACAGTTCTCTTCTTCTTCTTCTCCTTCTTCAGGAGCAAAGCCTTCAGCTCTTCTTGGCCTTGAGCCAAACCCATGATCAGCTCTTGAAATTGTGCGTTATGTGCCTGAAGGGCCTTGATAGACATCTCGGTTGATGATTCAGGGTTCATGATGCTGAAATAAACAGCGAAGAACAGTAAGCAACCTGAAAAGAAGAATACCTGCTATGCACATGATGAATGGAATGCGTATGATTTATGTTTTCAAAGACAATCGGGAATCAACTTTGTAAACAAAAAGGAACACACTTCATTAGATTCAACTTTGAAATTTAAATTGTTCAACAGATTGCCCTTAGGCGTTACATAAAAATGGAAATACTGAAAAGGGAAATAAAACTGTCAAAGAACATCCAAAGCTCATCATTGATCCCAGGGTCTCCTCTTCTCAGTACGGATGTAGTCATTCAGAGCTCACTCATTCTCCAACTGCTTTGTCAGCTTCTGGATCTTCAATTCCTGCTCGTTGAACTTTTCCCGATAAGAATCCCGTTCTTCTCGCAGTTGCGACCAAGACCTCTTTAATGTCTCATAATCAGTAGGTATCTGAGGAGGGAGGACAGTTGGAGGAGCCCCATCTTTGTCAGGATACTCAAGAATGACGGGTCTGACAGCTTCGTATGGCATACCTAACTTCTAAGCACGGATGCGAACCCATTTGTAGTAGGCTTCCATAGGTAGAGAAGTCTTTGGCCCCAACTCTTGTGGGTCAGCTTTATGAACTCTGTCCCAAGCCTTAATGAACCTACGACGCAGCTCGTCACTATCCACCTGAAACTCAAAACTAATGTGAGGCACCAACATCTCATGGGGCCCTGCTCTTCTGGCCCTTCCAAACTGACGGAGCGCTAGACATGGATTGTAAGAGATTCCTCCTTGAGTACCAATCAAAGGGACATTAGGGTATTCTCCGCAACGATCAATAACAGCTATCTCATCCAAACCTCTAAGAGTCCAAATGATGTCCTTGTCAGTGAGAGACATTAACCTATGAGCCCAACCTCTTCCTTCTTGGTTCTTCAGCACGAACTTAGGGAGGTGCGAAATAAACAACCTCACCAACAAAGGGATACAACACCACAGAGTTCCTCGTCTTCGGGCAGTACGAGCATAAAGTTGTTGCAGGATGTCACCCAAGAGAGTGGGCACAGGATTCTGAGACATGAAGATCCTTATGGCAGTGACATTGATGAAGTTGTCAGGATTAGGAAACAAGACTAGCCCATAGATTAAGAGAGCCAAGATGTCTTCATATGCCCTAAAGTCCAAGTCATTCCAGAAACTGTTAGCTTTACCAATCAGAAACTTGGCCAAGAAACCCTTAACTCCGCTTCTAGTCACCCAGTTGTCCATTACTTCTTGATGGGTCAAGGGAAGAGCTGCAGCAACCTCCTCAAGTCTAAGAGTCTTTTCCCAACCAGTGAAGGGAGTCTGATCCAAGATAGGGATACCAAGCAAATCAGAGAACTCTTCTAGGGTAGGGACCAGCTGGAAGTCTTGAAAGGTGAAGCACTGGTACAGAGGGTCATAGAACTGGGTCAGGACACTCATCAACTGTTGATCCCGCTTTGCAGTTACTAAACTGAGAAGAGAACCATGCCTCTGGATGAAGGAAGTAGTATTTGGAATTCTGCTAACCAACTCTTCAAGTAACTCAGGTGGGTGAACAAAGTTGAACCGGATAGTATTCCTTCGCATAGGCATCATGATGTCCTACAAAACAGAGCAAAGGTGAAACCCTCTTGTCTTTGAAATAGTCAGTCCTTATGCAGGATGTATGCAATGCTCATGATGTTATGATGTTATGATGTTATGATAAAGCACACCACAAATATTTACAAAGGCAAACATGATAAGGCACACAAGTCACACAAGACAAGCCCTTAAAGTTTAGGCCAGCATGAGGTCTAGGTATTACCCTCTTTCAGTTTGTTGGTTCATACCTGTCCTATCAAAAGTAACCGGGTTCTTAGAGGATCCCAATATCATTGACTACCCTCAATCGGTCATAACTCCAGCATCGTAATCTTTTCTTGCGGCCAGAACCATCACGAGAGTTTAGCCTCAATGGGCGTAGCATACTGCTACTGTTCTATTGGCCAAGTTGGGTCATTTAAGGTTCTAAGGTCTGTTGGTGCTTAATGACTCCTCAGAAGACCCATATTCTCCTCGTTGCAACACAAGGGATATCGGTACAGACCAAGGCGCCACACCAACGTAGCCACTGCTTCACCCATGTCGGTCTACGCCGGACAGGTCCCTCACAGCTTATGCTACCTAAACAGGGTATCCCCATATCCGGGTTAGGATCTATGTAACTCCGATGCAACCCACAATTTAAAGCTAGCAAGTCAAAACAATTGAAAACACAGTTATGAACTATCCTAAGGTACACCTCACTTTATAAGATATCCCCAGCAGAGTCGCCAGTTCTGTGATCGGTGGATCTGGAACTGACTGTTTAAAGCTGGTTCGCGAAATGTCGCGGTAAGCAAGAGTCGCCACCGTCTTTTATTTTCTCCAACAGGGACAGGACAAAAGCACAGCAAAATTTCTTATGAGATAGTTTCTCGGTTCGGGAGGTAGATTTATAGAAAGAGAAGGTGTTAGCACCCTTTCTATCCATGGTTATCCATGGGCTCTTAGATACTTACTCATTGTGTTTTCAAAAGTGTTTGTTTGCTTTTCAAGGTGAGTGGGTTTGAAAAAGTTTCTTTGAAAGTTTCAGTTCGACTCTTGTATCAGTCCTCAAGAGTGTTTGAAAAGTTGTTTTTGAAAGCTTTTTTGCAAAGTGTCGGTGTGAAAAGAAGTTCTTGATTTATTTTGAATTAGAGCAAGTATCTATGAGTCATCTACCTACCCTAAGGAATTAGTCTGTGTAAATGTCCTTGAGGTAGTGCCATCCCACTATTGAGAGGTAGGTAGCACCACCGTTGGAGGTGTTCGGGTCAATTCGAGGATTAGGGACAGTGTGGTCACCAGAGCAATAGTAGGACACCTTAGAAGCTACCCCCATGCCATGTTCATGGACATGGGGACTTACTAAAACGTGCTCTACTCGACGACCACGTTTCGAGGGGCAAGGCAACAGTGAGGCGTACCCTAGGAGTGGTGTGTGAATTGTGTGTCATTTTCAGTTATCATTTGTCTTGTTCATGCATTGAGTGTTCTACGCTTTGATTTTATTTGAGCATACATTCTTTCATGTGATTAACAGTTTAAAGGTGCGGAATTTAAAGTGCGGAAAATAAAGGTCCTACGCTACAAGGCGCGGGTCTACATCGCCAAATTAAACAAAGACCCGATTTGAATAAATAAAATGCGGAAAGTAAATGTCCTAATTATCTATTACAAGGCCTTGGGGCAAATACATTATATCCACAAAATCAAAATAAATGCGAAAAGAAATTAGAATCGAGTGCGAGGGCGTTGGACCCTTTGAAGAAATTAAATTAAAATTAAAGGTTAATTAATGATTTAATGAGGAAAAGAAGTTATTTTTGGAGTTTTTGTATTTATGAAAAAAAAGGAAGATTAATTAGAAATTTAAATAAAAACCCTAGTTCTAAATTTGTTTTTAATTATTAAAGAAAATTGTTTAAGTTTAACCTAATTTAACCCTAATTAGTTAATTATAAGTTATTTACAAAAATAATTAATTATTAATAATAATGATGATAAGGAAATAAATTATTTATTAAGAAAGAAGAATAACAATGCTAAAACCTAATTTTATGTTTTTTTAGTTATTAAGAAGTAAATTAAAATTAAAACCCTAAATTAAAACTAAATTGATTATTAAATTTATTTACAAGAAAAAACTATTAATGGATTAAATTAAATATATATTTTTATTTTTGACTTTTCTGATTTTTGTATTTTTGCATTATTAAAATTAATTTGAAGAATTAAAAGAAAATAATTAAATTAAAACAAATAAAAAATAGAAAAAGAATGAGGGAGAGAAATACAAACAAGAGGGGTTGTAGACCCAATTATGGAGGTTTGTTTGGAGCATTCATGGCCCACTGAATCAGGCCTGGTTGACTTTTCTGGCGCGTGTGAGGAACAGCTGACTAATGCATATGGTAGACTCCAGATCCTGACCTTTGGATTGACCCCTGGGGACATGTGGCGCGCCAAGGTATTGGGTGTATGATGCTCCTTTGGATGAAAGCTGCATAGAAGCATATTACAAGAAAAAATATGAAATATATAGGGGGACCTGGGAATCGAACCCAGGTCCTAGTACCTGTAGTACACGTTGGCCACCAATTGAACTAGCGCGTTTGTTTGTTAAGTTAATGGACACTAATCAATATATGCAAAACGTGCAATTATTCTGGAACCAACAAAAAAAACGTGCCAATGATTTGAACACACCACTCATGTTCCTCCACGCATCATCTTCTTCAATTGTTATTTGTTTTGCCTGAAAAAATAAAGCTAGATAGCGGGGGTTTTAAACCCCCACAACCTGAAACAACGAATAATAGCGAATAGAAATTGAGCAATCATAAAAAAGGCGCGATGAGTGATTTGGATTCATGGGAATGTCACGAATTCATTGGTCCTAGTTTCATGGCCTAATTTTTCCAGATACATAAACCCCTCTTTTGAGGTTTCTGAAACCCTAGCAAGCATCAATGACGTTTTCTTGTACAGGAAGCCATTCTTTAATTGAATGGTACCATTAGCTTTGGAATGATCATATTAGTACAAATGAAACATTAAAATGCATTGATATGGCCTGAAAATACAAACACGAATATGCAAAATGTTATGAACAGGGTGACTTGGTTATACCAGTTCTTTGCGTGTGGAGGTCTGATTTTGATTGGGAAAGCTTCCTGGTAGTCTTGGCAAGCTTATGGAATAGTTTTGAGACCTTGAATTATGCTCTAGCTATCAAAACAGTTTCAAGTTTTTTTTGAAAAAAATGCAAAGTCGTTTTCTGGTTTGAGGCGCAGCTTCCTTCCCTTAGGATTAGGTTTTTCTTTGCCTATGTATGAGGAATGAATTAGGTCAAAAACAAAGCCCAAAATCCATTTGAATCAATGTTTCCATATTTGATTTTTCAAGCATTTTTTTCAATCTTTTTCATTCCTTTTTGATGCTAATCATTGAAGATTCTTGCCTTTTTGAGTATGCACGAAATATTGAGGCCTTAATGAGAGAATATGCTGCACAAAATGGTTTGGAAAACATGATTTGCTATTTTTGTCATATTTTATTTTAATTAAATGAATTAATAGGATAATAAACTCAATTAATTAATTAAAAATAAGAAAATAACTCCCCTTTGGGTCAATGGGTCGTGCATAGCTTTTGGGTGATGATTCTTGGAAGAAATTGTGGCCCATTAGCAATTTTGAGGCATTTGAAGCAAAGTTGACTTTTCAAAATTCCCAAAAATTTCCCAACTTCCATAAGGCATATCTTGCTCAATGTTTAAGCTTTGATCATGTTCTTGGACATTTTGGAAAGGACTTGAAGTCCTCTAACCAATGCCTTTGGTCCCATGTAATTTTGATTTACCAATCTCAAGTTATGGTCTTTGACTTAAAGTGTCTTTTTGTTGACTTTTGAAAATGACCTATAATGTTGAGATTGATAACTTTTTGTGAGAGCATTTCTTGGACTTGAAGTGTGAAGAGGAGTTGTAGGAAATTTCATTCTCTTCAAAATGAGCTTTAGATGGAATTTTTCTGATAAACCATGTGGAAGTTATGCCCTGGTCAATTTGCAGTTGACTTTTTCAGTTGTCCAAATATAGAAACTTTTGCATCTTGAGACTTTTTGAGCCATGCCTTGAGAATCATGATCAAGAATTGATCAAATGATGTTTGTGGCTTCAAAATAAGATGTTGACCAAAAATTTTGACTTTTGACTTTCAAATGACCATTTTACCCCTGCAGTTGACTGTTGAGCAATTAGGGTTTTTGACTGTGCAATTTTGTGTTGTGAGTCTTGAAACTTGGCATAAGGATGCTTGACAATGTTTATAGGCATGTGGGACTTGTTTGGACCCTTGGAAACTTCAATTTCTTTGTCAGAACCAAAACCCTAATTTTTGACTGTTAGGAGGCCATTGGACTGTGCAACCCTTGGGAGATTTTGAAGTATGATCTTAGCAAACCTTGAAGAATATGGGAGGGCAAATTTTGGGGTACAACAATGATTCTCGTTCGTAAGAATGTATACAAATATGTTTGTCTTTTTGAAAATGTTTTCAATGTTTGTAAGATGTTTTTGAAATGTGTGTTTGTTTTGGAAAATAGCAAGGATAGTTGTTTGAAATGGAGCAAGTAACTAGAAGTAATCTACCTACTCAAATGTCTTTCTTGTAAATTTTCTATTCCTTTGACATTGTTGTCTTGCCATTTATTTGGTAAGCAACCCTATCTTTGGATGTAAACGGGACGGGCGTGGGTCATCGTATAACCATGATTAGCAATGTTTGCAAAGTATCTTGGCATTTTGAGGGACCAAGATCATTTTGTAAGGCAACTTTTGAATAGCGTCATCGAGGGATTGTGATCTTATATTTGTTTGTTTTGCCAAGATACTTCGCATGCGTAATATGGCCATTTTTGTTTTAGGCAACCAAGTGGAGAAACCCTAAGGATGCTTGTGTGCAAGTGTGTTATTTTTCATGTTTTGGTTTTGTCTTGTATTTAGGATTTTCTATGTTGCTTTGTTTTGATCTTATCATACAAACCCTAATTACTAATCATGGCATATAAAGCGATAAATTGCATAATGTAAATATTTCTAAGCTATTACAACAATTTATGGGAGGGGGAATACAAATTTGAATGGGGATTTGCAAAAATATAAACCTAAATAAATTATTACAACCAAATCTAATTTGTACAAATTAGAATAAATATAATACAATATTTAAAAATGCAATACAATGTACATGTAAGAAAAGATCTTTTTTGTTTTTGTTTTTATGTAAAAGAGATTTTAATCTAAACTGAAAAATGTAAGGAAAAGAATTAAAAATTTAGAAGGGAGGTTTTAACCCTAATTTCTATTTTAAAAGAAAATAAAGTTCTTTTTATACTATTTTTGTACATTTTTTGTATTAAAATAATAAATAATATTGTATAAAAATATAAAGTTTTCTTATATGCAAAAATAAATATTTATAAGTGTGGTATGAAAAAAGAAATGAATAAATTAAACTAAATATATTTTAATTATATTTTACAAATTTATTAAGAAAATATATGATATCTATTAAAATAAAATATATTTTTATGTGAAAAATAAACTAAAATAAAATAAAATGCAATATTATGAAATTTACATTTTTTAGGATTTTTATGTATCAAAGAAAATATTTAATATATATTAAAAATGAAAATAAAGCAAATAAAATAAAAATATGAAAAGCTGGCAAAGGGGGTGATGTAGAAGATTAGAGATATCATGCAAGCAAAAAAGTCCATGGCCCAACTATGAAGGCCCAAACCTGCAAAAAATGTCAAAACTGAAAAAATGGCAAAATGTAAAAACAAAAGTAGCGCGTCCAGGTTCGAACCCAGGACATGGGTCTCACCAGCACGCTACTTTGCCACTGGGGTGGCTATACATCCAATGTCTTAAGGGAAACGAAAATAGGATAACATAAAACAAATCCTTGCCCTGTACTTCATCTTCTTCCTCAAGCTTGGCCAGACATCCTGTAACTCTCTCATACTTCCATGAAAATGAAAACTCATAACATGAAAATTGTAGTGCTTGAACTCACGATTCCAACCATATAAGTTAAGTAAGCTAACTATCAAAGATCAAAGAGAATTTTAACAGCCCTAAATTTAAACCTAATATTTTCATAAACTTCAAGTTCTAAATTCTCTCAACTCAAGTAAAATCAATGCAAGATAAAGATATGTACAATTTCGTTATGATGAGGACTACACTTTTTATTCACAAATTGTGGCCTATGGTTGCTTGTACTAGGAGATAGAGTTTGAGATTTTACCTCCTTCAGTTGGAATCATGGATGGAACTGGAGTGACTTTGATGGAGGCCTCATGCTTGCTTGAGCTTCCTTGAACTTCCATGAATGTATTCCAACCTTTGCCTTGCTCTGAAAGTATTTAAAACTCCTTGGCCAAGTCAAATTGCAAGCTCTGAAATCAACAATGGCAGATGGTGGAAAAGTGATTACATAATAGGGATGAAGGTTTGGATTGGTTTGATATCAAGTATGTAAGATGTTTGAATGATCAAGACTTGAAACGCACGAGCCAAATGGAAGATGGGTATACTTATGCCAAGACCGCAGGTTTGGACAGATTTTTGGTGTTTTTCTAGTTGGGAGTGTTTCAGGCCTTTTCTAATCGTGTTTTGTATTGTGTTATGTTTGTATATTAGTATGGAATTGGTTTCATGTCAACCCTGTAACAGTTGTGCATGTTCTAGCCTTTTTGCAACTTTTCTTGTATTTGAAGTAAAGTGAAGGGGCAATGCTTGCCATGCTTGTACTTGCTCTCTTAGGGTTGGTATCAGCTTGTACAATTTGCTTTAGACCTATGAAACTTGAGTGTACAATGGAGACAGGTCCAATGCTCAAGAATTGGAAAGTGGCAAAAGTTGTGCTTTTCCAAAATGGCAATGGTCACTTTATGCCATTTATGGAATTGCAAGTTGGATAATGGTTCTAAGGCATGGATCAAAGCTTTATCAACTGAGTAAGCATTTAATTAAGGGGTGAGGAAAAATTTTGGGACCTGCAAAGCATGGATTAGGCAGCTTAGGTACAGATTGCAACTTTGTTCTACATGAAATGGCTTGGACAAAAAGTGAGAAATTGCCAAATTCATCTCTTCGATTCTCCCTACTAAAAAATGATCTTGAGGAGTTCTTGGATATTTTGGAAAGCTTGCAATGTTCTCTATAACTCATATTTGAAATGAATTTTGAGATACCTCTTGGAACTAGGTGAAAAATGGCCATGAAGTTGGGTCTAAAACCTGCCTAAATTAGGGCAAAATTTCACTAAGTTATTTAGTTCATGACCATGTGATCATAAATTTATATCTTGAGATACAAGCATATTTAGGGAAAATTGTGTGAATCAAAGTTGTATACTTCATGGAGGTCTACAACTTTCATGTTGGGAACTTTCCTTGAATCATTATGCATCATGGTGAAAAAGTGGCCTAAAGTTGAGAAAAAATAAGAAATTTTCTATACTTAGAAAATTTTCTAAGTTAAGAAAAAATTCAAATTCAAACCCTAATCTTCAAACTTGGATTTATTGATGAAAAAGTTTCACATTTTGACATGTTTTGATGAATTATGACCCTTGGTACTTGATTTTGACCAAAAAGTCAAAGTTTGACTTTTCAGTGTACAGTTGACTTTTGACCAGTTGACTGCAAATTTCATCTGTCAATCCAATGAATTTGAGGTGTTTTGAGCCATGTAATTAAGTCAAGATGATGCCGTTGAATCCTTGAGATCATGCTTTAACTCAATTGGTCATTTTCTAGGTTAAAAATCAGAAATTGCCCTTCCTCAGTCAAAACCCTAATTTTGACCATTTTGCCCTTTTGGTGATTTAACCAAATTTCTTGAGGAGTTGTGATCCAAACTTGACCAACTGATGCATATAAGTTTAAAATGTTGATGTGGATCAAGAATTATGAAGTTTGACGTTAAATTGGCCATGGTTGACTTTTTCCCCAATAAAGCTGATTTTTAGGTCATCTGTCCAATTGACTGAGCAAAAGTGTGATCCAAGGCTTAAAACTTGACATGAGTAAACTTGGGGTTCCATAATGATGCTTGAAAGTCACATGAAGCATTGATAGTCCAAAAATCCTCTTGTAATCTCAAACCCTAATTTTGGATCATCAGTGCAAGAAGATATGCCTTGAGCTGACCAAACCCTGTTAGAATATAGTTTGATTCTACAACCCTTGGTTAGAGTTTTGATGATAACAAACACAAAGAATAAATAAATACAAAGAATAAATACAAAGAACAAATATGCACCTTAAAAATATGTTCTATGTATGAAGAAGTTCTGATCAGATCAGCATCAGAAGATAAGCCATAAAGTATTACACGCTGAAGCAATCAGATAATACGCTGAAGATAAGTGACCAGAACCTGCACTTAATTACAATAAACTCTGACTCTGAACAAAGACATATCAACCAAGTCATCAATATTCTGAAGCGTCATCAGCTGTTAAGGGAAAAGACTCTGAAGCGTTACTGAACATTCAAGACAGAATTAATTCTAATGGCTTTCTTCAGACAAGATCTTCTCCAAAAGGAAAGTGTGTTAATAACATTAAACTTGATTTATGGACAATGTTATTACATTGCCTATATAAACAAGTCAGCTTGCAAAAATAATCACGCACATACACACAACAATTTGCTAAGATCACCAACCACGCATATTCAAGCTCTAGCAAATTCATTCTTTATTCTAAGCTAAACCTGTGTAATTTATCACAGTTGTGATAAACTATTTTTGTTAGAAAAACAACAACACATATTGTTTAAATCATATTGTAAAAGAGATCCTTGAGATTAACCGGATTGTGGTTGTACTCAAGAAGACTTTAACAGTTGTTAAAGTATCCTTTGTAATCTTGTTGAGATTAGTGGATTAAGACCTCGTTGGAGAGAGGCGAAATCACCTTGACGGGTGGACTGGAGTAGTTTGAGATAAAAATACTGTGTCATTAAGCTGTTTTAGATCCAAGTTTTCAATTCAACCCCCCCTTCTTGTGTTTTTCACATCTTCGATTGGCATCAGAGCACCTGGTTCTGAGCTTAAACACTTAACCGTGTCAGTACAAGCATCAGAAAAACACTATGGTGGGACCAAGCCAGAACATCAGCAATGACAACAATGAAGACAGGGACAGATTCAGTGGTAAACCTCCAGTCTTTGATGGAGAAAAATTTGACTACTGGAAAGACAGAATTGAGAGTTTCTTTCTGGCCCATGATGTTGATCTGTGGGACATGGTGACTGATGGATACACGCATCCAGTGGATGGACGTGGTCAGAAGATAGACAGGAAAATGATGTCTGATCAGCAAAAGCGTGAATTCAGAAATCACCACAAGGCCAGAACAATTCTCCTCGGCGCCATCTCATATTCAGAATATGAGAAAATATCAAACAGAGAAACTGCCAAGAATATGTTTGACTCTCTGAGAATGACGCATGAAGGCAACATTCAAGTCAAAGAAACCAAGGCCCTTACGCTCATTCAGAAGTATGAGACATTCAAGATGGAAGATAGTGAATCAATAGAAACTATGTTTTCAAGATTTCAAATTCTTGTTGTGGACTAAAAGTTCTTGACAAAGGGTATTCTACTGCTGATCATGTTAAGAAGATCATCAGAAGCTTGCCCAAACAGTGGAGGCCAATGGTCACAGCACTTAAGCTAGCCAAAGATCTCAACAAAATCTCTCTGGAAGAACTTGTTAGCTCCCTCAGGAGTCACGAGATAGAGATAGAAGAAGATGAACCTCAAAAGCAAGGTAAGCCATTAGCTTTAAAATATAACAGAAAATCTGACTCCAAAGTTTTTCAAGCTGTGGAAGAAACCTTTGATGGATCCTCATCAGAGGAAGATGAACTGTCTCTCCTCTCCAGAAGGGTGAACCAACTGTGGAAGAAGAGACAAAGGAAGTTCAGAAATCCCAGAAGATCAGAAAATCAGAATGAATCCTCATCCAGATACAGAAGGTCAGAATCCTCCTCTGGACACAAGATCTGAAGGTTCTTCAGGATACAGAAAGCCAAACAACAAAGGCATCATCTGCTATGAATGTAACAAGCAAGGGCACTACAAAAGTGACTGCCCAAAGCTTCAGAAGGAGAAGCCTAAAAATAAGTTTATCAAGGAAAAGAAGAAAAGCCTCATGGCTACATGGGATGATTCTGACACATCTGAAGCTGACTCAGAATGAGATGATGAAAGAGCAAACATAGCTCTCATGGAAAACGTATCAGAAGACAGTGAAGCTTCTGGTTTAGACTCAGAATTAGACATTGAAGAGGTATTCCCTGACTTTACCATAAACTTTACTAAGGCTGAACTTGCTGAAAGCCTAAATGAAATTCTGGAAAGGTATCAGCAGATCAGAGTCAAATTCAGAAACCTGAAAAGGAATCTTGCTTCTGACTCTGATAAGACTAAGAGTCTTAGATTGGAGAATTCTGAGTTAAGAGAAAAAATTTCAAAATTAGAAAACCAGTTGCAAAACTCTCAGAAGGAAACAATGTCTGAAACTCCCAGCAATGTTGATGAGATCATAAAAGAGTATGATCACAGCTTTCAGAAGTTTCTAGCTAAAAACATAGACAGAAGCAAGATGGCTTCAATGATCTATGGAGTTAGCAGAAATGGCAGAAAGGGAATAGGATATCAAGGTGAGGTACCTACACCAAAAAATGCCATGGACTTAGTTATAAAACGCACACCACTCAATTCACATTTTATATATGGGCACACACATGACATAAAATACACAAGTAGTGATTATTCTGTCAAACCAAAATTCAACCAGATTTTTGGTAAAACTAACAAATCAGGACCCAAGAAAAATGTGGGTACCTAAGGATAAAATCATACATGTGGAAGATATCTTTACCAGCAAGGCTAAGACACCAATCATGGTATCTGGACTCTGGCTGCTCACGACACATGATGGGAAGAAGGCATATGTTCCAAAGCCTGGAACTTAAGCCTGAAGGCCACGTGGGCTTTGGAGGCAATCAGAGAGGAAAGATCGTTGGCTCTGGAACAGTAGGTAATGGAAATCTTCCCTCTATAAGTAATGTTTTATTAGTTGATGGATTAATACATAACTTGTTATCCATAAGTCAATTAAGTGATAATGGTTATGATATAATCTTCAATCAAAATTCATGCAAAGTTGTTAGTCAGAAAGATGGGACTATCCTATTTAATGGAAAGAGGAAAAACAACATTTATAAAATAAAATTTTTTGAACTAAAGAGTCTGAATGTAAAATGTCTACTGTCTGTTAACAACGAGCAATGGATCTGGCACAGAAGATTGGGACATGTTAGTATGAGAAGAATATCTCAGATTAACAAACTCAATCTGGTCAGAGGACTTCCTAACTTGAAGTTCAATTCAGATGCTCTGTGTGAAGCATGTCAGAAAGGCAAGTTTGCAAAACCTGCTTTCAAATCCAAAAATGTTGTTTCTACCTCTAAGCCATTAGAACTTCTGCACATTGACTTATTTGGACCAGTAAAAACGGCTTCAGTCAGTGGCAAGAAGTATGGGTTAGTAATCGTAGATGACTATAACAGATGGACATAGGTAAAGTTCTTAAGACACAAGGAAGAGTCACACTCTGTGTTTGTTACCTTATGCAACCAAGTTCAGAATGAAAAGGATCTTAGAATTGTCAAAGTCAGAAGTGATCATGGTGGAGAATTTGAAAATAAAGATTTTGAATTATTATTTAATTAAAAAGGCATTCTGCATGATTTCTCTTGTCCTAGAACTCCCCAGTAAAATGGAGTTGTAGAACGAAAGAACATAACATTGCAAGAAATGGCCAGAACCATGATCAACGAGACTAACGTTGCTAAGATCTTCTGGGCAGAGGCAATAAACACAGCGTGTTACATTCATAATAGAATCTCCATACGACCTATTCTGGAAAAGACTCCATATGAATTGTTGAAGAACAGAAAGCCAAACATTTCTTATTTTCACCCATTTGGATGCACATGTTTTATTCTGAATACAAAAACTTATTTGAACAAGTTTGACTCTAAAGCACAAAAGTGTATTATGTTAGGATACTCTGAACGCTCGAGAGGGTACAGCGTATACAATACAGAAACACAGATTGTTGAAGAGTCAATCAGTGTTAGGTTTGATGATAAGCTTGACTCTCAAAAGTTAAAGCAGAATGAATTCCTTACAGGTATGGAAGTTGAACTCATAGGTACTGAAGACAACTCATCAGAGGCTCTCAACAGAGACACTCCCTCAACAGCAGAAAGAGTTACTACAAGTAATCCAGCACCTTCTGTTGATCAACTCCAGAAAAGACTATCCAGAAGCAGCATTGATCACCCAGAAGATACAATATTAGGAAAGAAGGAATATCCAATCAGAACAAGATCAACATTCAGAAACTTTGAAGAATCCCTCATGGGACTGGTTTCTCTGATTGAACCAACAACAATTGATGAAGCACTTTTGGACAATGATTGGATTCTGGCAATGCAAGAGGAGCTAAATAAATTCACCAGAAATGACGTATGGGATCTGGTTCCCAAACCAAAAGGGTTCAACGTCATTGGTACAAAATGGGTGTTTAGAAACAAACTGAATGAACAAGGTGAAGTCATCAGAAACAAAGCACGACTAGTAGCACAAGGTTATAGTCAGCAAGAGGGGATAGACTATACATAAACCTTTTCTCCAGTCGCCAGGTTAGAATCTATCAGACTCTTAATTTCATTTGCTGTTAATAAAGGCATCACTCTGTATCAGATGGATGTCAAAAGTGCATTCTTAAATGGCTATATAGATGAAGAGGTATATGTGCACCAACCCCTGGTTTTGAGAGTTCTAAAAATCCAGAATATGTTTTCAAACTAAAGAATTCACTCTATGGTCTGAAACAAGCTCCCAGAGCATGGTATGAAAGACTAAGTAACTTTCTGTTAGAAAAGGAATTCACCAGAGGGAAAGTGGACACAACCTTGTTCTGTAAGAAAGTTAAGAATGACATGTTAGTATGTCAGATTTATGTTGATGACGTCATATTTGGATCTACTAAACCCTCTCTGGGAAGAGAGTTTTCTAAATGTATGCAGGCAGAGTTTGAGATGAGCCTAATGGGGGAACTCAAATTCTTTCTAGGAATTCAGATAAATCAAACTCCAGAAGGAACTTACATTCATCAGAGCAAATATGTCAGAGAACTTCTGAAGAAATTTTATCTCTCAGAATGTAAGCTCTCAAGGATTTCAATGCATCCCACGTGCATTCTGGAAAAAGAAGAGGTAAGTAAAAAGGTAGAACAGAAGGTCTACAGAGGTATGATTGGTTCTTTTCTCTATCTGACAGCTTCAAGGCCTGACATTCTATTCAGTGTTTGCATTTGTGCTAGATTCCAATCAGATCCTAGAGAATCTCACTTAACATCAGTTAAGCGAATTTTTAAGTATCTGAAAGGTACTGCTAATTTGGGTTTTTTTTATAGAAAATCAAGTGATTACAGCTTAGTAGGATACTGTGATGCTGACTTTACTGGAGACAGAGTAGAATGTAAAAGCACTTCTGGAAGCTTCCAGTTTCTGGGAGAAAATATGATCTTATGGTCCAGCAAAAGACAATCCACAATAGCACTATCAACAACAGAAGCTGAATACATAGCAGCAGCTGGATGTAGTACACAAATGCTATGGATGAAAAGTCAACTTGAGGACTTCAATATATTTGAGAGTAACATCCCTATCCTCTATGACAATACTTCTGCTATTTGTCTCAGTAAAAATCTTATTTTGCATTCTAGGGCTAAGCATTTAGAAATAAAACATCATTTTATTAGGGACTATATTCAGAAAGGGATTCTTAACTTAAAATTCATTGACACAGACCATCAATGGGCTGATGTCTTTACAAAACCTCTTTCTGAAGATAGGTTTAACTTCATTCTGAAACATCTCAGCATGAAGCTTTGCCCAGAATAAATTGTTTTATTTACATATCTTAACTTTCAGAATTTTAGTTATTTTCTCTGAACTACTGATCAACCTGCCTTCAGAATTTTAGAAGTACAGATTGTATCAGAATCTATCCATAAAGATCTGAGCGTTTCGTTTCAAGGATATGAGTGTTCTGTTCACGTAAGCAAACAGTTGTCATCCATTCATCAGCTACCTTCTGAGGCTGAACACGTGTTCACTTTTCTGAAAGGTCAAAAGTGCTAATTGGGTGCATTGAGACACACGTCATGGGTAACCGTTCCAATATCTTTCTGAATCCCCTAAAATCAGCTGTCATTAATGCTTATAATCATTACTAATTGTTTCTCTCTCTTACAATTTATTCTTTCAAAAATCTATTTAAACTCAAGTTTTACTCTTTACATTCTTTCACTTTTACTCTCTCAATACCTTCTAATTGTTTTCAGTTCATACTTTCAAAAACCCTTTCATCTTTCTCAAATTTCTTGTGTGAACATGGCTTCTTCAAGCGTCCAAAACACCAGTACTCAGGGAACTGATTCTATGGAACAGTACGAAGAACCATACAGAACTCTACTCACGCCCATTGACAACCTGGAAGTTCTTTCAAAACTGATTGTTGATTTTGAAAGTCTTCAAGAAAATGGTTTCAATCTCTCTGAAGAGGTCAATGCTCAAGGATGGAACAGATATTTTGACCGTCTTCTAGGGCCAACGTTTCCAATTCTTGTCAAAGAATTTTGGATTCATGCTTCCTCCTCAAACCATCAAGTTACCTCGTATGTCACGGGGAAGAAGATTGTCATTACTGAAGACCTAATTTCAAGACTTATCGGTTACAATGGTGGAGATGTCAGGTCTATAGACATGGCTGAAAGATGTTCTGATGTTGCTTCAATTGCAAGGGAAATATTCACTCTGGGTCTACCCTCCAGCAAGATTAGGGATCTGAAGGATCATCACAGAATCTGGGCTAAGATAATTCTAGGATGCATCAACCACAGGAAGCCAACCAGCTCTCCTGATTACATAAACATTGATCAGCAGTTTCTGATCTACTTTATCTCTAAGAAGACTAAGGTAAATCTCCCTCACTTGCTATTTAATCATCTGAGGACCAGTGTAAAAGAGACAAGAGAAGATGAGCATACCAAAAGGGACTGGATACCTCTAGGAAGACTCATATCAGATATTCTGACAGAGAATAGGCTGATAGAGCATCTGACTGAAGCACAGGAAATTATTTCACTAGAAGCAACTACTGGGAAGCCTCTGAATGCAAAGAATCTGAAAAAGATGAAAATTATTGAGAACATTAAGAAGGAACCCAACGTTACTTCTTTTGCAACCATCACTTCCAGAAGAATTCCTCTGGATGATTTTCCTCTTTTCTTTGAGATTGACTCCAAGCCTGAGATAATTGTCAGATATATGGATGCGTGTAAGGCAGATGGCACTGCACCAGGAATAAATATTTAGGACTTGTATCAGTCGGATCCAGAAGTTGTTTTGAAGGAGACCAAGAAAAGAAAGGCAGCAGCAGAAGGATCATCCCAAAGGACTCCAAAAGCTTCTAAAAAGAAAGGTAATCCTTCTTCTGTTACTGTTTTACAATCAATAACTATATCAACATCTGAACCCATAACTACCCAATCAGAAATTCCAACCCCACAAACTTTTGATGACTTTGACATAGGGTTCGATCCATCAGAAACTCTAAGTCTAAGAGAAACTCACTCCCTTCCTATCAATCCAAATCCTGAACCAACTCAACCAAAACTTGCCAAAGTTCTGTCAGACATTGACTCTTTTAACCAAGATATTTCAGCTCCCACACCACAAAATCCAAATCCTCTAATCCCTGATAATACAAACTCTGAAACTACAATAGATGTTCCACAACCAGATATTCCACTCTCTCCATAACAAGATATTACTCATCCATCATCTCCTCAACCTGAACAATCACAACCAGAAGCTCAAACTTCTGAGAATACATCATCTGAGACATATGAGCCAGAACCTCACAATATTTCAACCAACCAATCTGAAGAACCTACTTCAGATTCAGACACAATCCCAATCCCAGGAATCATTGAACCACTTGCCATCCGCATGCCTCTCACCATCCTGGACATTCCACAAATTCCTTCTTCTCTAGAACCCACACCACCAAATTCCCCAACTAGTCCAATCATCATACCCGACTCTCCCTCTCCTTCACCCAAGAGAAATCCAGATGACAACGTAAGACTTGTCATTGATCCAACTGTACTGGAACGTTTAGCTGTTATATCTCACAAAACCAAAACTGTCATTCCTAAACCAAAACCAACTGAACCCACACCAGATGTTGGTACAAGTTTATTGATGTTTGAAACAGGAATGCAGAAATGGATAACCTCCTTGAAGCAAGCTAGTCTAGAGATGACTAATCATGCTGCTTCTGATTATCTTTGGACAAGTTTCAGAAACTGGCTAAGTTCTGAAACATTGAAGCTAAAAGAACAGAGCTATGAACAGGTTCAACAGAATTTTAGTGATATGCTAAAGGTTTTTGAAGACCAAGTTCTGAGCCATCTACTCAAGGAGGAGATTATGCCTCTAGATAATGCTCCCTGGTCAGAACATCATCTCTCAGACGAAGTTCAACCAGAATCAGAAGGTCTAACTATGACTGCTGCTCAAGAAGAGATGCTCTCAGCAGAGGAAATGGTTCAAAGTGATCAAGTTGCAGAATGCTCTGAGAAGCGTCCAGATATTAAAGAATCTCCAGCTCCTTCCTATGACAGGAAAACTCTGGAAGAATTGAAGAGAGCAAATGATGTTATCAAGGAAAGGTTGGATAAGCAGGAGGATACGAACAAATAAATCAAGAGCATTTTGAGCAAACAAGAGGAAACTAACACCCAAATCAAAGGCTTGCTGGAAGCTTTGTTCACACGCCTTCCTCCTCCCTCTTAGATTCTCTTTTGTTTTAAATCTGTTTATCTGTAACGTTTGTTTTACATTGCTTCTGTTCTGAACTACTTATCATTGCTTCTTGCTTTTTAATATAAATCAACTTTTTAGCTCTGATTATATTTCCTTTTTGATAACTGACAAAAAGGGAGAGAAAGTAAAGATATTTTCAATAACGGTTTACTGAAAAGCTTTAACAGGTACAAAACTCTGATAAAAGACGCAGTTAAACTCTGATGCTCAAAGACTCAAAGAACTTAAGGGAAGTAATCAACTCAGGGGGAGTTTTTCTTCTCTATTCTAAACTTTTTATTCTTTATTTTTTTTAATTGAAAAATCTGGTTTTTGTCATCATCAAAAAGGGGGAGATTTTTAGAACATAGTTTGATTCTACAACCCTTGGTTAGAGTTTTGATGATAAAAAACACAAAGAATAAATAAATACAAAGAATAAATACAAAGAACAAATATGCACCTTAAAAATATGTTCTATGTATGCAGAAGTTCTGATCAGATCAGCATCAAAATATAAGCTATAAAGTATTACACGCTGAAGCAATCAGATTATACGCTGAAGATTGGTGGTGACCAGAACCTGTGCTTAATTACAATAAACTTTGACTCTGAACAAAGACATATCAACCAAGTCATCAATATTCTGAAGCGTCATCAGCAGTTAAGGGAAAAGACTCTGAAGCGTTACTGAACATTCAAGACAGAATTAATTCTAACAGCTTTCTTCAGACAAGATCTTCTCCAAAAGGAAAGTGTGTTAATAACATTAAACTTGCTTTATGGACAACGTTATTACATTGCCTATATAAACAAGTCGGCTTGCAAAAAGAAGCACGCACGTACACACAACAATTTTCTAAGATCACCAACCACGCATATTCAAGCTCTAGCAAATTCATTCTTTATTCTAAGCTAAACCTGTGTAATTTATCACAGTTGTGATAAACTGTTTTTGTTAGAAAAACAACAACACATATTGTTTAAATCATATTGTAAAAGAGATCTTGAGATTAACTAGATTGTGGTTGTACTCAAGAAGACTTTAACAGTTGTTAAAGTAGCCTTTGTAATCTTGTTGAGATTAGTGGATTAAGACCTCGTTGGAGAGAGGTGAAATCACCTTGACGGGTGGACTGGAGTAGTTTGAGATCAAACGAACCAGGATAAAAATATTGTGTCATTAAGCTGTTTTAGATCCAAGTTTTCTATTCAACCCCCCCTTCTTGTGTTTTTCACATCTTCAAACCCTAATCCAGTCTTGAGTCAAAGAAACCTTGTGAGAAAAATCGTGATAAATGAGAGGGCAAATTTTGGGGTACAACAGCTATCCCTGTTCAATCTTCTTAAACTTGAAGAGTTAGATTGGCGAGATTTTTCCATTCGTGACTCGAAGGTGAAAGAATGATTGGACACTAGAGTGCCCATAAATTTGCATTGGACGATGTGTAGTTGAGGGAATGGGCTTAAAGATGCCATTTGGAGAAGTGATAGAATCTTATTGGATATGGGCTTGTAGATGCCATCCAAGAATGTTTGTTGAATTGTAAATTGTAACCTAAAAGAATGAGTATCAGAATGGCATCCGTGTCTGGAGTGTATCTGAACTGTATCTGAACTTGAAATCTGAATGAGTAACAGAATGACATCCGTGTCTGGAGCGTATCTGAACTGTATCTGAAAGCTGAATTTGAATGAGTATCAGGATGGCATCCGTATCTGGAGCGTATCCATACTGTATCTGAATTTGAAATCTAAACAAGTATCAAAATGGCATCCTTGTCTGGAGCGTATCTGAACTGTATCTGAAAGCTGAATCTGAATGAGTATCAGGATGGCATCCATATCTAGAGCGTATCTATATTGTATCTGAATTTGAAATCTGAATAAGTATCAGAATGGCATCCTTGTCTGGAGCGTATCTGAACTGTATCTAAAAGCTGAATCTGAATGAGTGACAGAATGGCATCCGTGTCTGGAGCGTATCTGAACTGTATCTGAACTTGAAATCTGAATGAGTAACAGAATGGCATCCGTGGCTGGAGCATATCTGAAATGTATCTGAAATCTGAATTTGAATGAATATCAGGATGGCATCCGTATCTAGAGCGTATTTGTACTATATCTGAATTTGAAATCTGAACAAGTATCAGAATGGCATCCTTGTCTGAAGCGTATCTGAATTGTATCTGAAAGCTGAATCTGGATGAGTATCAGGATGGCATCCATATCTGGAGCATATCCGTACTGTATCTGAATTTGAAATCTGAATAAGTATCAGAATGGCATCCTTGTCTGGAGCGTATCTGAACTGTATCTGAAAGCTGAATCTGAATGAGTGACAGAATGGCATCCGTGTCTGGAGCGTATCCGTACTGTATCATGATTGCATATTGTTAATGGTAGCTGTTAATCTCATCCTGAAAAGGGTAAAATGTTAGCTTGAACACAAAATTATGTTGCATGAAATGTATGATGTAATATATGTGTTTTATCAATGTTTATGATATGTGGATGTAATGTATGCGCATGTAAGCTAATTTGTTGTATTGTTGTATGGTTGAGGAAAATAAATCCTTGACTGCTGCTGAGGATATGTGGATTCTTCATATCTTGAAATTGAAGTATCGACAAAATCCTATTGTGAGAGCAATGCCATATACTGTTTGAGGAACCTGCTTGGGGAATCCAGAGAATTTTGATGACTCCTACTGGGGATTAATAAATGGGAGTCTTTGTTCTGTTGTGGAGTATCAGAAATCAGCTGTTATTCGGTTGGATTTCAGGCTTCAAAACAACTTGCTAGGGAATTTGGAGAAACTGGACGGTTTCCACCGGGAATTAATAGTTTGAAGTTTCAGTTCCGCTGGGGATTTAAATGACGTATTGTGGGGATTGCTCATGGAATAGCCTAAATACGTTTTCCTATTCTTTCAACCTGTCAGTAACTATCTTTCTCATTTTGTTTATTTGTAAACAGTAGTTATGTTCAAATGCATATGTTCATTAATGAATCATTGGACATTTTTGCAAATAAAACACAAGTGTAAAGAAAAAGGACAAATAGTTTTCTGTACTTTAAATAGATATCTTTGTATTTACTTTGAATAAGTATTTGGTACAGAGGAAACAGACATCCTAGTAAGAGGATAGTGCCATAAAAGTAAGAAAATTTTATACAAAGAAAGATAGCTATGTGTGATAGTCCCATGGGGTTCCCATCCTGCTATAGCCTCTGTATCTCCGAATATCTTGTCTATTTTTTGCTTCGTCCGAAGATGATTGAATTGATCAGAAACTCTGAGTTTGTCAGTGAAGAGATTATCCTCAAAGTGATCCGACGGGACATAGTCATACGCTTTAATTCCCTAACTTTTTTCTAGACCGCCCTTTCGGGTTTTCAGTCCACCGGGAAACCCTTTTTTGCCCAAGTTGCCCTTTCGGGTTTTCAGTCCACCGGGAAACCCTTTTTTGCCCAAGTCGCCCTTTCGGGTTTTCAACTTGTCGGGTGTATAAATTTTTTTTATTTCATCCCTAATTTTTGCCCGAACCTTTTTGGTTCGTCGGGATGCCCTTGTTTTGCCTAGGTGTGTCAACCTAGCGGGTCTCTTAGGCGTAATATCTTTTGACTATGTCCGTGTTCGCAGGGTGTGGCAGGTCGTCGCCGTCCATGGTGGTTAAGATCATTGCCCCACCGGAGAAGATGTTCTTGATTACAAACGGTCCTTCATAGGTAGGAGTCCATTTTCCCCTGGGATCACTTTGTGGCAATATTATGCGCTTGATTACTAGATCTCCGACTTGATATACCTGGCGTCTGACTTTCTTGTTGAAAGCCTTGATCATCCGTTTTTGATACATCTGACCATGGAAAACAACAGTAAGTCTCTTTTCATCAATTAAGTTTAGTTGATCAAGTCGAGTCTGGATCCAATCATCCTCATTCAAACCTGCATCCTTCATAATTCTCAAAGAGGGGATCTGAACCTCAATAGGCAAGACAGCCTCCATGCCATAAACCAAAGAATAGGGTGTTTCTCCAGTTGATGTGCGAGCCGTGGTACGATACACGTGGAGAGCGAATGGTAGCATCTCATGCAAGTCCTTGTAGGTGACTGTCATTTTTTGTATGATCTTTTTAATGTTTTTATTTGTAGCTTCGACAACATCATTCATCTTTGGCCGATATGGGGATGAATTGTGATGCTGAATCTTGAATTGCTCGCACAAGGCAGTGATCATGGTATTGTTAAGGTTAGTACCATTATCAGTGATAATCCTTTCAGGGATACTGTACCAGCAAATGAGAATCTGCTTGATGAAGCGGGAAACAACATTCTTAGTAACGGATGCGAAGGAAGCTGCTTCGACCCATTTTGTAAAATAGTCAATGGCCACTAGAATGAAGCGGTGTCCATTGGAGGTTGTAGGCTTGATCTCTCCAATCATATCGATTCCCCACATAGCAAAGGGACAATGAGCCGTCAAGACATTCAGAGGAACCGGAGGTACGTGCACCTTGTCAGCATAAATTTGACACTTATGACAGGTCCGAGAGTGTTGATAGCAGTCTGCTTCCATGGTAGACCAATAATAGCCTGCCCGTAGGATTTTCTTCGCCATCGTATGCCCACTAGAGTGAGTGCCAAAAGTACCTTTATGTAACTCAGCCATGATCTTTTCAGCCTGAATCTTATCCATATATTGCAGCAGAATGGAGTCATGGTTGCGCTTGTATAGGATGCCATTACTCAGGAAGAACTTAGCAGAGAATCTCCTTAATAACTTTTTATCATTGATTGAAGCTCCTTCTGGATATTCTTGAGCCTTGAGATACCTCTTGATTTCATGAAACCAAGGTTGGTCCACTACCTCTTCAGTATTAATCTCGTGACAATGTGTTGGTTCATCCATTCGTTCAATGGTGATCTGGGGAGCCTCGTTATCCCAATTAAGTTTAAACATGGATGACATTGTGGCTAGAGCATCTGCTAGCTGATTTTCTTCTCGCGGGAAATGCTCGAAGGTAATCTGCTCAAAATGTGGTAGCAATGTCAAAACATGTTCTTTATAAGGGATAAGGTTTGGATGCTTAGTGTTCCATTCTCCTTTGATCTGACTGATGACCAAAGCTGAATCTCCAAACACATCTAAGGACTTGATTCCTAAGTCTACGGCAACCTTGAGACCAAAGATGCATGCTTCGTATTCTGCCATGTTGTTCGTACAGTTGAAGTAAAGTCTGGCAGTAAAGGGAATATGACACCCTTATGGATATATGAGTACAGCGCTGATACCGTTTCCAAGTGCATTGGATGCCCCATCAAAGAACAGGGTCCATCAGGATCCTTGTTCAGGTCCGTCATATAGTCTGATTTCTTCACCGTTATCTAATGTCATGATGTCTTCATCCGGGAATTCAAACTTCACGGACTGATAATCTTCTACAGCTTGATGAGCAAGATGATCAACTAACACACTGCCCTTTATAGCTTTCTGGGTAGTGTATTGTATGTCATATTCTGTTAGGATCATCTGCCATCTAGCTATCCTCCCAGACAGAGCAGGCTTTTTGAAGATGTACTTTATCGGATCCATCTTAGATATCAACAAAGTAGTATGAGTCAACATATATTGTCTTAGCTGGAGAGCAGCCCATACCAGAGCGCAGCAAGTTTTCTCGAGCAGTGAATATCTGGTTTCACAGTCGATAAACTTTTTTCTCAGGTAATAAATAGCGTGCTCTTTTCGGCCAGACTCGTCATGCTGCCCCAATACACACCCCATTGAGTTCTCTAAAACGGTCAGATACATGATCAGTGGTCTTCCCTCGACTGGTGGCATCAAAACAGGAGGCTCTTGTAAGTACTGTTTGATCTTGTCAAAAGCAATCTGGCACTCATCATTCCATCTGACTACTTGATCTTTATTCAATAGTTTGAATATTGGCTCACAAGTATCTGTCAGGTGAGAAATGAAACTGGAAATATAGTTCAGGCATCCCAAGAATCCTCTGACTTCCTTCTCAGTACGAGGAGCGGACATTTCTTGTATTGATTTAACCTTGGTAGGATCAACCTCGATGCCTTTGTTTCTGACAACGAAACCTAAGAGTTTATCAGACTGGACTCCAAATGTGCACTTGTTTGGATTCAATCTTAACTTGTACTCCTTCAATCTCTCAAACAACTTTTGCAAGTGATCAAGGTGCTCCTCTTCAGTTTGTGATCGGGCTATCATGTCTTCTACATAGACCTCTATCTCATGATGTATCATATCATGAAACAAAGCTACCATGGCACATTGATAGGTTGCCCCAGCATTCTCCAGTCCAAGTGGCATCACTTTATAGCAGAATGTGCCCCACTGTGTGACAAATGTAGTTTTCTCCATATCCTCAGGTGCCATTTTGATTTGGTTATAACCTGAGAATCCATCCATGAAGGAAAACACGTTGTGTTAGGTTGTATTGTAAACAAGGATATCGATGTGGGGTAGTGGAAAATCATCTTTAGGGCTGGCCTTGTTTAAATCTCTATAATCCACGCACATTCGTACTTTGCTGTCCTTTTTAGGCACGGGAACAATGTTGGCAACCCATTGAGGATAGGAAGTGACAGCCAAGAATCCAGCATTGAATTGTTTCATGACTTCCGCTTTGATCTTCTTCGACATGTCAGGTCTCATGCGGAGAACTTTTTGTTTCACTAGTGGAAAGTCTTCTCTTGTGGGTAGACGATGTACCACAATGTTTGTATCAAGTCCTGTCATGTCTTCGTATGACCAGGCAAAGATCTCAACATAATCATGCAATAGCTGAATTAGACGCTCCTTGACACTCGGCTCTAGATTGGCACCCACTTTGATTTCCTTTTTATCTTCCTCGGTACCCAAGTTGATTGTATCCAACGGTTCCTCATGAGGCTGAATAGCTCTTTCCTCTTGTTGTAGTAGTCTGGCCAATTCCCCTGGTACTTCACAATCTTCCTCACCTTCGTCTTCGGCTTGGTAGATTAGATCTTCAGAGTCACTAAGGGCCACATCAGTATTGTTACCCATGGGATCCGGAATGGAGGGGTACCTTCATTTGTGAGTGTGAGTGTGTGTAAGGGTATGGCTATCTTTAAACAATAAAATGTAAAAGAAAGACAATGAGCACAAAAGGTTTGCATGTGAAAAACGTCCATGATTCATTGAATGTCATATGAAGATGAAATAAAAAACCCTTACAAATGGACCATTGTGCCTCGGGTAAGACACAAGGTTTTTAATGTGCGAATTGTTTATGAATATTACAAGTCCAACAGAAATGTAAAAGATAAATTACTGAGAGATGAAAGTTATTGGGACAAAGTATATGGCTTCCCAATTGGGAAGTCCTCCATTGACAGTAGGAAATATCCAATCTTCCAAGCTGCCAACTTCTTCACCATCTTCTACTGCGTTGACCTCTTGGTTTCTAATCTTCAGAGGTGGCCCTCCAGCACGAGCATGACGCACATCCTTCTGAGCATTTGAAGTAAACCATAAGCCAAACTTGTCAGATTTATACGGAATGTCTGGAAGCTGCCCCCAGATAGTGCATCCACCCTCCTCTACTACTGCCTTGGCGTCCTTTAGAGATGACATCCGAAGTGGAGGTCTTGTGATCTTAGGGATCTGGGATACCGTCTTGGTTACCGCTACCTCTTGAGAGACTTCTTCAAAATGTTGAAAAGGAGTTTCAATGAACTTACCATCCAACTCCACATACCGTAAAGAATTTAGATGGCTAATCATGTACTCTTCATCTCCATGGACAGTGATAATATTTCCATGGACCGGGTACTTCAGCATTTGGTGTAGTGTAGAGGTGACAGCACCAGCATTATGGATCCAGGGCCGTCCTAGCAGACAGGAGTAAGAGGGGCGGATGTCCATTACATAGAAAGTTGAGTTGAAAGTTTGAGTTCCCACCTTTATGGGGATGTCCACCTCCCCGTGGAACATCCTCTTTGAGCCATCAAATGCTCTTACAACTATGTTACTGGGTTTCAATATCAATCCTTCGCAATCTAATCTGTCGAGAGCTTTCTTCGGTAAAACATTCAAAGATGAGCCAGTGTCCACCAAGACATGGGCTAGAGTTGTTCCTCTACACTCCACAGAGACATGTAATGCCTCGTTGTGCTTTCTCCATTTTGGTGTCAAATCAGCATCAGAGAAGCCTAGGCCGTTATCAGCTGTCAAACTGGCCACACAATCTTGGAATTGGTCAGCAGACGTCTCTTGTGGCACATGGGCTGTTTTCAGAAACTTCACTAGAGCTTTCGCATGTGCCCCAGAGCACAGCAACAATGCTATCATGGAGATCTTAGAGGGAGTTTTCCCCAACTGTTCAACCACGTCATAGTCACTCTTCTTTATTATTCTCAGGATCTCCTCCATTTCCTTCTTGGATGTTTCGGGGATAGTCAGTGGTTGAGCCTTCGTCCGGACAGGCTCTTCTTGAATACCTTTTCTTCGAATTTCAGTAGTAGAAGTGTTGGTAGGGATAACAGCAGGGGTCGTATCGTCTTTGTTGGTAGGAGCACTTGCAGATATGATTATTGGTATGGAGGTAACCTTCGGAACAGCCACGGGTCCAAAAACTGCCTTTGGAGGTGCAATTTCTGGAGAGAAGATTCTACCGCTGCGGGTAATCTTACTGGTTCCGGCAATATTGCTAATGTCAGAATCCTCTTCTTCGGAGCTCACTTCTTCGGCGGTCAGCCCATCTTGTTTGATACCATGGTAGTAGATTTCTCCACCGTAATTCCACGGTACTGTTTTGTCTGATTCGTACGGGACCGGCCCGGGCATTATAATTATAAGAGGAGTAGTCTTTGGAACCGATGTAATCCTAACGGGTCTTTTGGGGGCCCTGGAAGGATTGACGCAGATGGTTATGATTGCAACGTATTTAATAGGAACAGGTGAAACAGGATCACTTTCAAACAGAATCTCTTGGTTGTCTATCAGGCGTTGAATGCATGTCTTCAACAGAGGGCAAACAGTTGGTGAGGATAAACAAAGGTGGCAGTCTTCATTACAACCTGGGAATACACCATCTTTCAGCAAATTTATCTTAATGATTGGGAGCGAAGTCAAGAGTTCATCCACTGTAGTAACAAACATATCTTCCTCGACAGCATTGGCATTGTGACCATGTCTAGGCATATGAGAGGAAATGACGTTTGGTTTCTCGGGCGCCTCAAACTCAATCTCTTTTGCATCTATAAGGTCTTGAATTTTGTTTTTCAAAGCCCAACAGTTATTAGTGTCATGACCCGGGCTTTCGGAATGATATGCACATCTGGCATTTGGATGATAATGAGGGGACACCGTGTTGGGATTCTTTGGAGCTTCTTTTAAAGTTGCTAGATTAGATTTCAGCAGATGTGGTAAAATCTGGGTTAGAGTCATCTTAATTCTGGTGAATTATCGGACTGGCCTTTCCACCCTCGGTTGATTACTCCTTGGTTGATCAGATGTAAGCTTTGGGATCATAACGGCCCCTACCATTGGTCGGCATTCAGCTCTCCCTTGGTTCCTTTATGGATAAATAGCAGATACCTCCTTCCCAGTAAAGGGTTTTTTCACAGCTGTAGAGGCAGACAAATCTTTCTGAATCTTTCCACTTCTTATACCAGCTTCCACCCTCTCTCCGATTAAAATTAACTCAGTAAACCCAGCAGATGAGCTCCCAATCAAATGGTTGAAGAAAGGACCTGATAGAGTGCCTAAGAACATATCCACTAACTCCCTTTCAGACATAGGGGGTTGCACTCTCCCAGCTAGATCTCTCCATTTCTGCGCGTAACCTTTGAAATCCTCGTTTGAAGCCATAGCCATACTCTGAAGTTGAGTATGGGTAGGCGCCAAATCTGCATTATACTGGTATTGTTTATAGAAATCTACAGCGAGATCTTCCCAGTTGTGGACGTCGGCCCTTTCTAATTAGTAAAACCAATCGAGTTACATTCCGGATAAACTATCTTGGAAGAAATGGACCCATAAGTCTTTGTCGGCAGAGTGCGGCTGAATCTTTCTCACGTATGATCGGAGGTGCATTTTAGGACATGACACCCCATCATATTTTGCAAACAGCGGCACTTTGAACTTTGGTGGGATCACAATTCCCGACACCAGCCCCAATTCTTCAAAGTCTAGACCTGGTATCCTTTGTATTTCCATAGTGCTCAAACGCTCTTCAAGATGCCTATACTTATCATCAGCCGGAGGATACTATTCCTCAGAGTAGTCTTCCTCTTCCTCCTCCTCTTCAGAGTCTGACGGATCTGCTGTTTCTTTTCCTTTCCCTTCCCTTTCATCAGATGTTGCTGCGAAATTCAAGGTTCTCCTAGTTTTCCCTTGAAACCTTCTCCCCATGATTACAACACCAGTTGGTTTCTTCTCTTTCTTCTTTTTCTCCTTTTCTAACAGAGTCTTCAGCTCCTCTTGTCCTTTGGCCAGGGTTGTGAGTAACTGTTGAAACTGCATATTTTGAGTCTGGAGATCTTTAACTGTTTGTTCGAGATCCATCTTACTGAAATAAACAATAGAGAGATGAGGAAACTTGTTGCAAAAGACCTGTTTATGTTATGATAAATGATATGTGCATATGTAATGTTTTCAAGGATTTTAAAAGATTCAAGTTCGTTTTAAACAAAAAGAAACACACGTTATATTAATAAGATAGAGTTTGAGTACATCAATTCCCCTTGGGCAAAATAATACAACACCCTAAGATAAAAAAGTAGTGCGCATCCTCTTTGGTGCTATGTAGGCATTTAGAGTCTGCTCCTTCTGAAGTAGCCTAGTGAATTCCAAAACCTTCTTCTCGCTTGCGTAGAATTGGGCTTCGAAAGTATCTCTCTCTCCTTTGAGTTATATCCAATCCCTTTGTAGATCTTCAAGAGATGTGGGCATGTCAGGATGTAGGATAGTGTATGGAACTTCTCCTTCCTTAACAGGCTCAATAATCACCGGGAAAATGGAAGGATAAGGCATCATAAGACTTTGAGCGCGGGTTCATACCCACTTGAGGTAAGGCTAAAGAGGGATGGAATCCTTGTGTCCCAAAGTCTTGCTATCCACCTTGTTTAGCATCCTCCAAGCTCGGATGAATCTCTGGCGAAGTCCTTGATCGTCGTTGTCGTAGTCGAATACCAAGCCTTGAATCAGCATATCATGTGGGCCATCCCTTCAGGCATAACCAAACTATCTTAGAGCTAAGCATGGGTTGTAGGTGATGCCTCCCCTAATTCCAAGTAGAGGGACATTAGGGAATTCCCCACAACGGTCAACAATGATAACATTCTCTTTGGATCAAGAGCACCAATGAATATCTGAATGTTTGAGCGTCATTAACCTTTGTAACCACCTTAATCCTTGCTCATTCTTTAAGACTGATTGGGGAAGATGAGAAATAAACCATCTTGCCAGAAGGGGAGTGCAACACATAAGGACACCTCTTTTCCTCATTGTACGAGTGTGAAAAGAGTGTAGGATATCCCCTAGTAATGTAGGCACCGGATTGCGTGACATGAAGATTTTGACGGCACTCACATCTATGAGTTGGTAAGGATCGGGGAACAAGACCATCCCATAGATAAGAAGAGCCACAATCTCCTCAAAAGCTTGCAAGTCTAGGGAATTCCAACAGCTTGGGGCCTTCTCAAACAGAAATTTTGCTAAGAAGCCTTTGACACCACTTCTAGTTTCCCAATGAGTTGTGACATCAGATGAGTGCAAGTGTAGGGCTTGAGCAATCTCTTCTGGCTTTGGATCTCTTTCTGTACCGTTGAAGGGTAGTTGATTGAGAATAGGAATCCTTAAAAGTTGAGAGAATTCTTCCAAAGTAGGCACAAGTTGATAGTCAGGAAATGTGATGCAATGATGCAAAGGATCAAAGAACTGGAAAAGCACTTTCATCATATCCTCCTCTTGGTTGGAAGTGACCAAGTTGAGTAGACGACCATGCCTCTCGGTGAATGGAGAATTCTCAGGGATCCTTGAAGCTATCTCCTTGAGTTGTGGAGGAATTCTTACAAGGTTGATTTGGACAGTTTTCCTGCGAAGTGAATCCATATCCTACAAAACAAGAACAAAGATAAATCTCCAAAATCCTTGAAATGGTTAGTGACTGCATATGATGTTCATGATGTTCATGATGTTATGTACAAGTATGCATATACAAGAAAATCAAACAAGTTCTTAGTTTAGGCTTGTATGGGGTTTTATAGGTAAGTACCCTCTTGAAGTTTAGTTGGCTTAAACATGTCCTAGTAATAGTAACCGGGTTCTAAGGAGCTCAATATCACCGGATTGTTTCCTTGGTCATTGTTTCAGCTCAAGCATCATTAATGGCGACCAAAATATCCCAAGAAACCAACCCTTAATGAGTATAGTATCGAGTATCTACCAACTTCGGACTGCACCAAAGTCGGTCATCTCACTACATCCTAAAGGCCAAGTTGGTCAAGTAAAGGGTTCTAGAAGTTCATTAGTGCTTCATGACATCACTCAGCGGCCCCGTACTCTCTTTGATTAACTCAAAGGCTATCGGTACCCACAAATATGTCGCACTAACATAGCTATTGCTTAGACCATGTCGGTATACCCCGTACAGTTTCCATAATGTATTACTATTTACCTATAATGTTTCCCAAATTCGGGTGGAGGATTCAAACCCAAACAGAGAACCATAATGTAAAGCAAACAAGTCAAACAAATGTAAGCAAATAAATGTGATCTAGCCCTAAGGTAACCCCACTTTTATAAAAGTCCCCAGCAGAGTCGCCAGTTCTGTGATACGGTGGGAGAACTGACTTGAGGGTTTTGCGCTTTGTTGCAAATGTTGTGGTTAGCAAGAGTCGCCACCAACTTTTCTTTTATCCAAAAGGAAAGGTGAAAAAGCACAGGAAAGACCTTTGAGATGTTTTCTTGAGTTTGGGGGGTAGATTATGAAAAGGGAAGGTATTAGCACCCTTTTCATCCATGGTTTTCCATGGGCTCTTAGTTACTTGCTTAGATCACTTGCTTTTGTTCGTTTGAAATTGTGTTTGGTGTGGTTTTGAAAGTATTTTGTAAAAGAGGCCATTCGTTTAGGCAATCTTTGTAATGATTCTCGTTCGTAAGAATGTATACAAAGATGTTTGTCTTTTTGAAAATGTTTTCAATGTTTGTAAGATGTTTTTGAAATGTGTGTTTGTTTTGGAAAATAGAAAGGATAGTTATTTGAAATGGAGCAAGTAACTAGAAGTAATCTACCTACTCAAATGTCTTTCTTGTACATTTTCTATTCCTTTGACATTGTTGTCTTGCCATTGATTTGGTAAGCAACCCTATCTTTGGATGTAAACGGGATGGGCGTGGGTCATCGTATAGCCATGATTAGCAATATTTGTAAAGTATCTTGGCATTTTGAGGGACCAAGATCATTTTGTAAGGCAACTTTTGAATAGCGTCATCAAGGGACTATGATCTTATATTTGTTTGTTTTGCCAAGATGCTTCGCATGCGTAATATGGCCATTTTTGTTTTAGGCAACCAAGTGGAGAAACCCTAAGGATGCTTGTGTGCAAATGTGTTATTTTTCATGCTTTGGTTTTGTCTTGTATTTAGGATTTTCTATGTTGCTTTATTTTGATCTTATCATACAAACCCTAATTACTAATCATGGCATATAAAGCGATAAATTGCGTAATATAAATATTTCTAAGCTATTACAACAATTTATGGGAGGGGGGAATAAAAATTTGAATGGGGATTTGAAAAAATATAAACCTAAATAAATTATTACAACCAAATCGAATTTGTACGAATTAGAATAAATATAATACAATATTTAAAAATGCAATACAATGTACATGTAAGAAAAGATTTTTTTTGTTTTTGTTTTTATGTAAAAGAGATTTTAATCTAAACCTAAAAATGTAAGGAAAAGAATTAAAAAATTTAGAAGGGAGGTTTTAACCCTAATTTCTATTTTAAAAGAAAATAAAGTTCTTTTTATACTATTTTTGTATATTTTTTGGATTAAAATAATAAATAATATTGTATAAAAATATAAAGTTTTCTTATATGCAAAAATAAATATTTATAAGTATGGTATGAAAAAAGAAATGAATAAATTAAACTAAATATATTTTAATTATATTTTACAAATTTATTAAGAAAATATATGATATCTATTAAAATAAAATATATTTTTATGTGAAAAATAAAATAAAATAAAATGCAATATTGTGAAATTTACATTTTTTATGATTTTTATGTATCAAAGAAAATATTTAATATATATTAAAAATGAAAATAAAGCAAATAAAATAAAAATATGAAAAGTTGGCAAAGGGGGTGATGTAGAAGATTAGAGATATCATGCAAGCAAAAAAGTCCATGGCCCAACTATGAAGGCCCAAACCTGCAAAAAATGTCAAAACTGAAAAAATGGCAAAATGTAAAAACAAAAGTAGCGCGCCCAGGTTCGAACCCAGGACATGGGTCTCACCAGTGCGCTACTTTGCCACTGGGGTGGCTATACATCCAATGTCTTAAGGGAAACTAAAATAAGATAACATAAAACAAATCATTGCCCTGTACTTCATCTTCTTCCTCAAGCTTGGCCAGACATCCTGTAACTCTCTCATACTTCCATGAAAATGAAAACTCATAACATGAAAATTATCGTGCTTGAACTCACGATTCCAACCATATAAGTTATGTAAGCTAACTATCAAATATCAAAGAGAATTTTAACATCCCTAAATTTAAACCTAATATTTTCAGAAACTTCAAGTTCTAAATTCTCTCAACTCAAGTAAAATCAATGCAAGCTAAAGATATGTACAGTTTCGTTATGATGAGCACTACACTTTTTATTCACAAATCATGGCCTATGGTTGCCTGTACTAGGAGATAGAGTTTGAGATTTTACCTCCTTCAGTTGGAATCGTGGATGGAACTAGAGTGAGTTTGATGGAGGCCTGATGCTTGCTTGAGCTTCCTTGAACTTCCCTGAATGTATTCCAACCTTTGCCTTGCTCTGAAAGTATCTGAAACTCATTGGCCAAGTCAAACTGCAAGCTCTGAAATCAACAATGGCAGATGGTGGAAAAGTGATTACAGAATAGGGATGAAGGTTTGGATTTGTTTGATATCAAGTATGTAAGATGTTTGAATGATCAAGACTTGAAACGCATGAGCCAAATGGTAGATGGGTATCCTTATGCCAAGACTGTAGGTTTGGACAGATTTTTGGTGTTTTTCTGGTTGGGAGTGTTTCAGGCCTTTGTTAATCGTATTTTGTATTATTATATATTTGTATATTAGTATGGAATTGGTTTCATGTCAACCCTCTAACAGTTGTGCCTGTTCTATCCTTTTGGCAACTTTTCTTGTATTTGAAGTAAAGTGAAGGGACAATGCTTGCCATGCTTGTACTTGCTCTCTTAGTGTTGGTATCAGCTTGTACAATTTTCTTTAGACCTGTGAAACTTGTGTGTACAATGGAGACAGGTCCAATGCTCAAGAATTGGAAAGTGGCAAAAGTTGTGCTTTTCCAAAATGGCAATGGTCACTTTATGCCATTTATGGAATTGCAAGTTGGATAATGGTTCTAAGGCATGGATCAAAGCTTTGTCAACTGATTAAGAATTTAATTAAGGGGTGAGGAACAAGTTTGGGACCTGCAAAGCATGGATTAGGCAGCTTAGGTACAGATTGCAACTTTGTTCTTCATGAAATGGCTTGGACAAAAAGTGAGAAATTGCCAACTTCATCTCTTCGATTCTCCCTACTCAAAAATGATCTTGAGGAGTTCTTGGACATTTTGGAAAGCTTGCAATGTGATCAATAACTCAATTTTGAAATTCATTTTTAGATACCTCTTGGAACTAGGTGAAAAATGGCCATGAAGTTGGGTCCAAAACCTGCCTAAATTAGGGCAAAATTTCACTAAGTTATTTAGTTCATGACCATGTGTTCATAAATTTATATCCTGAGATCCAAGCATATTTAGGGAAAAGTGTGTGAAGAAAAGTTGTA
Organism: Vicia faba; assembly: GCA_948472305.1. Classification (NCBI taxonomy): domain Eukaryota; kingdom Viridiplantae; phylum Streptophyta; class Magnoliopsida; order Fabales; family Fabaceae; genus Vicia; species Vicia faba. Next base: position 351,307 of record CATIWC010000482.1, read on the forward strand.
GATTTCATGGAGGTCTACAACTTTCATGTTGGGAACTTTCCTTGAATCATTATGCATCATGGTGAAAAAGTGGCCTAAAGTTGAGAAAAAATAAGAAATTTTCTATACTTAGAAAATTTTCTAAGTTAAGAAAAATTTCAAATTCAAACCCTAATCTTCAAACTTGGATTTCTTGATGAACAAGTTTCAAATTTTGACATGTTTTGATGAATTATGACCCTTGGTACTTGATTTTGACCAAAAAGTCAAAGTTTGACTTTTCAGTGTACAGTTGACTTTTGACCAATTGACTGCAAATTTCATCTGTCAATTCAATGAATTTGAGGTGTTTTGAGCCATGTAATTAAGTCAAGATGATTCCATTTAATCCTTTAAATCATGCTTTAACTCAATTGGTCATTTTCTAGGTTAAAAATCAGAAATTGCCCTTCCTCAGTCAAAACCCTAATTTTGACCATTTTGCCCTTTTGGTGATTTGACCAAATTTCTTGAGGAGTTGTGATCCAAACTTGACCAACTGATGCATATAAGTTTAAAATGTTGATGTGGATCAAGAATTAGGAAGTTTGACTGTAAATTGGCCATGGTTGCTTTTTCCCCAATATAGCTAATTTTTAGGTAAATTGTCCAATTGATTGAGCAAAAGTGTGATCTAAGGCTTAAAACTTGACATGAGTAAACTTGGGGTTCCATAATGATGCTTGAAAGTCACATGAAGCATTGATAGTTCAAAAATCCTCGTGCAATCTCAAACCCTAATTTTGGGTCATCAGTGCAAGAAGATATGCCTTGAGCTGACCAAACCCTAATCCAGTCTTGAGTCAAAGAAACCTTGTGAGAAAAATCTTGATAAATGAGAGGGCAAATTTTGGGGTATAACTAGGGGTGTTCGCGGTTCAGTTTGGATCAGTTTTAAAGCAAAAACTCATCCGATCCAAAGATTAATTCACTTAAGGTTCGGTTCGGTTTTGGATGATATATTCAAAAAAATCCAATCTGATCCGATCCAATTTTATGCGGTTTAATTTGGATCGGTTTTTGGATATCCAAATTACACATTACATTTTTATTAATATTATAAAACTACTAATAAATCATAGATTTGATATAATATATAACATATAGTATATTAAAAGTTAATATTACAAAATGAGAGTGATTGATTATGCTTGAAATAATAAAAATAAATAGATTATACCAAACTAATAAATATTATTAAAAAAATTATTATCATCTAATAATAAATTCACATAACATGTCATACTAATAAAAAGTAAATAAGTATCAAAATATATTTATGCGGTTCGGTTTGGTTTGGATCGGTTTTGAAAAATTCATCTGAAATCCAATCTGAACAGATCGGTTTTCATAAAATAACATCCAAACACAACCAATAACTTTCGGTTTTTTATGGTTTTCGGTTTTTTGGATCGGTTTTCGGTTTTTTATTTGGATTGGTTTGGATTTGAACACCCCTAGGTATAACACACATGGATTTTTGAACTTCTAATGCCCCATATGACTTTCATGGATCATTATGGACCCCCAAGATCACTCATGTCAAGTTTCAAGCCTTGGATCACATTTTTGCTCAGTCAATTGAGCAGTTGACCTAAAAATCAATTGTACTAGGGAAAAAGTCAACTAGGCCAATTTACAGTCAAACTTCTTAATTTTTGATCCATATCCACATTTTAAACTCATATGTATCATTTGATCAAGTTTGGACCAAAATTCCTCAAGAAATTTGATCAAATCTCCAAAAGGGCAAAATGGTCAAAATTAGGGTTTTTGACTGAGAAAGGGCAATTTCTGATTTTTTACTTAGAAAATGATCAATTGGTTTAAGGAATGATCTCAAGATTCCAATTTCATCATTTTGACCTAATGGCATGGTTCAAAACATTGCAAGTCCATTGGATTGACAAATGAATTTTGCAGTCAACTGATCAAAAGTCAATTGTATACTGAAAAGTCAAACTTTGACTTTTTGGTCAAATTCAAGTGCCAAGGATCACAATTTATCAAAACATGTCAAAATATGAAACTTATTCATCAAGAAATCAAAAAGTCAAGATTTCATTTTTGAAAAGTCAAAGTTTATAAACTTAGAAATTTTTCTAAGTGTTGGAAATTTCATATTTTTTCATAACTTTGAACAAAATTTTCACCATGATGCAAGATGATTCAAGAGAAACTTCCAACATGAAAGTTGTAGATCTCCATGAAATATACAACTTTGCTTTACACAACTCCTTCCAAAAATGCCTGGATCTCAAGTTATAATTTTATGAACATAGGGTCATGAAACTAAACACTTTGTGAAATTTTGCCCTAATTTGGTCAGGATTTTGACCTAACTTCATGGAACTTTTTCATATAGCTCCAACTGGAATCTTCAAAAGAAATTCAAATATGGGTTGTAGAGCACATTGCAAGATTTCCAAAATGTCCAATAACTCCATGAGATCATTCTTGAGGAGGGAGAATCGAAGAGATGAAGTTAGGGTTTTGTCACTTGAATTACAAGGCATTTTGTGATGAAGAAGAATTCAATTTCAAACCTATGCTGCACAATCTTGTTTTACAGGCCTCTAAACATCAATATCTCTCCATAATCAGAAGATTACACTTGCTTTTGAGCTATTATCCACTTGATTCAAGCTTTATCCAAGTTGCATTTCCATTAATGGCACAAAGTAACATTGCCATTCTAGTAAAGTGGCTTTAATCACAAAGTCAACTTCTCTTGAGCTTTGCATTTGTTCTTTCTGCACAAGCATCCTATACACAATCAGATAAGCATGTTTAAAGTTCCTAACCACTTTAGATATCCTTGTACCTTGCCTTGGAACAATGCTTGTCAAGCTTGCTTCAAAAACAAGTCAAAAAGCCATAACATGTGAACTTGTACTTCTAATCACCCAAGCTCTCAAAACCTTTTTGCCTATACATTGAGACTATTATGAAACTTAGGACACGATTTTTGCAAGCCTGAAACTCTCTCAAATTCCCTCTAGCCATAAATTGCACACAAACTCCATTTTGTGCAGGTTCTGACCTTGAACTTGTATCTTCTATTTTCCTCGTGCGTTATTTGGCCTTTTAGTTCCTAAAGCTCCTATACATTAAATATAACTTGTCTCTGTCCCTGTTTCATTTCCGTAACATCATTTACCCCATCTTCCATAACCAAAACAGAGCATTTCACATTGACTTCTTCAAGTCATTACAGCCACTCTCAACTCAAGCAAACCATTGCATTAGCTTCATAGGACCTCAAGGAAGCTAACCTGATCATCACCATCACTTGAAACAAGCTCAAACTCCAAACACGATTTCCAGTTTTGAGGTAAGTTTTCTCAACTTAGAACTCTTTCTACAGGCATCATCAATAGTTTATTTGTGAATAAAAACATGTAGATATCATTGCCCTGAAGCTAACCATGTCTTTAGTTTCCATTAATTTTGCTTGAGCTTAGAGAATTTTGAAACTGAAATTTATGAAATTTTTAGGGTTCAGATTAGGGCCATTAAAATTCTTGATTATCTTTGATCTATAGTTTTAATACTTTACATTTCTGGAATCGTGAGAAAATTTGCTACAAGTTTCATGTTTACAGTTTTCATTTTTGATGAGAAATAAGCAAGTTACAGTTGGTCTGGATGGAAGTTGATGATGAAGTCTTCAGAACACGTTTTGCCTTACATATTTATTGTTTCATTTGTGTTAACGGATGTATAGCCACCCCAGTGGTAGAAGCGTGCGCCAGTAACCTATGGGACCTAGGTTCGAGCCCTAGTGGTACCCTTTTCATTTTTCACATTTTTCATTTTCTGATTTTTGTTAGTTTTTGGCAGGCGCTGGGCCCTTTGGGCCTGGCTTGTTATTGTTTTTGCTTACTAACCTCCCTATTGACTAATGGTACCCCTGGCCCAAGTTTGTTTATTTTTTTTATTTTTATTTTCTTAAATATATTTTCTAAATACTAAAAAATCATAAAATACAAAAAAAATGATATATTTATATTTTGACTTAGTTTATTTTATTTTTCTCACAAAAATATTTTTATTAATTATACTTTATTTATTTTTTTACTTATTATCTTGTAAATATAAATAAAATTAGGTTATTAGTTATTTTCTTTTATACTAATTTAAATGCATTATTTTTTATATAAAAAAAGGGACTAAAAATAATTTATAATGCTATAAATATTTTCAAGATAAAAAATACCAAAAATACTTTTCTTATAATTATTTTCTTTTGATTAATTAATAGAACTAGGTTTTCATTTAAAATCTTTTCTTAATAAATTCATACTTAATTCACTATTTTCTTTATTTAATTAGGTAAAGACAAAATCTTTTTTCATGAAAACCAAACAAAATTCATTTTCTTTATGTTTTTGCATCCTTGTACATTTATTCATTTTTATACTTTGTATTTATTTAATTTCTTGTATATTCATGCCAATTCAATATGGTTGTAATAGACTAATTAGGTTTAAATTCTTGCAATCCCTATTTACAAATTGTACACCTCCCCCCCCCCCCCCCCCCCCCCCCCCCTCCTCCCCACAAATGTTGTAATAGCGTAGTAACTTTAAATTTCGCAATTTATCGCTTTTATATAACATGCTAGTAATTAGGGTTTGCATGGAAAGACTAAAACCAATGCTTAGAAAACCCTAATTCAAGATAAAAACAAGCATGAAAATGATACACTTGCACACAAGCACCCCTGGGGTTATTCCCACTTGGTTGTCTTATACAAAATGGCCATATTACGCACGTAATGTATCTTAGCAAAAACAAGCAAATACAAGATCATAGTCCCTCGATGACGCTATCTAAGTTGCCTTACAAATGATCTTAGTCCCTTAAAAAGAATGCTAAGATACCTTGCAACATTGCTAATCATGGTTATACGATGACCCACGCTCGTCCCGTTTACATCCAAAGATAGGGCTGCTTACCAAATCAATGGTAAGACAACAATGTCAAAGGAAAAGAAAATGAACAAGAAAGAAATTTGAGTAGGTAGATTGCTCCTAATTACTTACTCCATTCCAAAACAAACATCCTTGCTATTTTCAAAACAAACACTTACACTTTCTTACAAACTTGAAAATATTTTCAAAATATCAAAATCTTTGTATACATTCTTACGAACGAGAATCATTACAAAGATTGCCTAAACAATGGCCTCTTTACAAATACTTTCAAAAAACTACACAAAGCATAATTTCAAACAAAAGCAAGTGATCTAGCAAGTAACTAAGAGCCCATGGAAAACCATGGATGAAAAGGGTGTTAATACCTTCCCTTTTCATAATCTACCCCCCGAACTCAAGAAATAATCTTAAAGGTCTTTCCTATGCTTTTTCACCTTTCCTTTTGGATAAAAGAAAAGTCGGTGGCGAATCTTGCTAACTGGAACATTTGCGATAAAACATAAAACCTTCAAGTCAGTTCTCCCACCGTATCACAATATCCAAAACCAACACTAAAATATAACCTACGTATCATACACATTCAGACCCACCACATCCATACAATATCATGAACCAATTTCATACATACACAAGCCATGGCACGAAAATAGAATTCCAACTTCAAGCACTTAACAAAAATCTAAATTCAACAACTAACTTCCAAATCTCATCTAACATAACTGAATTAACATAACTACTGTTAACTACATTCAAAGCGGTTATTAACAGAACTTCATAACAGAATCCTATAACTGTCAAAATAGAACCTTTAACCAACTCTCTAACTAACATCAATCGAAACTAACTCCACAAACCTCCTAACTGCCTCTAGAAAACTTCCAGCAGAAGTATAACAGAAAGATAACAAAGAGTTACAGGGGGAATTCATTCACGATTCAAGATAGAGAAGATCTCAAAAGAGAACTCACCAGAAAAACTCACAAAAAAATCGCAGGAACATCATTTTCATCTTTCATTCTTTAATCTGGCTGAAGAATCACTAACATAAATACTAAAAAGAAACTCCTCAAGATCTCTCTTCCTCTGCAGCCGAGCTTCACCAGCATCATCAATACCTTCATTCTATGCAAATTTCCTAAGCATCACCATTGTATCAATCTTTATTGTATCCCAGTATCACATCAATCCACATTGCATCAACACCTCAGTACAATAATCGTAGCATACGCTAAGGAAGAGTGAACAAGCAATTAGAGCTTAATGAAAGGGAAGCGTACCTATTCTTGAAGAGTCTGCTCATATTTTCTCATCAGCATCATGATTGAAGAACCTCCAGAGTTAGCTTCCGGTAGGTAATCCAAATCCCACCACTTCTCATAATCTTTTATGTATTTTTCTATGTGGATGGAAATAGGAAGATCCAGTCGCGAGTTCATATCATAAGGTTTGCATCACAGATCAGCTTATTAGGAGAAGAAGTCGAACAAATAAGGAAAAAATTGAATTGCGAAGAGATTGGAGATGAGAAGAGTATGGTGATGGTGGTGGTGTCTGACGAAAGAGGATGTATGGGCCTTGAAGATCTCGTCAAAATATGACGAGTGGAAAACGATGAGGCTCTGCCGCCTCCGGCGCAAACGGAACATATTAACAACAAGATGTTGAGAAGAGGAAGAATTGTGCATCGTTGTGAGAAGATTGAAGAGGAAGGGTGAATCGTGATTTCACGAGGAAGATGAAGAGACACAATTTTGAAAACCTATCCCTCTTCACTCTAAATGCTATCATTTCCTCATGTTTTCATGCCAGTTTTTTTATTTTTTTATTTTATTTTGTTATATAATAATTGATAATAAATATATTTTGAATAATAAACTAAAAAAGTGAGGTATTAAGATGTATGTCTATGGTTGTTGGATCATTTTACTGGACCAAGCTATTTCCTTTAAGCCAAATGCATTTTTTTTTTTGGTTGTTGGCTTGTGGACAAAAAAACATGCTCCTGGACATTTGGTTATGGGCCTTCAGCGCCTAAGTT